>CM030790.1:33482500-33880000 GCA_018127125.1 Rhododendron griersonianum | reverse complement strand
ATTGCACTTCGCCTTTTGTAATGCTTTCTTAGTACAATTGGAATATGGTAAATTTCTACAGATGGTATTTGTTCTTCTGGAAGAGTGCAAGTCAAGGTGTTATATCTTGTTTTGCATGGTTACTGTATCTTTCTTTACTCATTTGTAGAGAGAACCCGGAGCTTTATCGGGAGCAACTGCGCACTAAGCACAGAGAGCTTTCTGAGAAAGTTGAGCAACGAAAACGACTCAAGACAAATGGTGGCCACGCAAATGGAAATAATAATGGGACCGGTGGTGTTGGCCGTGGAGAAAGATTAAATGCTGCCCAGAAGGAAAGGATGCGTCTCTTGACAACTGCAGCATTTGATCGGGGGAAGGGTGAGGATACTTTTGGTATTAAAGATGAAGATTGGCAACTTTACAAACTGATGAGCAAAGATAATGATGATGATGATGAAGGACCAGATGAGGATGAAGCTGAGTTGGCTCGCATGTCGGCTAGGCTCAAGGTTAGTCACTCTTTATGTATTTGCCTGGCAAAAAGTACAAGATTTGCAGGAATCTTATTTTTAAACTAGTTTCATATAAGCTAAATCTTAACGTTCAAATTATATTATTTTGTCAAATGAACGCGTGCTTGGTATATTTCATTATCCTTTGGTTTACTTCACTATAGTTTTGTCAAGAATAATTTTCTTGAATCAAGTTTTTGACAACCGAATGGAGCCTGAGTGGATATCTGCAATTTCACTTACCCTTTGCCGGATCTCACTTTTGCACAGGAAATAGACCCAACTTTTCTTCCCAAGTTGGAATCACTGTCCTCTTCCGCTGAGGTTCCACGATTACGTCCTCTTACTAAGGAAGATTTCCAGATCGTCCTTGGGGTAGAAAGATTCCGGTGCCCTGAAATCCTGTTTAATCCAAACTTAGTCGGGATTGACCAAGTGGGGTTGGATGAAATGGCTGGAGTCTCAATGAGGAGGCTGCCAACAAGGGGTCAAAGTGTGGATGAGAGAATCACCAATTCGATCCTGATGACAGGTGGCAGCTGTCTGTTCCCCGGAATGGCTGAGCGTTTAGAAGCTGGAATCCGGATGATCCGGCCGTGTGGCACACCGATACGGGTTGTTAGAGCATCTGACCCGATCCTCGATGCGTGGCGCGGAGCTGCTGCTTATGCTGCTGCCATGCAATTCCCTCAACAAACATTCACTAGGATGGATTATTATGAGAAGGGTGAGGATTGGCTACGGGGATATCAAATGAGGTATGCCATATGACGACCGTTTGCACAGCTGGAATGAAAGAGTAGTTTTTTGACCACCCGGAATGAGTGAGGATGGCAAATTGCAATTTAAACGAACATTTGTAGTAGAGCGGGGATTTGTCCCTCTTGAATTTGTCGAATTATGATGTTAGAAAAATGCTAACCACTGCCCTAAAGACTATGTATAATTTGTAAAAGGTGCTTCGATATTCATGGAAAATATATTCATGGAATGACCTGGGTTGGACAGTTTGGATTCGGGAGTCTCGGCACAGCAGGCTGAAATATAACCCTTCTATCAGTTTAGTGTTAGAGCGAATCGGTTTACCGTGTCAAGTTGTGCGCTTAGATCCAATAGGGAAATGATAATGTCAAAATTTTTGTGCATAATAGACTTGTACGCACATTGTACAAGTCTTTTGTGCACTGAAATTTTTGCACAAACAAAAACAATTTTGACATTGTCACTACCTGGTCCAATAACCACTGAAAGTTACGTGCTAATTTCTGAACATCACAGCTAGTTAAGAAGCATATCACAAATCTTAGGAGGGGTCAAAGTAGATTTTGCCCAAAGAATTAGGCCCAACTTCAATTTCGTTGCTCCATACCAATTTTTTTTTGTCTAGTTTTATTATTTCTGATCTTGCAGAAACTTTTTTATTTTTTTCCAAATTTGTATTTTTTTAGTTGATAATTGTTAATATGCAATATGATTTTTTTTGATAAATCTCGATTAATTGGGTAAAACTTTATGTCTTGAGTAAGATTATAGACTGAATTGTAAAGACATGAAATTGGATGGGGGAGTATTACTACTTTTTTTTTGCAGGCATGATACGCACATGTTCTCCTGAATGTAAAACGGTCATTGTACGACCAGCTAATCGAGAATGATTTTGCTCACCATCCATCCAGTAATGCTACGTACACTCTTACTGACCACAGCTCTCTCGCTATGGGACCAACACATATGTGAGAAAAAAGTGATCGGAAGAGTAGTCGGTATGAGTGTACTTAGATGTATTGATATACATCCATCAAAGAAGGTGAACTTCACCATCCTTTTGATTAGTGAAAAAGAATGGTCCCACCACTAATTAATCTCATTATTACCACACAAAAGAAACGGTAGGGTATTGATTTTTATATTCTCTTTTTATAAGTGCACTCTATTTTTTGTCGTTTAGTAAATTTTGTGTGTAATTTTTGAACTAAAATATAAGAAATGGAGTGCATTTATCAGAAAGGGGTGTTAATAAAATCATTCTCCAGCTACTTGCCGTGAACAGATATAGACCCAAATTACTCAAAGTACTAAAGATGCTTGTTATAGGACAGATGGAGAGTTTCACGAATAATTGTTGTTGTAGCGGCTTCGTTTGTGGGGGTATTAATCTGTTAGTTAGTTATATTTTGGGCGAATGGTGGATCCAAGGCTAATATATGGTACGATACGTACAGGAAAGAAAATTGATTTTGGCACTCCACTTTGTATCTTTTTGTTTTTTAGATCCGTCTCTATTTTGAATCTTGATCATGTGAGATTGCAAAATAAAAAGTGGAGTGCCACACAAAATCACATCCTTACCGGAAACCCTTTCCACGAAAGCCTCCGCTACCTTAGGTGGCTGTCCAAACAATTGTGGGTCCCGCCTCCTTTTTTACTTGAGTTTGATTTATTCACATAGGTTACGTGAATTAAGGTATTTACGGAGCTGCGCAATCAAATCCGTCCATTTCGACAATCAATATATTTTAACAGAAATAGTTTGTTTTTAATCTGGACCGTCCAAAACACTTTTGGACAATAAGATTTTCTCTTTCTACTTTTTTTGCCTTTTTCTTTTATAAACAACATCTAGAAGAAAAAGAAAAAGAAAGAAAAAAAAGACGCCTCTCTTTCTCCTCTTTCTCTGTTCTAATAACAATAAGGAAAAAACCGTCAGAGAAAAAAGAAGCCAAAACAACTTCAATGTTCTAGGAACCTCTCTTTCTCCTCTTTTCTCTGTTCTGAAAATTACTACTCCACTACAGAGAAAAAAACCGCCAGAGACAAAAAGAAGCCAACTTCAATGTTCTAGGATTGGGGTTTTTTTTTTATTAGTAGGTGTTTGGGAGCTAACTTTTTGGTTTTTCATTTTCAGCTTTTTGGTTTTTTGGCTAAAAATGAAAAGTCAAAAAGTAGGCTCCCAAACACCCATTTTTGGATTATGGCTAGAATGTATTTTGAGTATGGTAGGAGGGTTTGGAAGATTTATGCAGAATATATTTTGAAATTATAGTAGTGTTTGGTATATTTTGAAATTATAGTAGTGTTTGGTAGATGATTGTCGAAAATGAATTATGGGTTGGATTTTTACCATATTGCCCTGTCTTTATTATTTTATTATAACAGGTGTAAATATGTTTTTTCTTTACTTTTATTTTTTGAAAATTCATTTCTTTACATGCCGCATTTGTTTTTTTTATTTTAATTTATTCAATAGTTTAGAATAAATATTCATTACCATGTTATAAGTAATATTTGAAAAAATTTACGGTAGTATACTTTTAATGATTCTCTAACCGAAAAAACAATAATAAGAGAAACACAAACCCTCAATATTAGCAAATAAAGAAAAGTACAAACTGAAGCCAAAAAAAAAAAAAAAACAGACAAACACACAAGTCCAACATTACACAACTACTCCTAATATGGAACAAGTAGAAAAAAAATTGAACACACGATCAAAAAAATTCTTCTCTTCTCTTCTCTCTTGTCCGTTCTCTTCTCTTTTTCTCTCAAAAAATTTGAACACACAATTAATTTGGAACAAGTATCTGGTGTGGACAGCAGAAGAGGTAATGAAATAAATGGGACAGCAGAACAGGTAACTTTGTAGATTACTTGGGGGTATTTTGGTCATTGCAGCGAAAATGGAAAACGGCAAAAATGGGAAAAGCTCATGGTGGCCAGATTCTCGGATTCTTTTTCTTTTGTCAAAAACGGTGAATGTATTTTGAGAAAATGTGGTTTGAAAAGCCACAGCCAAACGGCCAAAATCCCAAAATGGAAATGCAAAAATGCAGTTGCCAAACACCATATTTCAGAATAAATGGCACCATTTACTCCAAGCAATAGCACAACATAATTTATTTGAACATGTACTCTCAATTACAAAGCGCCATTTCGCAACTGAAAAGCCCCTCTAGCTATCTGATATCCCTTTATTTGTAGACAATCGCACTTAATCACAAAGTGGCCAACAAAAATTACTCTTGAGCAAGAATCGATGGGCTCAGATATGAAGAACGCCCAGAAATCCAAACATATTGAACCAGTGAGAGGACTTCGGTTTGTGTTCATTGCTCATCATTTTTTGTGTTGGATTCTAAGGCTCTGTTTGGTAATGTTGTCAATTTTTTGTTTTTGTTTATCAGTTTATAAAAACTTGTTTCTGCTACAATATCGAAACATAAAAACGGAAAACTTGTTTCTGTTACATATTATGTACAAAAAAGGGCAAAGTTTACTTTGACCCCCTGTGGTTATCGCTATGTGCGGATACCCCAATCATAGTTCAAAATTGACCAAATAACCTACCTGTGGTTTTGAAAATGTGCAGATAGACCCCTTACCGTCATATTTTTCATCCATATTAACTGACACAACATTAAAAGACCGATATACTATCCTCATCATGTCTCTTGATTCTTCTTCTTTTTTAAATCTAACCACATCATCCCCTATACCAAAAATTGAATCCAAACCGTTGATATTGTAAAATTTTGACGAGTACTACATCTATATCAAAATTCAAGTCAATCAAAAAATGAAAAGCTCATGATCGAATCGATTTTGTTATGAAATTAAAATTTCAAATTTGAATTTATTAAAAATTAGATCACTGGGTTATTGATGCCTGATCGAGATGATTTTTTACAGAGATACTCTATTTTTTATTTAATACATTATGAATGACTCAGATTACATTCTAGAGGCGTGTGAGATACACCTCCGTTAATATGGATGAAAAACATGACGGCAGGGGGTCTATCCGCATATTTTCAAAACCACAGGTAGGTTATGTGGTTTGTGGTTATCGCCATGTGCGGATACCTCCTCATTGTTCAAAACTGACCACATAACCTACCCGTGGTTTTGAAAATGTGCAGATAGACCCCCTACCGTCATATTTTCCATCCATATTAACGGACACAACATTAAAAGACCGATATACCCTCATAATGTCTCTTGATTCTTCTTTTTTTTTAAACCTAACCTCATCATCCCTTATACCAAAAATTGAATCCAAACCGTTGATATTGTAAACTTTGACGAGTACTACATCTATGCCAAAATTCAAGTCAATCAAAAAATGAAAAGCTCATGGTCGAATCGATTTTGTTATGAAATTAAAATTTCAAATTTGAATTTACTAAAAATTAGATCACTGGGTTATTGATGACTGATCGAGATGATTTTTTTACAGAGATACTCTATTATTTATTTAATACATTATGAACGACTCAGATTACATTCTAAAGGCGTGTGAAATACATTTCCGTTAATATGGATGAAAAATATGACGGCAGGGGGTCTATCCGCACATTTTCAAAACCACATGTAGGTTATGTAGTCAGTTTTGAACCATGAAGAGAGTATCCGCACATGACAATAACCACAGAGGGTGAAAGTGGACTTTGCCCTAAAAAAAAGAAGGGGAAATTGCATATCAGTGGATAAAAGGGTAAATAATGTCAAGTGAGATGGAGATGTTTTTTCAAAATTGCATAAATATGGAACGGAGGAAAAAAAATTTCCCATACATGAAACGGAGGAAAAAATATTCCCCATACATGGAGTCCGTCGTAGTCAAATCTGGGTTTTCTAAGTTGCCCCTTCTATGAATTTAAGTTGCCCCTTCTATGAACTTCTTGGATATTCAATTTCTTGAGTATTTCTTCAATCTCCTTACCATTTTTTTTTTGAGAAATTTGGGATCTGGGTTACTTACAAATTTGCATGAAACGGACCAACTGAAATTCTCTATGCATGAAACGGAGGGAAAAAAAAAATTACAAAACATGAAGTTGGTTTGTAGTCAAATCTGAGTTTGAACCTAAGTTGCCCCTTCTATGAACTTCCTAAGTATTCAATTTTTTGAGTATTTCTTCAATCTCCTTATCATTTCTATTATTTTCTGAAAATTTTAGATCTGGGTTATTTGCAGATTTGAGTTTTTAAAGTATTTTGAGATTAGTGTATTTTGGGTAATTTTTTAGAAAGAGAAATGATAGAGAAAATAAGATTTATATTTTCTAGCATCCATTTTATACTTTTGCTTGTAGATTCTAGGAATTACCACTTGAAATTTCTTGTTTGGTTTTACTTGAAAATGTGAAGAAGTTATGCTACTAGTTACCAATTTGCTTCACTGATTGTTTTTCTTAGAAAAAATAAGGTGCAACTTAAGTCCATAGAAGGGACAACTTAGGTCCATAGAAGGGGCAATTTAGGTTCAAACTCAGATTTGACTACAAACTGACTTCATGTTTTAGGATTTTTTTTTTCTTCCGTTTCATGTAAATCTGCAAGTAACCCAGATCCCAAATTTCTCAGAAAATAATAGAAATGGTAAGGAGATTGAAGAAATACTCAAGAAATTGAATATCCAGGAAGTTTATAAAAGGGGCAACTTAGGTCCATAGAAGGGGCAACCTAAATTCATAGAAGGGGCAACTTAGAAAATCCAAATTCGACTACGACCGACTCTATGTATGGGGAATATTTTTTCCTCCGTTTCATGTATGGGGAATTTTTTTTCCTCCGTTCCATATTTATGTAATTTCGAAAAAAGCTCTCCATCACTTGGGCATTATTTACCCTTTTATCCACTTACATGCAATTTCCCCAAAAAAGATCACTGTCTAGTAGACAATATATAGTCATGGTTTTCCCTAAGATCACTTTCTAGTTTCCATCGAAGCAAATAGGAGCAACTACCAATCGGCAACAGCTGTGTTGGGAACGCAGATTTAGAGGTGAGACAATAGTCTCCAAATGAATTTGAAGTAACAAAAACCACACACCAAACATGTTTCCATTAAAAATTTCCCAAAAAACGAAAATGAAAAACAATAGAACTTTTCCAAATAGAGCCGGCCTATTAATATCGCTATTTGTCTGTAATATGTAATACTGCTGGTAAACTCAAGGAGATTGGTCAAGTGAGTATGAGAAAGAAAATAAGTGTTTATGCTCAATGTTTGAAGATCAAAGATTTCAAACCTTGTGGCCACCGGAGGGTTTGCTTAGTTTTTAACGGGTCGACACACATTCCTAAATTAGCTGAGGTGCGTGCAAGTTAAGTTAGACATTCAGTCATAAAAAAAATACTATATAATGCTGCTTGTGCTATCTAATGATCATGTTTGCTGCTATAGTTTAAGGCTTTAAGCTTCAATATGATGATTGATGTTTTCTCCACACGAATCATTTGTAAATTTTCTTCCCGGACTATTTTCTTTTGGTGTCATTTTAACTTAATTCATTATGATACTTTTTCTTTTTTCGACAAAAGGAATAGAAACTCGATAGGGTTACATCGAGTTTGCTTAGCAAAATACGTATGGGGAACGCCACGTGGTGTGTCCATTAAATTTGACGATTTTTTTTGTGGGGACATAGGAGGACACGGCAGGGACACAATAGGAACTTATATCTTGATGCTTCATGCTTATTAAACACATAAGCATGTTTCTACTACGGCAACCACCGCCTCACAGAACCACTGAAATTCGAACCTCCTTCTCAAATATACTATGGCAATCACCGCCCCAGGGAACCACCGAAGTTCGAACCTGCTGCAAATAGAGTTCTGAACTCAATCCGGGTAAACTTTTCTCTCTGGGGCGTGCACTTCACTATGGCTGCCAAGTTCTCTCTCTCTCTCTCTCTCTCTCTCTCGCATCCTCTCTGTGTTACCCTCTCTGTACTAAGCATTTTGTGTGTGAGAGGCTGGGTGCGGTTCGTTCTTTTAAACGCATTCTATGTGTTTGATTAAATGTGTAGAAAAGGTCAATAGGCGCGACCGTTGACCGTTTGACTAGCCAATGGGCATGTGACACGTGTACTCGTCCTCGCGGGGTTGACGATTTGACCAACGAACCCTAGCTCGCCACGTGGCGCCTCAGTCGCGCGACACGTGGCGCCTCAGTCGCGCGACACGTGGCCCTTTGCGCGAGGGAGCCTCGCGCTACCCATCGCTCCGCAGCGACCATGTAAGGGTCGCGAGCTTCTGTTCCTCCATTAAGGAGAGAATTACATTTATTGGTGAACACTTGGCGCGGTCCCAATCTAATGGAGATGATAACGCGGTTTAACCAAGACACCAGTGATTTGCCCAGGCTCTTATGCCTGCTCCGGCCCTTAGGCAGGATCCGAGGGGCCCCTTGAGGCTTGGCAGCGGTACAGGCGCGATCGATTAAGGTCACGACCTTGCCCTTACGGGAATGAAGGGGGATCTAATGGTTTGGTGGCTGTAAAAGAAGAAGAGGATCTCCGCGAATAAGAGGATACATCGACCGTCATACTCGCGGGTCATCGCGAGGGTCGCGACACCTCGGCGGTCAGGGGGTACAGGGGGGACACGTGTCGTTTTATTAGCGCGCCACTTGGCGCCCGAGCATTAGCTCGCGTGGTCTATAAATATGAACGTTTCTTCACCAGATCCCAAGGTTCAAGAGCCTTGTGAACATTTCCTAGAGAGAGAAAGTTGGTGAGCACTGATTTTAAAGGAGGTCTTATCCTCTTTCAGGGGCTCTATTGTCTTTCCTCCTAGGGATCTTTGGGTTTGGGTCTCCACTGCCTACCCTTCCTGTTCACCCCTGCTCTCTTCTTCACCCTTCTAGATCACTCCTTCCATCCCTTTCCATAAGCTATCCTAACCTCTCCGGCACATCTATTCCTAAGGGGTATTTGTCCACTCAGATTTCGGACCCATCCTACATTGGCGACTCTGCTGGGGAGGTTGTTTAGTTTATGGTTAGCTTAAGAAGTGGTCTAGAAACTCCGGCTGTTCTTCCTCCTCCGACTCATACTCCGGCCATGGCGGAAAATCTGCTCAATACCGGGCCGATCTTGGCCGAGGGCGATGGATCTTCCACCCATGGAGGAGACGCCACCATAGAGGTTCTTCAAGCTGTTCAAGATGGCCAGAATCAGATGATTGCTGCCATGGCTGCTCTCACAGAGGCTATTACTGCAGCTCTGCCAGTAGCGCCGGTGGTACCGCCAGTAGTACCACCTGTAATAACCCAGCCTCCTCCAGCAGCAGCAGCAGCAGCCGCAAACCCCCCTTCAAAACCCTCTTCAAAACCCTGTTCAAAATCCCCAAAACCCTAAAACCGGTGGACCGGCCCCTCTTACGGGTACCGGTTCAGTCCACCAACAACCTCTCCCGGTCGGGAACAACGGCCAATCTCAGAATCAGTTCCTCGCTGTAGCTGATGTGCAAGCTCTCTTACTCAAAGAGAAAACCAAAGCCACACTTCCCTCCCTACCCAATCCCGATATACAACCCCCTTATCCCATAACCATCCTCTCTCTACCTTATCCAGAGGGATATACCCCACCTAAGTTCATCAAGTTTGACGGAAAAGAAGGCAATGGCCAGGAACATGTGGTTCGGTTCATCGAAACACTTGGGGCCCATTCTGGTGACCATAACCTTCGCCTTCGCGAGTTCTCAAAATCCCTTACCTCGCAAGCGTACACTTGGTATGTGAATCTTAAACCTTATTCGATCGAAACTTGGGAAGAAATGGTAAACAAGTTTTACACTAAGTTCTTCCAAGTCCGCGAGAAGGTCACTACCTTGTCCCTCGTGAAGGAAACCCAGCGTAATGGTGAGGATATCATCGATTACATCAAACGTTTTCAGGACAAAGCTGTGGACTGCCACGAGCCAGTGGGCGAGTCACACTTGGTCGAAATATGCATTGACGGAATCCTGCGCGACTATCGCGTATTCCTGGTGAACATTAAGATCCCAACCTTTTCAGCTCTCCTTGAAGCTGCTTACAACCTGAGGTATACTGTGAAACCCCCTTCCAAAGACAACTGGAAGTCCAACCGCTCTATCATAGTCGCTTCTGCCTCTTTCGCTCAACAGTCGCACAAGAGGCAGGGGGGTGGTAGCGACAGTGGCGGTCACAAGAAGCGAAGGGACAAAGAACCAGCCGAGGTCCCAGAATACCCATGCAGTATGGAAGAAGTGAAGGCGTTGGTGGAACAATGGGTCACCGATGGCGTACTCAGGCTGCCTGAAGTAGAGCGTGAACCATCGCGGCAGGATCGCGAGAGTCCGAGGTACTGCATGTACCATAGGCACATGAAGCATCCAACAAGCGATTGTTGGACCTTGAGGAGGATCTTCAAAAGAAAGCAAGAAACCAACCAGTTGAGGGTTGGAACTGGCCGCCCTAACGATGTGTGCGAACATCCTTACCCTGAGCACGAGCGGGCTGTCCATATGGCTGCTTGTTACAATTTCTTTGCTGATGAAGACGAATAAACAGATGAGGAGGTCTGCATGACTTCCTATTACGATCACTTGGATGAAATTGCTTCTCATGAGCAGCCAAGGGTCACTCCTGACCCTGACGCTGCAGTCAAGGTGTTGCAAGGAAGTACTAAGTTCAAGGCGTTCTACGACGCGCTAGGCTTCACAGCCGCGGCTAGAACAGAAATCACTAAGTTCATTGTGAGCATCGCGGAGGCGCACCAGCAGGCGTGTATGGCTTTGGATGGCTCAGTGCCGCGAACCATCTGAGAAGGAGCCAACACTATCACCTTCTCCGACGCTGACCGTCGCGTCACATTCTCCCACAACAGGCCACTCTATTTAACGGCTCACATCAAGGGGGTTGAGTTGAGGCGAGCTTTCTTAGATGGGGGAGCATCCATCAACATCATGCCACTCGCTACCTTCAAGAAGCTTGGAATACCAGAAAACCGAATCATAAAGTCCTCCGTCGCGATCACGGGATTCGGAGGAGATAAGAAGGGATCCTTGGGCTACGTGGTGGTGGACCTCGCGATAGGCGCCATTCGCGCCGCGACGAAGTTCCACATCATCGAAGCACAGACGAACTACCATATCATTCTGGGGAGGAGCTGGATGCACAAGTATGCTGTAGTCCCGTCGAGCTATCATCAGTGCATGAAGGGAATCTGGGCAGGAAAGAAAGTCACGGTAGCCGCGTCAGAAAGGCCTTTCGACATGGATGAGGCGCGCTTGCCCGATGCGGTCTACTTCTCCGAGATGGAGGAAGAAGTGGATGTGGTGTCAGCAAAACCCATAGGCATCAAGGTCCCAAGGTGGGAGATCATCGTGAACAGGGAAGAGGGGGTCGCGAGCAAGCGGCCCGCCGCGAAGGTAGCGTCGGCAGTCCCGAGGAAAGTTACTAAGGTCCAAGAGGGTGGAAAGACGGTGTACTGCTTTTGACGGTGCGCGGGGGTAGCAGTCCCTCCTGGGGTCGCTAACCCCCACACTGTGATAGCAGCAGAAGTCGAGCCAGACTTGGTGGATAAGCCGGAACCAGCTCCGGAATGCATGCAGGACGGTCCTAGGCCCCAGCAAGAGGCCTTGGAAGAGATAAACCTGAGATAAGGCGAAGGAACCCCGCGGCCTGTGTTCATAAGCAAGGCGCTAGGGGAAGAAACCCGGGAGAAGCTGATACAACTGTTGCAGAAGCACGCGGATGTCTTCGCGTGGCACTACGAGGAAATGCCCAGACTGGATGAAGCCCTGGTTTCGCTCCACTTGGATGTGTTCCCCAACTCCAAGGCTGTGAAGCAAGGGCAACGGAAGTACAACCCTGAGTTGGAAGAGAAAATCAAGGAAGAAGTCGAGAAGTTGAGGAAGGCCGGTTTCATACGGCCGATTCAATATCCCTAATGGCTGGCCAACATAGTCCCAGTGAAGAAAAAGAATGGGCAGATTAGGGTCTGCGTGGATTTTCGCGACCTTAACAAGGCGTGCCCTAAAGATGAGTTCCCATTACCGCATGTTGACACTTTGGTCGACGCTACCGCAGGTCACCAAATGTTCTCGTTCATGGATGGTTTCAGCGGATACAACCAGATAAAGATGGCCCCCGAGAATGCGGAGAAGACTGCCTTTCGCACGCCGCTAGGGAATTTCTACAATGTGGTGATGCCCTTTGGTCTGAAAAACGCAGGCGCCACTTACCAGCGCGTCATGACGGCAATTTTTCACGACCTAATGCATCACATAGTGGAAGACTACGTGGATGATCTAGTAGTCAAGTCAAAGGAAAGCTGCGATCATTTGAAGCACCTAGAGGAAGTGTTCGAAAGATGCAGAAAGTTTAACATGAAGATGAACCCGCTGAAATGTGCCTTTGGTGTGACAGCAGGGAAGTTTTTGGGATTCTTGGTGCACAGGCACGGGATCGACGCGGATGAGACAAAGATAAGGTCCATCGCGGAGATGCCCGCGCCACACTCGCAACGGTCCCTCAAGCGTTTTCTCGGAAAGGTCTCGTACTTGCGGAGGTTCATTCCAGCACTAGCAGAAATCACCGCACCATTCAGTGACCTGTTGAAGGGGAAGGCCGAATTCAGATGGAGTAGCGAGCATCAGAAGGCCTTCGACAGTGTCAAGGCTGCTTTAGCCTCACCTCAAACCATGATCGCGCCACAACCAGGGAAGCCACTCATTCTATACCTAACGTCAACGGCAAAATCTATCGGGGCACTCCTTGTCCAGGAGATAGAGGGAGTAGAACGACCGGTGTACTACATAAGCCGGAAGATCCAAGGAGCAGAGGAGAGGTATACCCCAGTGGAGCGACATTGCTTGGCCCTTGTATTCACTGCTCAGAAGCTGAGGCACTACTTCCTGTCGTTCCCAGTACAGCTCGTCACCAAAAGTGACCCGGTGAGGTACTTACTGTCGCGACCAGCCCTTTCGGGGAGGATCGCGAGATGGGTTTTAGCGTTTGCTGAATTTGAGATTACATGTGTTACTCCGCGGGCTATCAAGTGTCAAGCTCTAGCAGATCTCCTTGCACAATTTCCGAGTGGGCAGTGCGAACCATTGGAAGAGGCGTTACCGGGAGATGGTTTCGAAGCCCATGCGGCCAGTCCAAGTGAGGTGTCCTGGACGTTGAGCTTGGATGGGGCAGCAGGAGGAGCACATGGCGGCGCAGGAATTGTCCTTCAAAGTGATGAAGGAGAAAGGGAATACTTGTCTTACAAGCTAGGCTTCGCATGCTCCAACAACGAAGCAGAATATGAGGCCCTAATCCTGGGGCTCTTGGCAGCAAATTTCAAGGGAATTTCACGACTGAAAATAGTGGGGGATTCAAAACTTATCATCCTCCAAACATCAGGGGAATACGCGCTAAAGGAGCCCACCCTCGCGCCTTACAAGGCGACGGTACAAAGGCTAATGGAAAGATTCGAGGCAGTGGACATAATCCATAGGCCAAGATCAGATAACAGATTCCCGGATGCCCTCGCGACGCTGGGGGCAAAGACAGAATTTGATGAAGAAAAGGTGACGATTGAGATCATTAAAAAGACAGAGCCGTCGATCATAGATGAACTCGGGGTACGATGTGAGGAAGACTGGCGCGACCCCGTCTTGAAGCAGTTGGTTTCTGGAAAGGGGACCTTGCCTATCGCGGAGGTGGCTCATTTTACTGTCCTTCGCGGTGAGCTTTACTATCGCGGACCTCAAGGGTGGCTAGCGAGATGCGTAGGCCCCGGCGAGGCGAAGACCAAGTTGCGTCAGATCCATGACAAAACTTGTGGCGAGAACGAGATTTCCCTGTATCGCAGAGTTCAAAGGCAGGGTTATTACTGGCCCAGCATGAAAGAAGATGCCGCGAAGGTCCTTCGCACTTGCCAAAAGTGTATGCTGTACGCAGTGGAGGTAGAATGTTGCCTCATGGAAGAGCTGGACTGGAGACAGGAATACATTGATTTCCTTCGCGAAGGAGCACTGCCTCTGGACCCGAAGGAGGCTCGAAGAGTTCAGTGCTGCTCCCAACGCTACTTTCTGGAAGGGGGGCAACTTTACCGATGCGCCCTAGACGGAATACCCCTGCGTTGCCTGTCTCGCGAGAAAGCCGAAGAGGTTCTACAGAAAGTTCATGAAGTGGAACATCAGGGTTGGAGGAAGCTATACGAGCACTTGATCCATCTCGGGTATTTCTGGCCTACGATGGAAGCAGACTCAAAGCGACATGTGCGCAGGTGTGCGGCCTGTCAAAAGTTTGGGAACTTGGTCCATGCACCATCCGTGGAACTACATTCTGTCCGTGCCCCTATCCGTTCCATACTTGGGCGATGGATTTGATCGGGCCCATACATCCTACGTCCAGAGGAAGCCAGTGGATTCTAGTTGCTACCGAAATAAGCACGAAATGGGTTGAGGCCGTTAGCTTGAGTAAGGCGACCGGCGCGGCGGTAGCGAACTTCATTAAGGAGAACATCATTTGTCGTTTCGGCATACCCAAAGTCATCCTTTCGGACAACGGCACCCCCTTTATCAACAAGAATGTGAAGGAGCTCTTAAAGTCCTATTCAGTGAGTCACCTCACGTCGACTCCATACTATCCTCAAGGCAACGGTCAAGCCGAGGCGACCAACAAGACTCTCATCCGCATCATTAGCAAACTGTTGGATGAAAAGGGAGGAACATGGGCTGATCATCTTGCGGTGGCACTGTGGGCATACAGGACTTCTCATTGCAAAGCTACGCGTGCGAGTCCTTTCAGTTTGGTTTACGGGGCCGAAACTGTCCTCCCCGCGGAGCTAAGCGTGCCATCCGCGAGACTGGCCCTCGCGGCCGAGGTGACACAAGAAGAAAGAAGGGCAGACTTGGAAGCCATGGAGGAAAGAAGAAATGCTGCGGCAAGAAATCAGGAAAGGTATTGGCAGTCAGTAGCCAAGTATTACAAAAAAGGTGTGGTGCCGGGAGCATTTCAAGTCGGGGACTTAGTGTGGAAGTCCACCACCGCAGTCATGAGGGACCTGGAGC
The DNA here is from genome assembly GCA_018127125.1 of Rhododendron griersonianum. Taxonomy (NCBI): domain Eukaryota; kingdom Viridiplantae; phylum Streptophyta; class Magnoliopsida; order Ericales; family Ericaceae; genus Rhododendron; species Rhododendron griersonianum. The sequence goes on along the minus strand of CM030790.1, from coordinate 33,864,688 downwards.
AGCCAAAGTTCACTCCAAGGTGGGAAGGTCCATACGAAGTAATCAAGGCCAGTAGCAGCGGCCATTATGAGCTAGCAAGGGTCAGTGATGGCTTTAAAACTGGCCTTATCAATGTTAAGTTCATTAAGATGTACTATCCATGATGTAAGGGTATTTCCTATATTTTCAGTTTTCTGAGAAGGCGTCAGGCCATTCTATCCTTAGTTCATTTATGAACAGTTGTCATATGTAAGGCGGCAAGTATTATGTGATGGGCAATGAACGGAAAGTAAAGCGGCAGTTGTAATATCATCTAACTATGTTCCTAAAACATAGGCATATTACGCATAAAACTACTGTAAATATCCGAAGTTGTCATTACACCACCATAAAAGTTTACTGCCAACAAGCCATCAAAGTCATCATATTACAACACAAAAGTAAACAGAATCAAGCACCAAAGATATTCCTCAGGAAATGGTCAGTATCGCGAAGGGGCGCATCAACAAGTCTGTTGCCAAGGCGAGCCTCCTCAGCCAAGCGCTCGTAAGCCAACCTGCGTTCTTCTACCACGGCCTCCGCCGCAGTTACTGCACTTTGCGCTTCAGCGAGAGCCACACGAGCCTTCTCTAGGGCCACTTTAGCCCCCTCGCAGTCCATTCGCAGTTTCTCATTCTCGCGCATGATCTTCGCGGCCTCGAGCTCCTTGTATACCCACCAAATGTCAAACCCCAACTTGTCGAAGTTTTGAACGGTAAGCCCGACCTCCTCAATCTGTTGAGGACCCAAGTCGCACACCCTCAGGCCCTTGATACTCCACAAGAAGGTGTAAAGGCACTCCAGCTGCACCCGGCCCATGGTCCGGCTGTAAAGGCCACGGACCTTGAAGAATGTATAAGGGAAAAGATCCCGGACAAAGGAGAGGAAAGAGGTCGACTCAGGAGTAAAGCCATAATACCCGAAGAAGTCCTCGTTTGAAGGCTCCTCCACCTCGTTGGCCACCGGCGGGTCCACCACTTGCACCTCAGCATCATCATCAACCGCCGCGTGCTCGCGGCTAGTACTGGCTTCAGCCTGTTGCTGCGAGACAGACTTGCTAGCTTGCAAAGAAGTACCGTCACCCACGTGCCCAACGGCGTACCCCGTCTGCGAAAGCCCAAGGGATACAAGGGAGTCATCCTGTAGGTCCGCGAAGACCTCAGCGGTAGTCAGATTCGTGAGTGCCACTGCTGCATCGTGCGCATGGAAGTGTGAAGTGAGATCACCGGTGGGCGGAACGTTAATACGTTTGTCAAGGAGATGCAGGGCAGCCTCTACCGCCTCTTGGGAAGATGGCGGCGGAATGTTAGCTTCCGGGGCCAACAGGTTAATATCGGGAACGGAAAGAATCCCCTCAGTCAGAACCCTTCGGCGAGGAACCAAGCCCGGAATGTTTGCATCCTCTTCATCCTCATCAATCACGGGTGGCATCACATCACCACCAAGATTACCATCATCACCTCCGCCACCACCGCGACCTTCGTCGCCACCATCATCATTACCATCATCGCTGCCCAGATTTTCATCCTCATTATGAACAGGGTCCTCACCGCCATTACCATCACCACTATAATCCTCATCGTCGTCATCTTTATCACTTGGGTTGCCCTCGCAGCCACCCGCACTGCCATCATCGTCCTCCTCATCATCGCGATCATCGCTACTATTAGCGTCGCTCTCATCACCATCAGGTTCTCCCTCATCGAGGGTGATGACCACTTTCTTACCTGCGGCAGCGGACGTGCCGCCAGGACTGAGATGTGTAGTGCGAAGCAGTTTGAAAGACTGACTGATCGGGGCGGTATCATCAATACTGCTGTCGGAGCCCCCCTCGCGAGCCTCCTCGCCTTCCCTCTTTCTCTTCAACTTGCTCAAGGGGGTGTGCTCTCCCCCTTTGTATCTGAACGAGGAGCCTACAAAGCGATAAGGGATATGTGAGGAAGCAGTAACAAAACGAAGCAAGAACTAACGGGATAAGCTCAAGGCAGGAGACAAATCTCACCTGCAGACGCAACGCTCGCAGGGGTCTCTTCAGGGCGAGAAGTCCTTGAGGAGCGGATGGGGGCACCCTAGAAAAGAAACGAATTCAGAAGTCGCAAGAAACTTGAACAGCGAGCACTACTACGAATAAGATGGGGAAATGCCGTTTCAAAAGAAGGCGTACCTTCCGCAGTCGTTTCAGCTGAAGACCTTGCTGTTGCGAGGAGGATTGCTCCCTTGCCTTCGCGCGAGTCATTCTCGATGGGATGACAGTTGAAATTGGCTCCGCGATGGTGATGCCGCGGCTGGCCGCGGAAGCAGCACTTGGTGGGGCCCAACGACTTCTCTTACCTCGCCAACCAGTTTGCCTCGCCTTCGGGGACCTTAGAGACACGTCGCGATGGTAAACGTCTGGAAGACTGGAACCTCAGGGGCGCCGCGTACATAGTTGATGAAGGAGTCAAGATTGCGACGCCAGGCCAAGCGGCCATTAGCAGTGAAGAAAGCCTCCCTGTCGTTCCTCGGAAGTACAACAATATCATAACCCTCAGCCAATTCCTCCACATGAGCTCTGGTGAAGCGACGATGACTCTCGGCATAACTTTTCAGCGGTGGCGCTGGACCCGGCGCACCTTGATCGTAGCCGAACTGCCGTGCTACCCTATCCGGACGATACAACACAGAGCGCGTCCCCTCCGCGCATAACGCGGGAAGGGAGCACAGGCAAGCGGCGGCGAATGCAGCGAGAGCAGAAGAGGGGACAGCAACACCGTCAGTTTGAAAGTCAACAATGCGGTCGTCTTCCGAGAAAAAGCTGGTTGGGAGGACACCTTCGACTGGCTCAGCATAGGGTCGCGGAAGGAATGTGCCAACATCATCGATCCGTCTCCCCCAAGGCTTTGTCGAACTTACACCACTCCATCTCGTGATTCGGGGGCAAGGTTCTTCACTCCAGCTAAGGTCCACAGGAGAAGGCGCGAGGCTCGGGAAATGCTCGAAGCAGAAAGCCATCAGAAATTGTGTGTGCACCACTGACACCATATCATAGTGCCCCAAAGATCTCTCAGTATCAGCATGAACTTGATCCAGACGGTGAAACAATGAACCAAGGAAGAGAGGGCCAAGCGGGACGAAATCCCCCCGCGCGAGGCTTACCGCGAGGGGGAAAACAGTATGATTCGGCCCTTCATAAGGAAAATCAGGAATTACAAACAAAGAAAGCCAGTAGACGAGGAAACCTGCAAGATGGAGATCGGAATCAAACATCTTCCCATGAAACTCAGTTGCTTGCCCAGCAGGAGGCATGGTCCCCAAAGGAGGCAAGTCCTTGAAGAAGTACCTTAACCAACAGCCCCAGGAGGTCTTACCTGACTTCGAAGGGGCCCGTACGCGTCCCTCTCTGTCAAAGCGGGACCCGCACTTGCCCGCCGCCGTGTATGCCCTCCTCAGCCGATCAACCAGTCTCGCATCCGCCGAAGAGAGGTTCGAGGGGTCGAAGGCCACTGACCCCCTCGTGCTTAGCCTCATCATCATAGCCGTATCCTGAAGCGTCGGACCGCAGTCCCCCCAGGGGAACACGAAAGTGTGAGTATCCCTGCTCCACCGAGAGACCATGAAGTCAATGTTGTTGTTGTTCCTTCGAATACTCAACTTCGCCGAGAGGCGGACAGGTTCGAGAACACGGGCAGCCGTGAGCGCATGCACGGAGGCCGGATCTTCCAAAACCGACTCCACCCAGTCGCCCCAATGAGCCGGCGCCTGAGATACGGCCTCGTAATTGATAAAGCAACAGAGGACATCCCCTCTCTCCACTCGGAATCTCAAAACGGAAGAAGGAGGGATCAAATCAGCCTCCTCATGTGGTACCTCGGGAACTAAGGAGAGGGGTTCCTCCGGGATCTCTGTCTCCGGCACGAAAGCCTCCGCCTTTCGCCAGAACGAGTCACTCGAGCCGCCGAGGTACGGCGCCCAAAGCCACTCATCCGCGGGGAGTGCTCGGAGGGAAGTCTGCAATATGGCCTTGCTCCCTTGCTCTACATCGTCTATCACCATCATGAACCAAGAAGTGGGTTTGTGAGGGAAAAGAGAGAGAGAGAGTTGCAGTCGGCGGAGGAGAAAGGAAGAAGAAGGAAGATGGGGCTCTGGTAGAGAGAGAGGAGAAAAAAGTTGGGGTCTTTTGAAAAGTGAAGAGTTTTTGGCTAAGTGTGGGTACTTATACTCAGAGAGAGGTCCCCCAAATCTCGAGAAATGGACACAGCAAACGAAGGGGTGTGATAAACTCTGCAGGCTTGAACAGTCCCGACCGTTGCACGTGCGAATGACAGCGCGTGGGTCATACGCGCGTGGGGGGCAATTGTAGGAAAGGTCAATAGGCGCGACCGTTGACCGTTTGACTAGCCAATGGGCATGTGACACGTGTACTCGTCCTCGCGGGGTTGACGATTTGACCAACGAACCCTAGCTCGCCACGTGGCGCCTCAATCGCGCGACACGTGGCCCTTTGCGCGAGGGAGCCTCGCGCTACCCATCGCTCCGCAGCGGCCATGTAAGGGTCGCGAGCTTCTGTTCCTCCATTAAGGAGAGAATTACATTTATTCAGGTGAACACTTGGCACGGTCCCAATCTAATGGAGACGATAACGCGGTTTAACCAAGACACCAGTGATTTGCCTAGGCTCTTATGCCTGCTCCGGCCTTTAGGCAGGACCCGAGGGGCCCCTTGAGGCTTGGCAACGGTACAGACGCGATCGATTAAGGTCACGACCTTGCCCTTACGGGAATGAAGGGGAATCTAGTGGTTTGGTGGCTGTAAAAGAAGAAGAGGATCTCCGCGAATAAGAGGATACGTCGACCGTCATACTCGCGGGTCATCGCGAGGGTCGCGACACCTCGGCGGTCAGGGGGTACAGGGGGGACACGTGTCGTTTTATTAGCGCGCCACTTGGCGCCCGAGCATTAGCTCGCGTGGTCTATAAATATGAACGTTTCTTCACCAGATCCCAAGGTTCAAGAGCCTTGTGAACATTTCCTAGAGAGAGAAAGTTGGTGAGCACTGATTTTAAAGGAGGTCTTATCCTCTTTCAGGGGCTCTATTGTCTTTCCTCCTAGGGATCTTTGGGTTTGGGTCTCCACTGCCTACCCTTCCTGTTCACCCCTGCTCTCTTCTTCACCCTTCTAGATCACTCCTTCCATCCCTTTCCATAAGCTATCCTAACCTCTCCGGCACATCTATTCCTAAGGGGTATTTGTCCACTCAGATTTCGGACCCATCCTACAAAATGTTTACTAGAAAACACAAAACTCACTCGCACAAAAACACATTCCATGTGATTACTAATGTAGTCCTTTTTGCAAGGAATGGCGAATTTCTTTGTATTCGCCATGGCCGCTGATGGTATTTACATCTATGCTTTGTGTGAGTTGTATCCATGGTTGTCGTTTTACGTTGAACTGACTTGAAATTACTATAATGGGTTGTAGTTTGAAGCTAGGTCTGATGCTTCTGAAACTCTGTTTGTTCCAAAAGCCTTCTAATTTTGTAGAGACCTGTATAAATTTTAATTCTTGAAATGTTTATTAAATGCCTAATTGGGAAAATATGATTTATTTGGTGGTTATTTGAATTGAAGATTGACGTGAAAGAATAGAGACTTGAGGGAGTGTGTGTGTGATTTAAAGATATATGGGTATATGATAAGCACCCAATAATGCATATTCTTGGTGCTTAAGTCGTTAGTTTTATCGTATTTATGTTTATAAAGTTAGTGTTTTCTTTGATATTACACGTAAGGTATGTTTTTAGTGTTTTCAGGTAAATCGTGTGAATAAGGCATGTTTTGACGCCATGAATGGCCCGAGTGCGTCCAAGTACCCAAGGACCCAAGGAAGACCCTGTCGGCCCCTGAAAATCTGTCTAAGTATGGAAAAATGACTTTTCGAAAAAATATCGATTTTCAAGATAAAAAAATGGCGGTAATTGATCCTTGGATTTTTCTAAGAGTAACTTCAAATTTGCAAGGTTTTATTCGAAGAGCAAGGTTATGTTTTGAGCCATTTCCTCTATAGAAAAGCGTGCTGTTTTCTGTTTTACACTAAAAGCTAGGAGTCAACATTTTGATTGGATTGAAATCTCAAATTTCTGGTAATACTATTGTTTCCAAATGGGGGTGTACTTCCTTATTTTCATTAAATAAATTAAAGTAAAGAAAAGGTAAAAGAAAGGTTTAAAATGTAATCTTTACTTAAGTTTAGAGAATGAAAATAAGATGCTGTGGAAGCTGTTGGGTGCTGTGGAAGCTGCTGGGAGCTATGGAGCTAAAGTTAAAGGCCTCGGTACCGATACCATGTCAGAGGAGGTATCGGAACCGAGTGGGTTAGCGTCCAGCAAATATTGAGCTCGGTACTGATACCAAGGCAGAAGAGGTATCGGTACCGAGGGCCTTCGGTGGAGGATTTTCAAGGCATCTTGGGGAATATTCTGTATGCGAAATGGGGCTGATATAAAATGCTATGATGTCACCAAATCAAACAAGTAGATTTGTATTGCATTTCTAGATCTAGAATAGGATTTGAATTGCTTTTTGAATTGTTCTTGGTGTTCTTCATTTTTTCAGCACTTAAACTTCAATTTTCTGCCTTAAGTAGTTTTGTTTTGTTATTTTTGCCTTCATTAAAGTTGTAGATACTCTTCCGATCTATCATAATATCTAGTTTATTTCAAGTTTTGTTATTTCAATATGTTAGCTAGATTTTTGCTTGTTTTTATCTCTCTAGATATGAGTGAGTAGTTTTTTAGGGCTTGGTCATGGGGTGATTAGCACCTCATGGCTTGAGTTAATATTGCTTTTCTCATCATAAAGTTTGAATCTTTGGTTCGAAAATTGATGTTTTGTTCGGATTTGTTTGTCAAATCGTTAAGGTGTTAACCTCCTTGATTATGTGTAGGCAAGAGCGTTGCCTACTTGCCACACATGATAATTGGAGTTCTGTCGCTCGAGGCGTTTGCTAAATGAATTCTAGAGCTTGCTTGGTGGATGAACCATTTTATCTTCCGGGTTGGGAACCTTAGTTGTGTATCTCAAACCGAGTAATAGGATGAGAAGAGTAATTTGACTTGAGTCGTGGGTGTTAGGATCTCCTAGATCGAGCCTGCCTTTTTATTAGTTAATTCTCATTCAATTTAGCCGTTTAATTTCCACCGCTTAAAGTAAAACAAAGTTGGCTGTCTAAATGCCGAAAACCCTTGGTTACATCTACAAATCCATTCAAGCCATATTAAATATTCCCTTGGGTACGATCCCGGTCTTCCGGATTATTATGCTTCAAATAACGTAGTAAACCCTACGCTTGGGGTGATCATTTGATATATTTATTGACGGACGAAGCAGTATATATAGGTGGGTGTGTGTGTGTAGAAGATTATTGTATCTCCCATTTTCTCTCTCTCTCTCTCTACCGTCCTTTCTCTCTCCACCGAAAATCTCTCTCTCCTTCGCTCACATCTCACAAAAACCTCAAGGATCCATCTCAATTTCATCTCTAGAACGCAACCTCGGGCTCATATTGTGTTGGGTGAGGCTCGGGGAGAAGATCTCGGTTGATTTTGAAGAGTTTGGAGCTAGGGCTTGTTCGAATCTCTTGGGTTTCGCTCCTTGACTTGAGGTAGGGACTTCTTTGCCTCTTTTATGTGTTTATATGTTGAGTAAGTGTAGAAATCGAGCCTTGATCGTCCTCCTTTGCTCTCTTGAATGTTGTCAAAATCTGCAGGAAATCGCCCAAAAACGCATAGGGATTGATCCCTGAGCATGGGGGATTGATCCCCCATTTTCTCCTCTGGACCAGCAGCTCTAGGGATCGATCCCCCTCTCCCCTGGACAACTTTTTGCTGTTTTGTGTTTTCCCTCGACCGTATTGACTCCCGATCGCTTCTAAACCCTTTTGGACACCTCCTAACCTATCTCTCACATGTTCAATTGACTTCCTATGCTTACTTGATGTCATCCTTGTTCCGTTTGCTTTTCATAGTGAGGAATGAATAAGGGTTTAATTGATTAAAACTTCGTTAAAATGCATCTTGTTAATTGGTTGAATACTTGTGAATCTTTATGGCGCATTTGTGGCAATGTTGGCATATTGTATGATGTTTCATGTATGAATGTGTTCATGGGGGAGTCTTAGCTTGCATGTTGGATAGGAAAGTAGGTGTGTGAGTCGGAAGTTGGGATAGGAAGTCTCGTAACGGAAGGGGTGGTAATACGGAGACTTAAGTGGGTCCCGTAACGCAAGGGGAGGTAATACGGTGATCCAAGTTGTTAGGGTTCACTGTAACGTAAGGGGTGGCAATACGGTAACCCTCGGGGTGTTATATTGTAACGCAAGGGTGGAAATACAGACAGTGGGAATTTGGGATAGCGTGTCGTGTCGAAATTATTAGAGTTGCTTGAGTCTCGTAAACTATGTGGCTAAATGTGATAATGGCATGTCTTAGAACGATTGTAGTAATTGTTGGCATACCTATGAGTTGATTGCTATCCATCGATTGAACTATGTCTTCATGTCTTCTTTCCTTTGCACTTATCATCATATTTGCACATAGAATTGGTAAATATTTTCTTACTGGGCTAGTGTAGCTCAACCTATCATTCTTTTCAAGTTCAAATGCTGGATAATAGCTTGCATGCTTCATGTGCTTAGATGTGGAAGGCTTTTGGAAGCTCACTTCATTTGATTACTTAATCATCTTGTAATGATTTTCTTTTGACTAAGATGAGTTTGTAACTAGTTACTCTTGAATTTCTTTTGACTAAACCGTTTGTAACTAAAGAACTTGTACTAAAGTTTATTTTAGGCCAGAGTGCCAAAGTTGTATTTTTAAACTTGGGGACTTGGTTTGTAAAGTTAAACAGGTGGGAACTCTTTTGGGTATTATTTATGTTATGCGAGGAACTTTGATTAAAATGGCTTATTTATTTGGGCAAAGTACGGATTACCTCCCTGAGGTTTGGCCGTTTGGCAGATGACCTCCTTGAGATTTATTAATGAGTATATCGCCCCTCTATGGTTTTGGAGTAAAGTGCAACTCCTAACTCCGTTAACAACATAAGTAAAAAGACCACGTTACCCTTTCATAAATAATAGTCTTTTACTCTCCTTAACATGGTGACACAGAGAGGGGGAGAAGGAGAGAAATGGCTATGGAGATTTGCGGCAAACAAGACCTGCACTTCGCAACTGCCGAACACCTCATGGACTAAGCCTAGATCGAAGAGTACAAAACAAAAACAAAGCACGACATATTCTTCTCATCTTTCTTTACCTGAGATTTCGAGGTGAAACAAGATGATGCCTTTTCCACCCAATTAGATTCACAGTCGAAATGGGAGAAAACCCAGAAATTATAAACACTTGCTGTGTTTGGATTGGTATTTGAAAAGTTTTTTGAAAAATAGTAGGGGTAATAAGTGGAGAGAGATAGAGAGAGAAATGTTGGAAGTATGGGGGAATCTAGGGGGAATTTTTTGAAAAATTCTTTTTGAATCCTAAAGAGAACAAAGCACAATGAATATTCCAAATTTCCAACTCCAAAAAGGATTTTGGGGTTTAGATGCTATTTAGCAACAAACCATAACCCAGATGGTCCAAAACAACTACAAACTCCCAAAATTTAGTTACACAATAGAACCTCAAACAAATCTCAAACAACGAATAGAACCTCAAAAAAAATAGAACCTCAAACAACGAATCTGGTACCAAATCAGATTTATGTGAGGTCCTCTAGTTAAGGAAACCTTTTTTTTTTTTGATCCGAAGGAAACCTTAATTCACTAGGAATTAGAGATGATAGAATCTACTGATCAACTAGGAATTAGAGATGATAGAATCTAATGATCAACAAGGAGAGAGATGATTCATGGACACTAAGAAATAAGAATCTCAGGTAAAGAAAGATGAGAAGAATATGGGATTCGATCTTAAACAACAGTTGTGTAAAAAAAAAATTCATTAATCCCTCTGACTGATCTATGCCGTTGCCATCATCACCGGCGTCGGATACGTCTGTCGTCGGACCTTTGCCGTCATAGGGTCTTCGTCTTCCCTATCGGTGAGGGATTGGGCCGCTGGATATCTAAAAAAGGAAAGGAGGGGCTATCGAAAAAAGGAAATGCACCTAAGAGTATCCACAATGGCATAACCAAAAGTGCTAGGTTTTTAAAGTTAACAATGTTGGTGCAAAATATGGCTTACAATGCTATAATCAAACTTAGCAACCTCTTTAGAAATAATCAAATTTTGGACTTTGGCTAATCAAAATTAACGACATTTTGCCAATAACCAAATTTAATGAACCTTACATTCTCAATCAAATACATACATCATTACAAAAAAAAAGTTCTATTTCTTCCCTTTTCCCCTCTTTTTTTCTTTTTCAACAATGTTTTCAAAAAAAATATTTTACTTAAAAACTTTTTTTAAAAACTGTTTTCCCCCAAAAATTATTTTTGAACTATTTTTAAAAAAAAAATTATACAAAAAAATTGTTCTTTTTTGAAAAATTGTTTTGTATGAGAAAATGTTTTTTTTCAAAACCTTTTCTTATATAAAAAACTATTTTTTCAAAAATCGTAATTACACAAAAGCTGTTTTTCTTTACTCTGTTTTTCTTTTTTAAAAAAATTCAAAAATTATTGTCTATTTCTAATAAATAGTTTTCATTAGTCTCAAAATTAATTTTAGAAAAAACTATTTCTATGTTCACAGTTATTAGTGTTTTTGTAATTTAAAATGGTGATGTGGCAACTTTTGGTTATTCAATTTTGATTATGCCATTGTGGACCTCTACATTGCTAACCTTAGCAATCTCTTAAATGGATAATCAAAAGCTGATGTGGCAACTTTTGGTTATCCATTTTTGATTATAGCATTGTGGATACTCTAACCCATCATTAGATGCCAGAAAAATGAGAAAACAGGGCTGGTGCATGCATGGTGGTGAACTTTTTTCCGGTTCTCGGTGGCAGTGGGTAGCGGTTAGTTGCACCTCCGGTGGTCGGCAGGAATGGGTGCTGGTGCGTGGTGACTGGTGACTAGGGATTTGGGGGTTTTGGGGAGAAGATCAACAATGAGAGCATTGTTGTCTTTTACAATGCAACTTTTGAAAGAAAAGTATGGTTTCTCTGGCATACACGAGATACAAAGCGCATGCAACACAAAATCTGTTTGTTTGGACGGAAAAAGTAACGAAAGCACTTTACTCCAAAACCATAGGGGGGGCGATGTGCTCATTAATAAATCTCAGGGAGGTCATCTGCCAAACGGCCAAACCTTAGGGAGGTAATCCGTACTTTGCCCTATTTATTTATGTTGAAAATCGAGGGCGTGACAAATTTCGTAGTTTTATCCAAAAGCCTTCTAATTTAGTAGTTATATATATCTCGATTCCTCATATTCTCAATCAAGTACTCTAGCTTTTGTGTTTTCCACTGATTTTAATAATGCATTCATGTGTTTGATTTAATGTTTACTAGAAAACACAAAACTCACTTGCAAAAAAACAAAAATGCATTCCATATGATTACTAATGCAGTCCTTTTGACTCCTTTCAAGTGAAGCCGACTATGAAGTACGGATACTCTATTTTGGCCTCCGTATCTCGTACCGTACGTGTATCGAACACAGATACACTCCGGATACATGTCCGATATGTTTTTTAGAGTATCCAGTTTTTGAAATTAATTTTTGGTGTTCGGATACGCTATGGATACGTTTTAGATACGTTTTGGATATGCGCGGGGGTTAAAATGTTATAACTTAAAATATGGGTGAAAACTGTAATTAGGTTTCCATATATTCTCCTGTTTTGTGTGATACGACGATACAAAAGAGAAAAAGAGAAGGAAAGGCAGAAAAGAGAAACAAATCAGATCTTCTCACTCGTCTCTCGACAACGACGTCATCGGTAAGTCTCTCTCTCTCTTTCTTGTCTCTCTCTCGCCTTCTTCTTCTATCTCTCTCTCTCATGTGTATGTATCAGTATGTATATATATATATATATATATATATATATCTTGTCTCTCTCTCTCTCTCTCATCTGTAATCTCCCTCTCTGATTGTCTGATTTAGGGTTTGTTTTGAAACAGTAAAATCTTATTTAGGGGATTTTTTTCTTTAACAGTATGATGGATTCTGCTTTTGTTAGTAGTTTTGTTTCCTCATCCTCACAACCTAATGAAGGGGATACAAATAATCCTCTTTGGAGTTATGTTACAAAATTACAGAAATTGAGTGGTGCAGGGGGAAATACTCAGTGGCAGTGTAATTTTTGCGGTGTTGTCAAAAAGAGTTCATACACTAGGGTTAAGGGCCATTTGTTGAAGTTGTCCAATGGAATTAGACCTTGTACGAAAGTTACAAATGAAGCTCTTGCAACTATGAAGAAACTAGAAGATGAAGCTAAAGCAAAAATGAGAGACAATGCGCCAAAGAGAGTACCTCTACCCCCTTCTATTAGAACTAGTTTTGTTCTAGAAGGTTATGATGCCAAAAAACAAAGAACAAGTGGAGGTAAAATTGAAACTATATCACCCCTTGAGAAGGCGTATGACAAGAATAAACATGACCAATTGCATGTGAAAATCGCTAGGATGTTTTATTCCAGGGGTTTACCATTTAATTTGGCAAGAAACCCTTATTATGTGACCTCCTATCAATTTTCTACAAACAATCCTTTGTCTGGTTATATCCCACCGGGATATAATTTGTTGAGGACAACTTTACTTCAACAAGAAAAGACAAATGTTGAGAGATTGCTCCTACCAATTAAGGGAACATGGAGAGAGAAAGGTGTAAGCATTGTGAGTGATGGATGGAGTGACTCGCAAAGAAGGCCTTTGATCGGTGACAGAGGGTGGGCCTATGTTCCTCAAAGCCGTGGATTGTTTAGGTGAAACAAAAGATAAGTATTTCATCTATGAGTTGATGAAAGAAGTGATAGAGGAGGTTGGCCCTGATAATGTGGTTCAAGTAATCATATATAATGCTAAGAATTGTGTTGGTGCAGGACTTCTCATTGAAGGATTATATCCTAATATCTTTTGGACACCATGTGTGGTCCACACTCTCAACCTTGCCTTGCAAAATATTTGTGCTGCAAAGAATGTAGAAAATAATCAAGTAACTTATGACAAGTGTTCTTGGATCACGATCATTGCGGATGATGTTTCATTCATCAAGAATTTCATCATGAACCATTCCATGAGGTTGGCTATCTTCAATGACTTCGTTCCTTTGAAGTTGCTCTCGGTTGCAAGTACTTGTTTTGCTTCCGTAATGGTTATGCTTAAAAAATTCAAGCTTCTTAAAGCTAGTCTTCAAACCATGGTTATAAGCCTGAGGTGGAATTCTTATAGAGAGGATGATACGGGAAAAGCAAAGTTTGTGAAAGAGAAGGTGTTAGATGACATTTGGTGGGACTCCATTGATTATATACTTTCCTTTACCTCTCCCATGTATGATATGTTAAGGATTTGTGACACGGATAAGCCTTGTCTTCATTTGGTCTATGACATGTGGGATACCGTCGGACCGCTTTTCCACCATCTCTCCTAAAACCAATTGGTGGTAGGAAGGGTTCAATTAAGTCTTTTATGGCATTCGACATCGCACCACAGATACAATGATTGAGAAGGTAAAGGTTGAAATATATAGGCATGAAGGAAAGAGACATAAGGACTCATCTACATTCTATGAAGTTGTTCACACAATTCTCGTTGATCGGTGGAACAAGAACAACACTCCATTTTATTGCCTAGCTCATTCACTAAATCCGAGGTGACTTTTAACTTCACTTCATAAATAGTGTGAACATTATGTACTCTCTTAAGTCTTCATCATAAACTAAACTTCAACTTTTCTTTGTATTACATAGGTGCTATAGTGATGAATGGCTTAATGAGGGTCCTAGCAGGGTGCCTTCGCATAAAGATGTTGAGGTTGCACAAGAAAGAATGAAATGCATGAAAAAGTATTTTCCTAATTCGTTGGATCGCTCAAAGGTTAACTTGGAATTTGTCAATTTTTCAAGCAAGGCGGGAGAGTTTGTGGATAGTGATTCCATCCATGATCGGTATGCAATGGACCCTAAGAGTTGGTGGGTTACTTATGGTGCAAGTGCACCTTTGCTTCAAAGCGTAGCCTTAAAGCTACTTGTGCAACCTTTTTCGTCATCATGTAGCAAGAGAAATTGGAGTACTTACTCATTTGTGCATTCGGCTAAAAGGAATAAGATGACTCCAAAATGTGCGGAAGACTTGGTTTCATTCATAGCAACCTCCGCCTCCTATCAAGAAGAACTCGGCAATACATGGAAGGACAAACGAAGATGTGGGATATTGCCGGAGATGCTTTTGATTCATTTGGGGACGTTGGAGAGCTTGAAATTGCACAACTCTCTCTTGATGAACCCGAGTTGGAGGCCGTAGTTTTTATGGACGTTGGTGATGAGTCTGATGACGGTGAAATTGGCGATGAAGCAATGAAAGATTAGTGAAATGGAATGATGATTGCAATTGTTGGTGATATTTTAGAAGGACAATGACAATCTTTTGAGTTTTGATAATGTTAATTGAACTTTTGTAATGGAAAACTTCAATCTTTAATGGAATTTTATATTTGTTTTGGGTATATATTTTATTTTTATTTATTTTTATATTCAACGTATCCCCAACGTATCGTATCCTACTTTTTGAAAAAATTACGTATCTGCGTATCCGTATCCGTGCTTCTTAGGAAGCCGGCCTGGTTCCTAGTGGGGCCTGAAAATTTTTGGAATCTGATTATGATTTGGTGGAAATAAACTCATACTTTAAGAACCCACTATATTCACTTTAATTGTTTCACATCGCATTTGGTCACAACGACCAAAGTCAGACTCTACTGTAAACTTTGTTTACCCTTTAGTCTGCATGTGCTAAATGTTCAAGCCGTGGCTTCAGACACGGGTATGCGCTTGTATATATATATGCACACACATACATGGCATGTCCCCCGCCGTGTCCATATCCCAATTTTTTTAGTATTCTTGTGTCTCGTGTCCGTATCTATATGCGTATCTGTGCTACATAGGGTGACACTCATGAATAGAACAATACAATATCTTTTTCCACCTCTTTTATCCCTACTACTGTTTGTTTCTCTGCTCAAGGAGAAGAGGAAGCAGGTGTTTCTCAAAACAACATCTGAGGCCCGGCAATGAGCTAAACAGAAACGCTTCGAAGAGGAATTAGAACGGGAAAGACAAAACAAACAAGATGAAGAAAAAAGATTGTAAGTTGCTTGACTCATTTAGTTTTTCATCTCCCGGTCAGGTTTTCAAGGAATAGAAGCATCTGGTACATTATCTAAAGCCAATATAGCAAATGCTTTCTTAGTAGTTAGTATAATTGGAATTAATATGGTAAATTCCAATGGATGGTACTTATTCTTCTGGAAGAGTGCATGCAAGTCAAGGTGTTATATCTTGTTTTACATGGTTTTTTTATCAGCCAAGAAAATTTTATTATTCAACAAACTGAAGTTACATAGATTAAAAGGATACGAGAAAAGATGGCATCACAACCAACGACCAAGACCGGCCCCGACGTTTGGGTTGCCCAAGTCCAACCCCAAACTTGATTGCCCACTTATTATTAGTAAGTCATAACACTTAAAAAAACATGTAAGTATAAAAAAGAGTAAGGTTATATTGTGCTTTTAGTTTGAATTACACCAAAAAATCAAAATTAAAATGAAACTTTGGTTACAGTGCTTTATGATTAGCACGATTCGATTTCTTTTAAAAAAAACATCTTCTTATTAGCAAATTGAAAATTACAAGAAATTGACATATATTGACATGAAAAAATTGTCACTAAACTATATCAGTGACAAAAAATTATGGAAAGTTATTTTGGCAATCCAAATATTTATAACCATCTCCAATATCAAATATTGGAGTGTGGTTGTCAAAAAGTGGAGTACCAAAATCGATCACCAAAATTATTGTCACAGAAGTATCATTAAAAGAGTGTAGCTAAAGATATTTATTGATGCCTATAAAAAAATATATTTATTGACAAACATAAAGTTGTTACTATAGTCTTAGACTTTGTGGGGAATTGTAGAAAGAAGTGGAAAAAAGAAAGGAGGAAAAATTTCAAATATCAATTCAACTTCCATCCCAATTTTTCTTTCAGGTTTTCTCTAATTTCCTTTTGAATTATTTCTATTTTTTTCATATGTTCCAAACAGAGCTTTAGTTTTAATGTGAAGGTAAGAAAAATAAAATACCTTCCAATGGCTGGCACAAGAGTCGAACCACGTTATGCAAGCTTAGATAGTCGAACCACGTTATTCAAGCTTAGAGCATGTGTTATTGCCCCACAAACCTATTGTGGGCTCCCGCGCCCGAAGCGTGGTTCGACAGAGTCGCCACCCGGATTTTTGAGATGGATGATCCGAGGAACCGAGGGTTTGTTTTGAAAAGAAAGGCCTTTTGATCTAGCGAAACCGTTGAGATTTTGGATCCGGGAGCCAGGTTACGAGCGGGGAAGGTTTTGTTGAAAAGCACCCCGCTCGCCCGGTGAAAACCGGTCTCTACTAAGCATTTTAAATGGGGGGATTAATACCATTCGGAAAACCTTAAGAACACATAAAGGGAAAGGGGAACAAGATAAATCATGACACGTTGCCGTGCTAGTGGTGCTTGTTGTACAGAGATGATAAAGATGTCATGGCGATAATATAAACAAGAAAGATATACAAACGGACTGTCTGGATCACCATCCCCCGTCAGGCGGCATATCGCTTTACAACGCGCGGCTTACTGATACGCCGTACGTGGTTCTGATCTTGATACCAAAATTTTATCGTTTTGTAAAGCTTAGCACGGTGTACCCATTACATCGCACGGTGTTATTTTAAAACTTCAGACAGCTGTAGACACCCTATTTTGGACTTTCCAGAATAGTTTATTTACGGTCTTTTGATTCCCCAATGATGATTAAGGTCAAGAACACCCCGAGTTTGTTAAAGAGTTTGAGCTTTGAGCGTCTTGAACCTCATCCGAACCTTTCCGAACTCTTTGTCGAAACCTTCAAGCCAGAACCAAATGGCCTCAGCAAAATCCTTCTGGAGTACGCTGGTGGTGGACTAGCGTGCACTGGAAGCACCGCCACGTGTCAGTCATCCCCAGTTACTGGCGCACGCCACTTAACAAGATGCGTACGCCAGTCAGTGCCAGTCAAATCAACTTTATTCCAGACGAACACGCGGGAGTTTTGGTGCCACCTGGTATCTGCCAGCAGTCCTCTGGTGGCTGAGGCCGTCCTCCTGTTCCCTCCACTCCTACATCACCTTTCAACCCAAGTCCCATGCATTAAATGCATGGAAGGCTCACTCTTGGCTTAAGCCAACCAAACACACCCTTAGGGCCAACTGATTTCAGTCCCTCTCTCCTCCATAAATACTCCCCTTGCATTCATTTGCAAGGGGTTAGCATCATTAAGAAGGCCCAAGCTTTGGCTCTTCCTCTTTCCTCTTGTTTTCTCTTTCATCCATTGAAAGACAAGGCAAGGAGAGTAACATCCAGTCCATAACACTCCATACTCACCTCTCAAACCCTCAAACCCCAAGTTCAAGCTCAAGCTCACTTCCAAACTCACAAGCAAAGGTATACCACCTTTTGCTTCTGTTTTCTGTTCTGACCCCTGAGGGGGCTGACAGGGTCAAGGCTGGTAATCTATACCAGTCCTGGCCCTAATGCTGGCAAGGCTTCAAAGCCGTGTGTGGTGATCAGGTGGCGCACGCCAGACAATAGTGCCGTACGCCAGTCATGGCTGTATGGCAAAACTGGCATGGGGATCACCGATCATCCTTATTTTGTTACATTTATGTTCTGATCACCTTGCAAGCATGCTAAAACCAGTTTACTGCTTTCTGTCTTTTGGAGCTGTTTAGCTATAGTACTTAGTATCTCATTTCTGTTGCTTTGGAATGCCACTGGGAGCCTTCTGGTCATGTTCTAGAGCCCAGATGATGCAAAGCCAAGCATTGGCCAAGCTGTGTCTGGTATTGTGTACCTGCGTGCGCTAGTCACACCCTGGTCAGTGGCTGGCCCTTGCATGGCAACTAGGCCCCTGGCCTCTGCTTTTCCTCCCCTCACTGTTTAAGGGGTTGTTTATCCATTTGGTGGCTTCTAAGCCCTTGATCTGTCTGTAACTATATTTTATTGTCTTTATAACTGCGTGGTTTGTCCTGGGTGTGCACTGGTCCATTCCAGAGCCCAGAGGGTTGTTTGCAAGAGCTGTGGGTGCGGGCTTACTGGCGCACGCCAGATCTGGTGCGGTGCACGCAGGTCATGACTACATGCAGTGGCTTGGCCAGTGCATATAGGCTCGATTCTGGGTGCATCACCTAGGTCAGTGTGTTCCAGTTTGTTCCAAACACTCACAGGAGCTTGTTCTCAATCTATTATACTTGCTTTAGATCAAACATCAAACATCCATCACATTTTTGTACATAAATGCAAATGTGTTACAGTTTTAACCCCTATTAACTGTTCCTCCGCCCTAACTGGCTAAAAATGATCGAATGAGAGAGAAAAGTAAACGCTTTTACAAAATGCCTGAGTAGAGACTGATCCCCGGATTGGGTGAGAGGGATGCCATAAAACCCTTCCCCTCTCGTAACCTGGCTCCCGAACCTCAGATATCGAAGGTGACGACGGTCCAGTCTACATGCCTTTTTCAAATTCAAACAAGCGTAATCCAAACGTTTTCGAAAACACGGTTTCTTGGGTACTCTCCGCAAAACCCGAGTGGCGACTCTCTGATCTGCGAAGCGTTTCGCCGCGCTTTCCGCGAGAAGGGCGCACCCGGGATTTTTACAGACTAAAGATGTAGGGATTTTTGGGGCGTGTGCCCACAGTGGCGACTCCGCTGGGGAAGATAACATTAATCAATACTTGGGAAGTAATACATGAATGAACAATTTTCAAAAGTCTGTCAAAACAGTACGCTCCGCGCTGCTGAAGAACGAAATGGTAACGTAACAGGATTTTACATCCGACCACTCCGAACTGGGGCTTTTACTATTGTTCACTTGTGTAGTTTTTTCCGAGTGTCGATTAATGAAGTGAGCCAAGCTTCAAAAAGCATTTTTCTAAAAAGCGTTCCACTTTCTCTCTCTCTCAATCATTCTTTAGCGCGCGCGCATTTGCATCGGTGTTCTATCAGCCCCGTTGAGGCATTTTGGGTAACCGGCACAGTTTACTGGAGACCGGGGTCCTCGAATGCCCAACAACCTTGGACGATGATGAGACGTATTACCGTTTGACCATTGCTTTGCTGCACGCAGGGCGATGGGAGGTATAAAACATCTCTAGCCTGAGGAACCCCTTTAAGCCAAAACCAGCCTCGTCACGCGTACAAAGCACTAGAACCTTTCAAACTAAGACAGGAACCCACAGGGTAGGATTACTTGCATCTAACCCCATAAACTGTCTATGTGTTACTGCTTTCCATATCGCATGCCTGTACATACATTCATACCGTTTTGCGTAGGAGCATGCTAGGGCGGCTTTTAGGGTTGTCTCTCTTTCAAACCCGTTTTATGCCTGTTAAGGCGCTGCCTGGACCGATGAAGAGTCGTGCATCTTGATGGTGCACGTTATCATCTTTCAAAAGTCCTTGGATCAGCGAGACTTTGGGAAATCGAGACTTTCTAAGTCCTTGTCTAATGCCCGATCGAGATTTCAAACAGAAAACTAGGAACAACAGAGAGAATGCCGTGATACTTACACCACCTTGGTTATCGTGCGAAGCACGTACACCGCTCAGGCTAAGTGGAGTGTTGCCACAACGCCGCCCCGGTTCCGGTATCACGTCATCTACACCGAGTTGTTCCGACCTCCAAAGTTGAAACTTCGAGAACGGAATAGTCAAAGGCTTAGGCTATCTTGACATCTCTTAGTGTTAGTCGATTCAAATAAGGATACACTGTCGAAAAGAAATCCGAGGATCTTGGCAGCGTCCGAGTGACGTGAGACGAGCTTGTCTCTAGTTGTAGAGTCTAGGGGGACACCAACGGCGACGTGTACATTGCATCCTTTCAAATAAAACTATTGCAGGGACACTTCCTGAGCCTTCGATTGCTTTACTGTCTAGCTTTGGGCGCCACACCGTCAAAGAAAGTACCAAAAAGAAAAGCCAAACCTGCTTGGGAGCATCTACCGGGGCTATTTCACCGCCATATCACCGTCCTCGATCATCAATCCAAAATGGCAGCACAAGCAGAGCTGACTGAGCTGAAGAGGGCTGTACAAGAGATGAACCAGAAAATGGTTATGGTCCAGGGGCTGTTTGACCTTTTCACCTCCATCATGTCAAAACCGGATCGGGGGCTAGTCAAAGAACCTCTTCAGGCCTGTTACACTGCTGCGATCGAAACTGAGTTGTGCTCAAAAGACATGTTCAAAGACCTGGTTGAGTTCCATGAGGCCAGAATTCACCTGAAGGAGGATGTCGTTTCCCTGTCCCAAACCGGTATTGAAAGGAAAGGCGCGCACTTTGACGAAGTCCAACCCCGTGCCAAAAGAGTGTATTCCCTTGACAGCGCAATACTATATAATGGTGAAGCGAGTGGGGGGTCCGCCGACCTTTGTCCCAGTCGCAAGACCCGCTCAGGTCGACCACGGATCTTCTCGTGCTTCTCTGCACCTTTGTCCTCGGTTTATGAGAAGCTCCATGAAGTTGGCATCCTCAGGCCACTTCGTCCGACTCCTCCACCTCGAGCACTCCCGGCGTCTCACAATCCAAATGCCTATTGTGCTTTCCATCAAGCGCCTGGCCATCCCACCGATGCTTGCTACCGCCTCCGACATGCCATTCAGAATCTCATCGATGATGGCACCATTCCACCCCCACTCCCATCAAAACCTGACGACAGTTCCAGCTCCTTGCTCCAACTCAATTCTGACCCTCTGGTCAGTCAGATATCTATCACCTCCACTCAAATCAACCTCATCTCCACTCAAATCAACCCGAGCTCCACCATACTCAACCCAACCCTCTGCATTGTCCCAGAAACTCAACCCAAACCAACTGTGTTTATCCCTTTTGAATCCGAGGCTGCAGGGTGCGGAATAGAAGATGGAGCTGAAAACTGGAAAGCACTGGTTGAGGACCGGATCGATCAAGCAAAGGAGCGGACTGACAGTCTGAGGTCCTTCACTCAAGGGCATTTGGAGTTGTTGTTCTCCCAAGTGGGTTTAGTCAAAAAAGCTGAGGAAGCTGAAGTGCTATTGCTTGGGCCTGACATCCTCTAGATCCCACCTCTCTGTGAGGAAGCCAAGGGTAACAATAAAAGTTGCATTTTCAAATCGCGTTTAGCTTGCATTGCACACTTTTGAGTCTGAGTCTGACACAGTGTCTGTCAAGTCGTTTTAGTCTAGCTCCGAGTCGGAGTTCGTGCCTCTTGGCCCTCCATGTCGTAGCTTCTATTCTCAATTCAAGTCTTTTGCTATACTTGGCAACCCCGTGGGGTTTTCTTTATGATATGCACTATCTTGCTTCTAAGTACTTTGCTGGCTTTTGAATAAACTGTGTCGACCCTGACGACGAAGGGATAGATTTCGATGGGATCATTCTCCAAGGAAATGTGTTCCCTCGCCGAAAGGGAAGACGAAAGGCGTGCTCGGCCTATTAAAAGAAGAAGTAGTTTCAATAAATTTGAAAGATGAGGTAGACCCCCGGATGACTCAAAATTGGCTCAACGCTGTCCCCAGAGGCACATTGCACCTAGTCAGACAGGCTCGAAGAACCATCGACATTTTGGCATGGTTTCACAAAAGACACGCCTGACATCGATCATGAGATGACAAAGTATCAAATCTCCTGCCACCGGATGTCAAACTAGAAAGCAGAAGCTCAGAAGGCTCCAGGTCTCGTACCATGTTCAAAATAGCAACAATGGTGTTCCATCAAGCGCGCATTCAAAAGGTGCAAAATTGGCCAGGAGCAAGGCATGTCCAACTGAAACCCTCTGGGTCCTTCATTATCAAACCCATCTGGGGCTACGGCAAAGCTCATCAATCTCGACGGCAACGGATTCAATACCTTAGTCAACCTGGATCAATTCAAGAGCCACTTTTCCCTGAGAGAAGCTCGTTGGGCCGAAAACCACAAGGGTGGGCGGTTCCAAGCAAAAGTTAGAGCAGCCTGCTAGACCGAAAACCTAAGGAGGCAATCTAGGCAAAAATAAATGGGCAAAAGTTGAAAGCTCGCTAGACCGAAAACCTGAAAAGGCGGTTCTAGGCAAAAGTTAGAGCATAAAAGGAGAGGTAAAATACACGAGTGAACCTTGGCCTGAACTACGTTTTGACCTGATTCCCCAAAATATGGGATACGTAGGCAGTCTCTTTTCAAGACTCGGTCATATTCTATCAATTGGATCCATGGTTGACGTTTTGGTACACATCAAGGGTCGAGAAGGGTCAAGAACAGGACAAGCTTCATCAGAAACAGAAGGTGGAATCCTTTCGTCTTTCAATCTTATTTCAAACTACTACTTCAATTTCAAAAGCTGAGCAAAAGCCCTAAAAAAATATATATTAAAGCATCAAAAGCAGAACGAAATGCTAGAGGCCCCAACGGGTTCACAGTTTATTCTACAACAAATCTTTTCTTTTTCAATGTGTAAACTTAAACTAATTTTGATTGATAAAATTCTGTATACTAGGGTAGATAAACCGAGACACACCGCTTACACAAAAGCCAAAGTCTCAAGGTACTTTTAACCCACTGATACAAAAAATTTCAATCAAAATAGGTTTAATGAAGTTTCTGATGTGGAGGATCCTTAAAAGGCAACCACAGAGCATACGCTTCAATTTTTCTTTTTGAGAAAAGATTTGAAGTATTTTAGAATACGAAGTTCCCAGTAGGGATTTAAGCTAGAATGGAAGACATTGGCTCTGATACCAAATTTGCAGACACGAAGTGGGTACAAACACGAAGTAGGTTAGGATCGAGAGAGAACACAACAGAGGGATGTATAAACAAACACCCTGACTTGATATTAGACTGACTTGATATTACAACTGAGAGGGCTCCTCCTTTTATAGGCGTAAGGAGGGCCAATTACATCATTGATGACATCAAACAAACAGTAAAGACATATAATTAGTCTTCTGCCATATTACTGTTTCTACATAGACTAAAGCTCACACCTATTTACTACATGCAAGACTTACTACGTACAATTACTAACAGTACAGTACACACCAATAATATACAACAGTATAGTACACAGTAAACACCAATAAGTTCAGAAAGTCTAGTTTGAGCAGATTTTCAGTCACGCGTGCTAGTTTGAGGCTCACGCACGTTTGCTTAAAGTGACACGCATTGGTTTCAAACCTGCGCGCGCTTCTCCAATTCCCGCAGCATATAGTGGTTTGGCAGCCATCACGCCTAACAACGATTTTGAACCCCGGTGGGAATTTCAAGTTAGAACCAAGGTTTCGATGCCTCGAAATTGGTTTTAAGGGCTCTTGCCAAGTTTTTCTATGTCGTGCGAGTCATGTGTGCCTAATGTGACTGTGCGGGTGTCATGCCCTCGATTTTTAATTCTCGGGCCTTGTCCGGAATCACACCCTAGGTAGATGAAATCGAAGAGAGAAGAGAGGAGGAAGTTTTCGGATGGAGAGGAGAGAGAGAGATGCCGAGAGTGAGAAGGAGAGAATGAGATATTTCTTCTCTTGGAGAAATAATAGAGGTGGGAGAGTAATCCCCTACTTCTCACACCACATACTCACACGTGCACCACTTGCTCAATTACCCTTATATCCTTCCACGAAGATGCTACACCAAATATCCGTACCGTCTATCTTGACGGGCCCTACGTTTACAAGAAAATAAATATAAAAAAAAACGGCCTCAAAATTACGGGTCTCTACATCCTACCCTACTTAAAGAAATTTCATCCTCGAAATTTAAACCAAACCTACGAAAACACATCCTCACAAGAAACTCTAATCCAAATGACCGTGTCCACTCACGGCACTTCGTGCCCACCTACTCTCGTGTTCAAGACGCAAGAAACCCTATAATGCCACAACCAATTAGTATAGCCTCTTACCAAAACAATAGTCAGATTCTAAGGTTCGCACACATCAGATGAAGGAGTTGCCGTATTCGTATGAATCTTACTCGTGTTAGCAATCAATTTTGGTCTCCCAAACCGTATCCATTCTCACTCTTTCCGATTTATCAATTCCGGTTCTAAGGATAGTGTCCAAATACAAAGGAGAACTTCATAATATCGTAACTCGACAACTTTGCTAAGCAATACAAAATCAACAAGTTTAGGATTACTTTCTCTCCCTCGAGGTTTGTAAGACTTTTCACGTATGCTGACAAAGAGAACTACTCTCATACATTTCTATTTCACCTCTTTTCTAATTGTCCAACTTACTCTCGCTCTCAAGACTCACATAAGCAAAACTCTAATGATCCTCAACGCTAACTCAAGACAAGTTCCCTTTTAAATGCATACGCTAGCTCGAAGCCTACGTGTCCGACACAATGTGATCAAAATTAAACAACAATCATAAGTTTCCCACTCACCATTCATAGTAAAAGGGTAATATCACACGCCTCTAAGCAGTTTTGACGAAAAAAACTTAGTCCATTGAAAATTTTTGGTTCCCGTAGTTGATAAATCATTGATACACATCCACCTTGTGGCGAAATTTTATAGAATTTAACAGGAAAAGTTCATTAAATTTATTTTGAAAGATATCATCACCAATCAATCTTATGCACCTCACCTAGTCTTTAAGGATAACGACAATTTAGACAACATGGTAATGAATTTAAAATAAGGTTCACTTCATCATGATATAGCCGACTCCAAACATGTATCGTTATCATTTTTATTTTTTTTATAAAAGAACTAAACTAAGAATCAACTTTCATACAGCATCACTCTCATTCGGAAAGGAAAAAGGAATTTTGAGTTCAACCCGATCTTTAGACGTAACAATAGGACACTTCCATTAACCGAACACCGATAATTTCATTCATAGATACTCAATACACATAAATCAAAACCGCTAACCACAATCTCTAACTCACACCTCTTTGTATCCCCATTACTCTTTTTACCGATTCTGGACTACATTTTAAGGGCAAATTCAACATACTCAGATTACACAATAGATCAAGCACTTAAATGAGATATCAACACTTATATGAAATATCTCTAGAAAATCAACCGTACAGTTTAATGGCTCACACAACATCAGCCATATATTCACACATTAACAGACTCACTCAATATCCAACAAATTCAAAAGGTATCCAATGAACTCACCAAGTATCCACTACTTCACAATTCATGGCTTTAGGAAGCCCAACAGTTATCTCATTTCTTTTACTCTCATAATACCTTGTACAATGTCTACTCATTTTACCAATCTCGAGCTTTCTAATTCATTCAGTCAAATCAAATCACGTATTTCTCACATTCACAACCTTAAACATCATATAACAAATACACAACATCAATATTAATCATTTCTTTACCAACAATACAATTAACATTCTCCTACTGACCTTCCATAACAATAATACTACGGCAATCACTACAACGATACCACAACACATCATTTTCTAAGAAACTTCTATACACAGACATCTATCTCAGACCTAAAGATCTTACCCCTAAGTATACACTTAGTATCCGATTGACTTCCCGAGACTTCCATCTAGAAGGAGCGGTGATCAAGCGCCTTTTCCAACTGGATCTCATCGGTAGTCGCCTGGGTGTCCAGAAGACACATACAGTATCTAGACACCCTACCTATAACCCTCATCTTCCTAAGTCGACCTCAGAAACATACAACTCCCTAGGCGGGCTCAACTTGCTTTACCTATACTCAGAATCACTACTTCAATAACCACCATAATAATGACAAAATACAACCATTACCACAACAACACATCATCCCTTCAAACATTCAAGACACTCACTAACTCAATCCTCTAGCTATGATACACCTCACATCACATGAAGATTACTTAAGGTATTTAAAACATAACACATAATCTGCGCAATTCAAATAAAACACATCAACTATTTAGCTCACAAACCTTATTAACAGTTCAACACTTCTTTTACATACTACTGGATATCACCTTTCACATTTTAACCCCGCCACTACACATAACCACTACAACAATCTCGACTTTTCAAAAAAATTTTTTTTGTCCAACATCTCATCTAAAAGGGCACCTTACCACAAATGGCTTAAGATCAAAACTACCAACAGTAACGACAACGACCTCAACAGTCACAACCATAGCCACTACGAGGGAATCAAACTTCTCTTTTTCTCTGACATGGGCATCAGCTTTTCACTACTTCATGTAGACATAAATGCAATCCAGTTCAATGAACACACGCCGGTCATGCAAGCTCACACATGTTTTTGAAAAAAAATGCAATGATTTTTGAACCCATGAGACTAAGTCTCCCCACGGTCTCTAGTTATTCAAACCTAACGCTCTGATACCAATTTGTCACGCCCTCGATTTTTAACATAAATAATAATCATTTACAAAAAATAGAATCTCCATTGAAGTACCGATAATACCCAAATGACATTTCTTCCCTTGTTCACGAATTTAAATTTAAAAGATACAAGCTTGGCTCGAAGCCCCAAGTTATCCATACCAAAATAATATTACAATTTACATTTGTCATTCTTCCAAAGACTACTCTCAAAACAAATGCCAATTGTCGCTTCTTTTTTTTTTTACCTTCGAAACCCATGATCAACAAGCACACAATGCACACCATGCCGACTTCCTTGCTTTTACCTGAAAATGATAGGTTGAGCTACACAAGCCCAGTAGAGAAATCTATACTCAAGTTATATGAAAATACGACGAAGTATGCACAAAGAATGAAATAACTCGATAAGTGAACATGAGAAACATGGGTTTATCACAACGGAAGATAATCTACGACCAAAGGGTTCCAAACACCTTGCAAGTGTTCCTAACTGTCCGCATGTCACGTAGATACATTAATATACTCACATCAATCAAACGTACTCACAATAGGTTCGCAACCATTTCGACACTTCTCATAGTCTCAATCACTCTGCATTTCCGCCCCTTGCGTTGCAGTCTGCATTTCCACCACTTGCGTTACAGTCAACATCACCCATTATCTGGTCACAGCATTACCACCCCTTGCGTTGCACTCTGCATTACCACCCCTTGCGTTGCAGTCACTTCCTCGTCCCAATTCTCAATTACAGCCCCTTAAATCCCAACAATCACACAAACCCTTCAACAAATACTTCTCATAATCTCATGACACAATAAAGCACGTCAATCAAACCAACTTATAGGTTAAACTCACATCGATAATCACATTTCAATGTATTCCAAACAATCAATCATAACAGAACATCGACTGATAAAAGAGTACACGCCTTTTTCTCGTAGTATATCACAATATCGTACCAACCTCTTAGCGATTCTACAACACACTACCCCGTAATATTAGTACTTAGACCTCATGGAATGAGTGCCAAAAGAGTTTAATGGGATCCGACTGATCAACGAATCATTGGAACTCAAGTAATCAAGTTTTAGGGATGGTTTAACGATGTTTAAAAAGGATTAGAAGTGATCGGGAGTCAAAACGGACGAACGAGAACTAACGGACCAAAACTGTCCCAGAGAGCAGTCAGTGTTCGATAACTCATTAAAAATTCCATACTCAATATTTTTCAATGATTCCAACGCCTAAAGATCACTAACTTACTAATCTTTAAAACCCATAAGGACCCATAACCAATAGCGTCGTTTAACCATAACAAACGATGAAAACACAGCTCTGTTCGCTGTCCAGATTTTCAGATTTCAGCTCAATGTTCTATAAATCGAGTTCTTAATACTTTTGAATGGTTCCAGTCCCAAAAGTTGCGCAATTGAACGAAGCTTAAAAGGTATGAATGAACCCTAGTTAAATCTGCACCCCAAGGATGGTTAAATAGACATTTACTGAAGCAATATGAATCTGTCACGCAGCAGGACAGATTGACACAGCTCCACTCAAACGATCATAACTTTCTGTGTACTAAGAGTTTTAAGACGATTCTAGTGGCAAATGAAAGCTGACTTCAAGACCTTCGATTCGATATAAAATTTGCATGAAACGAACATCGGACGAGGAAGTTATGGCTGTTTGAATTCGGGCGTAAGCCCAGAAAACGAGACAGATTCGAGACCTGACTTCTAAAATCCACCATTTATTCAATTCTCAACGGTTTCTGGTGATTCCAGCTGCATTAGAATGGGTTCTAAGTCTACTCTATTTCATATGAAGGAACCAAAATTTATTTCTGAGTTTAAGATGACGAAAATGCCCCATAAACAGGGACCTGTTCTGCAGAAATTCGGGAATGATAGAAACAATCTCAAACAACGAAACAATGCACGATCTAGGTACATAAACATCGTATAAACGCATAACAAGAGTAAGAAATCCCTACCTCATGGGTCTTGAGCAAAACCCGGCCGTTTGACCAAGTCAACCAAGTTCCCACGTGGCCCGATCGCAATTTTTCTTGGATATTCGGAAAGCCCGTGCTCCGTATAGCAACTTTAATTCTCGGGCCTTGTCCGGAATCACACCCTAGGTAGATGAAATCGAAGAGAGAAGAGAGGAGGAAGTTTTCGGATGGAGAGGAGAGAGAGAGATGCCGAGAGTGAGAAGGAGAGAATGAGATATTTCTTCTCTTGGAGAAATAATAGAGGTGGGAGAGTAATCCCCTACTTCTCACACCACATACTCACACGTGCACCACTTGCTCAATTACCCTTATATCCTTCCACGAAGATGCTACACCAAATATCCGTACCGTCTATCTTGACGGGCCCTACGTTTACAAGAAAATAAATATAAAAAAAAACGGCCTCAAAATTACGGGTCTCTACATCCTACCCTACTTAAAGAAATTTCGTCCTCGAAATTTAAACCAAACCTACGAAAACACATCCTCACAAGAAACTCTAATCCAAATGACCGTGTCCACTCACGGCACTTCGTGCCCACCTACTCTCGTGTTCAAGACGCAAGAAACCCTATAATGCCACAACCAATTAGTATAGCCTCTTACCAAAACAATAGTCAGATTCTAAGGTTCGCACACATCAGATGAAGGAGTTGCCGTATTCGTATGAATCTTACTCGTGTTAGCAATCAATTTTGGTCTCCCAAACCGTATCCATTCTCACTCTTTCCGATTTATCAATTCCGGTTCTAAGGATAGTGTCCAAATACAAAGGAGAACTTCATAATATCGTAACTCGACAACTTTGCTAAGCAATACAAAATCAACAAGTTTAGGATTACTTTCTCTCCCTCGAGGTTTGTAAGACTTTTCACGTATGCTGACAAAGAGAACTACTCTCATACATTTCTATTTCACCTCTTTTCTAATTGTCCAACTTACTCTCGCTCTCAAGACTCACATAAGCAAAACTCTAATGATCCTCAACGCTAACTCAAGACAAGTTCCCTTTTAAATGCATACGCTAGCTCGAAGCCTACGTGTCCGACACAATGTGATCAAAATTAAACAACAATCATAAGTTTCCCACTCACCATTCATAGTAAAAGGGTAATATCACACGCCTCTAAGCAGTTTTGACGAAAAAAACTTAGTCCATTGAAAATTTTTGGTTCCCGTAGTTGATAAATCATTGATACACATCCACCTTGTGGCGAAATTTTATAGAATTTAACAGGAAAAGTTCATTAAATTTATTTTGAAAGATATCATCACCAATCAATCTTATGCACCTCACCTAGTCTTTAAGGATAACGACAATTTAGACAACATGGTAATGAATTTAAAATAAGGTTCACTTCATCATGATATAGCCGACTCCAAACATGTATCGTTATCATTTTTATTTTTTTTATAAAAGAACTAAACTAAGAATCAACTTTCATACAGCATCACTCTCATTCGGAAAGGAAAAAGGAATTTTGAGTTCAACCCGATCTTTAGACGTAACAATAGGACACTTCCATTAACCGAACACCGATAATTTCATTCATAGATACTCAATACACATAAATCAAAACCGCTAACCACAATCTCTAACTCACACCTCTTTGTATCCCCATTACTCTTTTTACCGATTCTGGACTACATTTTAAGGGCAAATTCAACATACTCAGATTACACAATAGATCAAGCACTTAAATGAGATATCAACACTTATATGAAATATCTCTAGAAAATCAACCGTACAGTTTAATGGCTCACACAACATCAGCCATATATTCACACATTAACAGACTCACTCAATATCCAACAAATTCAAAAGGTATCCAATGAACTCACCAAGTATCCACTACTTCACAATTCATGGCTTTAGGAAGCCCAACAGTTATCTCATTTCTTTTACTCTCATAATACCTTGTACAATGTCTACTCATTTTACCAATCTCGAGCTTTCTAATTCATTCAGTCAAATCAAATCACGTATTTCTCACATTCACAACCTTAAACATCATATAACAAATACACAACATCAATATTAATCATTTCTTTACCAACAATACAATTAACATTCTCCTACTGACCTTCCATAACAATAATACTACGGCAATCACTACAACGATACCACAACACATCATTTTCTAAGAAACTTCTATACACAGACATCTATCTCAGACCTAAAGATCTTACCCCTAAGTATACACTTAGTATCCGATTGACTTCCCGAGACTTCCATCTAGAAGGAGCGGTGATCAAGCGCCTTTTCCAACTGGATCTCATCGGTAGTCGCCTGGGTGTCCAGAAGACACATACAGTATCTAGACACCCTACCTATAACCCTCATCTTCCTAAGTCGACCTCAGAAACATACAACTCCCTAGGCGGGCTCAACTTGCTTTACCTATACTCAGAATCACTACTTCAATAACCACCATAATAATGACAAAATACAACCATTACCACAACAACACATCATCCCTTCAAACATTCAAGACACTCACTAACTCAATCCTCTAGCTATGATACACCTCACATCACATGAAGATTACTTAAGGTATTTAAAACTTAACACATAATCTGCGCAATTCAAATAAAACACATCAACTATTTAGCTCACAAACCTTATTAACAGTTCAACACTTCTTTTACATACTACTGGATATCACCTTTCACATTTTAACCCCGCCACTACACATAACCACTACAACAATCTCGACTTTTCAAAAAAAATTTTTTTGTCCAACATCTCATCTAAAAGGGCACCTTACCACAAATGGCTTAAGATCAAAACTACCAACAGTAACGACAACGACCTCAACAGTCACAACCATAGCCACTACGAGGGAATCAAACTTCTCTTTTTCTCTGACATGGGCATCAGCTTTTCACTACTTCATGTAGACATAAATGCAATCCAGTTCAATGAACACACGCCGGTCATGCAAGCTCACACATGTTTTTGAAAAAAAATGCAATGATTTTTGAACCCATGAGACTAAGTCTCCCCACGGTCTCTAGTTATTCAAACCTAACGCTCTGATACCAATTTGTCACGCCCTCGATTTTTAACATAAATAATAATCATTTACAAAAAATAGAATCTCCATTGAAGTACCGATAATACCCAAATGACATTTCTTCCCTTGTTCACGAATTTAAATTTAAAAGATACAAGCTTGGCTCGAAGCCCCAAGTTATCCATACCAAAATAATATTACAATTTACATTTGTCATTCTTCCAAAGACTACTCTCAAAACAAATGCCAATTGTCGCTTCTTTTTTTTTTTACCTTCGAAACCCATGATCAACAAGCACACAATGCACACCATGCCGACTTCCTTGCTTTTACCTGAAAATGATAGGTTGAGCTACACAAGCCCAGTAGAGAAATCTATACTCAAGTTATATGAAAATACGACGAAGTATGCACAAAGAATGAAATAACTCGATAAGTGAACATGAGAAACATGGGTTTATCACAACGGAAGATAATCTACGACCAAAGGGTTCCAAACACCTTGCAAGTGTTCCTAACTGTCCGCATGTCACGTAGATACATTAATATACTCACATCAATCAAACGTACTCACAATAGGTTCGCAACCATTTCGACACTTCTCATAGTCTCAATCACTCTGCATTTCCGCCCCTTGCGTTGCAGTCTGCATTTCCACCACTTGCGTTACAGTCAACATCACCCATTATCTGGTCACAGCATTACCACCCCTTGCGTTGCACTCTGCATTACCACCCCTTGCGTTGCAGTCACTTCCTCGTCCCAATTCTCAATTACAGCCCCTTAAATCCCAACAATCACACAAACCCTTCAACAAATACTTCTCATAATCTCATGACACAATAAAGCACGTCAATCAAACCAACTTATAGGTTAAACTCACATCGATAATCACATTTCAATGTATTCCAAACAATCAATCATAACAGA
The DNA here is from genome assembly GCA_018127125.1 of Rhododendron griersonianum. Lineage (NCBI taxonomy): Eukaryota > Viridiplantae > Streptophyta > Magnoliopsida > Ericales > Ericaceae > Rhododendron > Rhododendron griersonianum. The sequence continues at coordinate 33,832,121 of CM030790.1, read as the reverse complement.
ACATCGACTGATAAAAGAGTACACGCCTTTTTCTCGTAGTATATCACAATATCGTACCAACCTCTTAGCGATTCTACAACACACTACCCCGTAATATTAGTACTTAGACCTCATGGAATGAGTGCCAAAAGAGTTTAATGGGATCCGAATGATCAACGAATCATTGGAACTCAAGTAATCAAGTTTTAGGGATGGTTTAACGATGTTTAAAAAGGATTAGAAGTGATCGGGAGTCAAAACGGACGAACGAGAACTAACGGACCAAAACTGTCCCAGAGAGCAGTCAGTGTTCGATAACTCATTAAAAATTCCATACTCAATATTTTTCAATGATTCCAACGCCTAAAGATCACTAACTTACCAATCTTTAAAACCCATGAGGACCCATAACCAATAGCGTCGTTTAACCATAACAAACGATGAAAACGCAGCTCTGTTCGCTGTCCAGATTTTCAGATTTCAGCTCAATGTTCTATAAATCGAGTTCTTAATACTTTTGAATGGTTCCAGTCCCAAAAGTTGCGCAATTGAACGAAGCTTAAAAGGTATGAATGAACCCTAGTCAAATCTGCACCCCAAGGATGGTTAAATAGACATTTACTGAAGCAATATGAATCTGTCACGCAGCAGGACAGATTGACACAGCTCCACTCAAACGATCATAACTTTCTGTGTACTAAGAGTTTTAAGACGATTCCAGTGGCAAATGAAAGCTGACTTCAAGACCTTCGATTCGATATAAAATTTACATGAAACGAACATCGGATGAGGAAGTTATGGCTGTTTGAATTCGGGCGTAAGCCCAGAAAACGAGACAGATCTAGATTCGAGACCTGACTTCTAAAATCCACAATTTATTCAATTCTCAACGGTTTCGGGTGATTCCAGCTGCATTAGAACGGGTTCTAAGTCTACTCTATTTCATATGAAGGAACAAAAATTTATTTCTGAGTTTAAGATGACGAAAATGCCCCATAAACAGGGACCTGTTCTGCAGAAATTCGGGAATGATAGAAACAATCTCAAACAACGAAACAATGCACGATCTAGGTACATAAACATCGTATAAACGCATAACAAGAGTAAGAAATCCCTACCTCATGGGTCTTGAGCAAAACCCGGCCGTTTGACCAAGTCAACCAAGTTCCCACGTGGCCCGATCACAATTTTTCTTGGATATTCGGAAAGCCCGTGCTCCGCATAGCAACTTTAATTCTTGGGCCTTGTTCGGAATCACACCCTAGGTAGATGAAATCGAAGAGAGAAGAGAGGAGGGAGTTTTCGGATGGAGAGGAGAGAGAGAGATGCCGAGAGTGAGAAGGAGAGAATGAGATATTTCTTCTCCTGGAGAAATAATATAGGTGGGGGAGTAATCCCCTACTTCTCACACAACACACTCACACGTGCACCACATGCTCAATTACCCTTATATCCTTCCACGAAGATGCTATACCAAATATCCGTACCGTCTATCTTGACGGGCCCTACGTTTACAAGAAAATAAATATAAAAAAACGGCCTCAAAATTACGGGTCTCTACAGCGGGGGTGTCAGTTTCAGTCCGGGCCTATATGAGTCATCCTTTCACGTATTTCGTCCATCTTTGCGACGTCTTTCTATTTTTCGGTCTATTGCCCATTCCGGGACTTTCTTCTCTGTTTCATTTATTCGCACAGGTCTTTGTACATATTTGACTGTGTGTGAGTGTCTGTTTCACCCATCTAGGGATATTTTGGATTTTGGCCTGTTAATGCCCAAAATTTCATTATTGCCCATGTGTGATGAATCTTTTTACAAATCCAATCGAAACACTTGTGGTTCCTGACAAGGAAGACCTAATTTAAAAAAAAAAAGATCAATGTCCATTAAAACTAGAATTAATGGCGGCTTTGGCTTTGATAGTTAGTCTTTAATTCTATTAGACTTCTTAAGTTTTCTTTTCAAGGAACCGTGAATACTTTTCTTTTAAAAATTTGCTTCTTCAAGATTTCACTATATATATTTTGAAAACATATTTGCAAATTCCATTTATTTCTACGATTCTGGAAAAAAATGTGTCATTGAAAAAAAGTATTTCCAGCGTATAGTTGTAAACCACCTAATTGAATAAGGTTTGATTTAGTTACCTTTTTTATTTTTTAAAAGAAAACTAGTTCATGAGATGAACCGAATCAAATCGAAATTTTTGTGAAAGGAAAAAAATAGAAATCGAACGATACGCAGGGGCAGATAAACTATAATACTACTCCCCCTCCGCTCCTAAATAAGTGTCCGGCGCGCAAACGTAGGCTTTTAAAAAGATGCATTTGTTTTGTTAAAAGAATTAATTATTGTTTCACAAATCAATAGATAACAATGAGTTCTATTAGATTGTGACAAAAAGATAGATTTTTTTAATGAAAAACATATATCTTTTGTAAGGCTGGAAAATTAAACGTTCAAAGAGAACAAAAAAAAAAAAAAAAGTACAGATAGAAGTCATACTATTGGAACTAGCAAGAAATCAAATCAATGAGAAAAAGGTACCTGCGATTCTAAGGAGAGGCTTTTTAATGTCTTCTGCACATTTGGGGCAGTGCAGATTAACCTTGTAAACTGCAGTAATCACCTTCTTCTCCTCTTCTTTAGCCATCTCAGCCACCACTGCTCTCTCTCTCTCTCTCTCTCTCTCTCTCTCTCTCTCTCTCTATCTATGTTTGTATATGTATATATATAAATTATAAAGAAGGTGTGATGTGGGTGCCTAGCTACCTTGCTTGGTAGTGATGGTTGAATTTTGCACTTTGCTAGAACCACAAGAAAGAGTAACCTTCTTCTCTTCATCTTCTTTGGCATGTTTAATATCTTATCTTATTATTTCAAATGTTCGAGAGAGGCAACTGGTTGGTGGGATTTGGCTGAGGGTGGTTCGCTAGCTATTGGAAAATTCGTGGTTAGATAGGATTTTCCCGCAATCTTGTTAACTGCTGAACCTTTTATAAATATCTTGTTAACTGCTGAACCTTCTATAGCATCTTCATTCGCTTAAGGCATGTTTCTTTACGGATGATTGGTTGCCCAAGAATTTATGGACGGAATTAGGTATAAATCTGCTAATGCCACACAAAAATAAACTAATATAAGATTAAATTTCTTTCGCTGGTGGTTGAAACTATATATGGGTTTTCCACCACCATTATTTTGGGCCACAAGGTTCGTTAATTGCCGACCTCAATCGTTCATCTTGTAGGACCCGCCCTATCTTTTGTGTTGTTTGCGACGTTATCGATTAGGTGTATCAAAATTTTAAATTTTGGTTTATAAAACGGATGGTCGTGGATAGTGTAACTTGACAGGATCGGACTGTCCATTTTATAAACCTAAAATTTAACTTTTAAATGATCTATTGATATCTAATCAAACTGATTTTTTGCGTGAAGATACTACACTATGGACCCTACAAGATGAACGGTTCGAATTATAACAATAAACGTAGGGTCCACAGTGGGCGGCAGTGGAACATCCACCGTTTCCACCGCTGGCAGAAAAAATTTAATCTCAACTAGCATCATGCAGACATGCACCACCTTTTCTTTTTTTCATATATAGATAGATCTATACATTCAATATGCAGCTGCAAATTAACAGGGATATGTAGTTGGGTCAATTGGCGAGTTGCATTTCAGTCCTCTAAATTAATCGGTCAAAGTGGGCATCCATGGATTATAATTATCTACTAACTCACTGGATTTTAAATAGGTTAATGATCTATTTATTAAAGACTAAAACGGCAAATCTTTATCCAAATTCACCATAGATCCATCTAGAGCTAGCCCCTTCTGTTATCAAATAGAAAAAAGACAAATTCACAACAAAATACGAACAACCAGTGCAACTTTATCTATAGGATAAATTTCACTGTCATGAAAAGACAAGTTTTAGTATCAAACTAGAGAAATAAAAAAATCTAAATCCTATTGTAACCCCCAACCTCCTCAGTTCCGCCCCCGCTGCCGGATACATGCCCACAGATCGGCCCCCTCTCCCCCGATTGCTTGACTCCGATCGCCCCTCCCCGTCGAGCAACCAGGGTTTCCCTCTTCCTTCTTCTGATTTCCACCGGTCAGCTCCCCACCTCTAGCCTCTCCTTTCCCTAATCTGATCGGTTATCCTGTTGTTCCAATCGGCCCCCCCTATTTGGTTTCCCCCTCCCCGGCCGATCAGAATCTTCTTTAATTTGTTTGTTTTTCCCTGTTCCGTTCCCTCTCTACTCGGTACCGGCTTCCCCTCTTCGTTCTCCCCTTCCCCGTCCAGTCAGTTCGGCTATTTCCGGGCCGGCTTGTGTGTGTCTTTATGGTATTTTTGGGGTTTTGTGCTTTGAATTTTTGGTGCAGGTTCGGGTGGTATCGATTTTGTGTTTCTTGTTGCGGATTGTGTTGGCTTCTTTATGTGGTTCGTCGGTTGTGCACACACACATACGCTATCACATACTCGCATTGGGTTAGGATGACTGATCTGTCTCAGCCCCGTTAAAATAGGCGCAATCCGAACAGCAGTTATTCACTGGTTATGTTTTGAGGTGTGTTAGGTTACTAAATTGTGTGGTCAACATCTACTATCACACACTCGCGATGGGTTAGGATGATTGATCTGTCTTGGCTGCTGTTAAAATGAGCGCCATTCGAACAACAGTTATTCATTGATTTATTTTGAGGTGTGTTAGGTTTTTTGAGATGGATGCAGATTGATCGTTGTGTGGCTGCTTGATTTTTGACTGTTGGCTATGGTTGCCCTAGTGCTGGTTTACATTGGCTGCGAGTCTTCTCGTAGATGCATGTAGATTAGTTCTCGTTTTATGTATATGTTGTCTCGGTGTTGTGCTTTGGGGTTGGGAGTGGGGTTGGTGGGAGTTTTCATTGTAATTTTTTGCTTTCGTAGTTTCTCTTTCAATAACCATGATTGCGATATGGTTCTGCATTTTCATTATCAATTCTACGTTGTAGTTGGCTTCTCGGCCATCTAGTTGCACGATATTTATTCCATGCACTCTATCGGAAAGTGTAAAAAAAGCCAATCTCAGATTGGCATCAGCCGCACTAGGTTGGCATGCATCGATCGGTCTCTGTGGGACACATTATCAATTGTGGAACTACCGTGACAGTTGGATGTCTGCAGATAGCATGCAAGATTCTGACACCTGACCATCTGATCAATTTATCGCTAGACTTGTCTCCTTCGCTTAATTTGAATGTGTTAAATGTCTCCCTGTGTGTAATAGGTTTATGTAACAGTTGTATTAGTTGAACACGGTAGCTTATACTTCTCATTCAATCATTAATGAATTTCTTGCTGTTTCTCCCAAAAAAATCCTATTGTAACTTGGGGTCTCTGGTGGGAGTCAATTATTTTTTAGATTCTAAATAACGAGTCCAGAGTATAAGTTTATGGATTATAATGAGAATCTGTGAAATATTTGGATGATACTAGAACAAGTAGTATTGCGAGACGGGAAATAAGTACTTATTTTTTGAATTAAAGGTGATGTATTATGAGAGAATGACATGTCTTGTAAAGTGGGAAATAAGTACTTAAAAATAATAACCATAGCGGAACGAGGACTAAATTTTTGGATTATAATGAGAATCTGCTAAATATTTGGATGGTACTACTAGAACAAGTATTGTAGGGGTTTTGTGAGTAAAAGCATAAATTTGGCTTTGATTTGTCGAATAGTGTTTTTAATGGTCCAGATTTGTTTTCAATTTATTACCATTAATAAAAAACTTTTATCGGTAATAGATTCAACAAATCTGAACCATTGATTATTAATATAAATGTTTCAGATTGAATCACACATACTGCCGCACATCCTTCTCCGTAGTTGACTGCGGAGAAGCCGGGTTCAAAAACATAATGAGAACCCAAAAGCCTCCTCCACAAGTGATTTTTGGACTCCACACCCGGCCGTAGTAGTTGTCTGTCCATTGTGACGGTTTTGCCACTACGTGATTGGGATGGTGGGCCTGGCCCATTTTAGTCTTTCTTAATGGGGAATTTTTAGGCCGGCCCCAAAAAGTAGATTCGGACTTAATTTAGTCCTGATAAAAATATTTCTTCTTTATTTCAGTCATTTTTCTTGACTTTTCATGCATTTTTACTATTTTGTCCATTCTTCTTAACTTTTTGTGTACATGCCCATTTTTAGTAAAATTTATATTTTTAGAATCAACTCTTGACCCATATTATTTCGGACAAAAATACCCTTGGCTATGTGATCTGGCTATAAGAATTGACAGTTAACAGAATATTTTGGACCAAAATATCCCTGCCAGTTCACATAGCCCGAGTGAACATATTATTTTGGATAAAAATACCCTTGAACTATGGCTATGAGAACTGAGGCTATGAGAGCTATATTTTTAGAATCAATTCCTGAATCATATTGATTCGGACAAAAATATCCTTGGCTATGCAAACTGGCTATTAGAACTGCCAAGTCTCATAGTCAGTTCTATAAGAACTGCTCAGTTTTCATAGAGAATTGGCCATTTGAACCTCACTATGAGAACTGGCTATGTGAACTGTCAATTCTCATAGTTAGTTCTATGAGAACTGCCAATTTTCATAGAAAACTAGCTTTGTGAACTGGTTATGAGGACTGGACTATATGAACTGGTTATGTGAACTGAAAAATACACAGTTCACAGTCTTACCACACTAAAATACATGGTTCTCATAAAAAATATATAGTTCTCATAGAAAATACACAGTTCTAATAGACAGTTCTCATAAAAAATACACAGTTCTCATAGAAAAATACACAATTCTCATAGACAGTTCTCATGAACAACACACAGTTCTCATGGAAAAATACACAGTTCTCATAGAAAATACACACACGAACAAAAAATGAACAAAAATAAAAAGGTAATCAAAATCAAATATAGTTATAAATGTTCTCACCACCATATCTTAAAATAGTAATTAAAGTAAAAAAGTAATAGTTCACATAGGAAATAAATAAATTTAGAATTGAATTTTTAACTGCCAAGTCTCATAGTCAGTTCTCATAGAGAACTGGCTATGTGAACTGAGCTATGAGAGCTGGCTATGTGAATTGTCAATTGTCATAGTCAGTTCTATGAGAACTGTCAGTTTTCATAATCAGTTCTCATTGACAATACATAGTTTTTATATAAAATATACAGTTCTCATAGAAAACACACAATTATCATATAAAATACACAATTCTCCTAAACAGTTTCCATAAAAAAAATATACAGTTCATATAACCTCACTACACACAGTTCACATAAACCACCACAAAGTTCAAAAACTGGTTTCCAGTGAAATGAAAAGGAGCGGACAAAAAAAAAAGAAAATGAATAGGCCTAGAACATAATTCAATAAACATATTCCAGATTCGCTCATTTGGAATCTTGGTGGTGAATCGGTTTTTTTATCATCATCATCCTTATCACCATCATCCGCATCTTTTCGTAAATCAGCCACCGAAAATCCACCGCCTGGAGTGGACGTATCCGTGGTGAACCGAATCACGTCGGAGAAGGGATCCAGCGGCCAGCCTCCGCCGTGAAGGAGCTGATCGAGAACAGCCTCGATGGTGGCTCCACCTCTGTCATCGTCGTCAAGTACGATGGCCTCAAACACGTCCGAGTCTCTGACGACGGCCACGATATTCGTGTACGGCCACGGCAGCCTCAACTCGTCCAGAACCGATCTGGTATGGGCTGGTTTGGTGAGAAATGGGAAATTGGTGATGGGGATGGAGTATTTCAGAGGAGAGAGAGAGAGAGAGAGAGGGGGGTTCGATTGGTCCATTTGGGGTGTAAAAGTCATAACGTACATAACCGAGCCTATATAAGTTCGGAAAAAATATTTAGGGTTGGGATCAAACCCAAGCTAAAAAAGAGGACCGGCCCTCCTTTTTAGGTTCGGTTTGAATCCAACCCTAAATATTATTCCCGAATCTACTAGGCTTGGGTATGTTATGTCATGACTTTTTTGCCCTTTTTATTCCACCTCGTGGACTCCATATCACCATCATCGACAAATCCCCTCAGATCTCTCTCCCTCTCCCTCTCCAACACCCACCTCCTCTCTCTACTTCTAAATCCCAAGGCATCCCCTTCATCTCCGATGGCGGAGGCACCCCATGGTTCGCGATCTGGAAAAACCCCCACGTGCCCGCCGCCTCCCGAATTTCATCCACCACCTCCGCCCGCTGTCCGCCATCGTTTTTTACGTTGTCGAGGCTGATCACTGGGACACGGAGGTCGTCGGCAGCGTCGGTTGAGAGGTCGGGGAGGGATTCTGGTGACTGGACGAAGAGGGCGAGGATGGTTTCGACGCCGGCTCGATGAAGCCTTTGACGCCGACTTTGGTTTGGTCGAAGGCGATCGCTCCCGTGGCTTTGTCGGAGAAAGCAGATTGGTTGGGCATTTACTTCCGCCATGTCGGTGAGTGTGGAGTGGATTATTGGATAATTGAATGAGGGCTTGGGTATTGGTATTGCCAAAGATTCCTGAATTTGTGTATATATAAATACAAATATATTTTTTTTTCTTTTCATGAAGATATCTCTCACACCCTATGAGAACTGAATTTTTCTATGATAACAGTCTAAGAAATTATGTATTGTCTATGAGAACTATGTGTTTTTCTATGAGAAGTGTCAACAATTGTATTGTTTTGTAATAATTTTGTGCTCCCATTCGCATCCTCCACGACTCATCCATTCTCGGTGAGATGATTAGTACTTGTAGATGTAGATATATTGACACCTCTATATAACTATATTTGATTTTGATTACTTTTTTTTTTGTTCAATTTTTGTTCATGTGTGTATTTTCTATGAGACTTGTGTATTTTTTTTATGAGAACTGTGTGTTGTTCATGAGAACTGTGTATTTTTCTATGAAAACTGTGTATTTTTTATGAGAACTGTGTGTTGTTCATGAGAACTGTGTATTTTTCTATGAAAACTGTGTATTTTTTATGAGAACTATCTATTAGAACCGTATATTTTCTATAAGAACTATATATTTTTTTATGAGAATTGTGTATTTTAGTTTGTAGCAAGACTATGTGAACTGTGTATTTTTCAGTTTACATAGCCAGTTCGCATAGTTTAGTTCTCATAACTAGTTCACAAAGCTAGTTCTCTATGAGAACAGTCACTTTTCATAGTCAATTCTCATAGAACTGACTATGAGAATTTGCAGTTCACATAGCCAGTTCTCATAACTTAGTTCACATAGCCAGTTGTAGACACCTCAATTTGGCCTAACGATTATTTCAAGTCCCACATTGGGGACAATCCCGATAATGATATGGATACAGTGATTGCTGATTGACTTCCTGTGAACCTTAGGACTTTCGGTAAGAACTTTTAGCCACTTATAGGATCCAATTTAGAGCCAAATAGCCTTTCAGACAGAAGTACAGTATCTTAGAAGAATTCATCTATCGGCCGTGACATTGATCTCACGGCCTCAACATCATTTCTTCACCCGTGAAGCCTGTTGCTTGAAAATCTCCCTGAGAGATTGATCACTCGGCTGCAACATCAATCCTTCGGCCGCCAGATCCTTTGCTCGACCGCCAGATCGTCTATTTTCTAAATTCTAGAACATTCTGTCAATCGTTTGATCCGTTCACAAAACCCTAGCAGCCAAATTCCGATGCGTTCGGGCCATGTTTGGAAATTACCATGAGGAGTTTGTGTTGCCCTATAATTCCAATTCAATCGTGCATTGTGATTGGATGGAGTGTGTCACCCTCATGCTTATATAAAGGGGCCTTCGGTTCCGAAATTAGATACACAATTCATTCTCTATAGCCACAAAACTTTGTCAATATACACTCTCATATCCTCTCTACAAAAGCCCTAACCTTCCGAAGACAGTCGCTAATCCGACGATCAAACCCTAACCCTAGGGTTTCAAGAAGCAAATCAGTCAATCACCCACTAATCCAAAGCAATCAAGCCACTGAGGGATCAAGGTGGTAAGGCCCAGGCGCCTTCGATTTGTTTTATTTTCAGTTTATGCATGCTAATTGTAGTACTTTAACTCTCTGTTAGTTGTTTAGTCTGGTGTGAGGAAGAACATCGGTTAGGGTTTCGATCCTTCGGCCTGTACATTGAACCAGGAGGATTCCTCGGCCGTGAAATCCATCTCCCTGGAACAGATCTGTTTATTCTGCTTATTTCGATGCATGCTTTCAATTACTGTCTCGGCTCACCATTAACTATTTAAAGGTTAATAAACAGACTATGTTTTCAGAATTAAATAAAGCATGAATTAATCATATGTCGAACAACTATGTGCTAGTCTCACGATTGGGCAAAGAGGGGTGCCTAACACCTTTCCCTTATTGTACTTTTGGCTCCTATACCCGGAATCTCTATCTGTTTTTCCTAATTTTTATAAATTAGGTGGCGACTCTATTTTGATGATAACCGTTATCGTGTGGCGATATTCCTAGCCATGAGAATGTCCATGATTTTAGTTTATGAAGCAAACAACCAAACAAACAGCAATGATCAATCTGTATGGCGATGCCCCGCTTCAGGGAGGTGTCTACAGTTTTTGGTGACTCTGCTGGGGACGTGAGAGCCATAACCAGAGAGTTCGACATAAGACTAACATATGCTTCGTTTAATTCTCTTATCATATGCATTGAGCGGGTAACCTCGTTGAGTTCACCTAATACCCCGGTATGTCACGGGCTATGTTAGGGGTTCCAGCAAACTCCACAGTCACTTGTACCTAGTGGTATGTCACGGGCTGGCGGAAGGGCTGACACCCTTTGACAATGGAGCACCATTGAGACCACCCGAACCTTACATGTGTTAGAGAGCCATAGAACTTATCAAACTAAGACAGGAACCTACAGGCTAGGAATCTACTTGCATTTGTTTGTAAAAGTTCTTCCTCACACCCATTGTATATATGTATGTTGAAAAGTTTTCTTTTGCAGGTTAAACCTTAGGGGCCTCTTAAGATCGAATGAAAATGGGTAAGCTAAACCAATCTAACTAAATCAAATTTTTTTAGGAAAAATGGCTGCGTCACTGTCCATGTTTGACTCGCACTTTCAAGCTGTCACCAAGTTGTCTAGGCCATTCTATCCTACTGCCAAGATCTTCGACCCATCCAAATACATCACTCCAGTGAATCAACCAAAGCCTATGGTAATTATCACTGAAGACGATCATGTCATGTTCGCAAGAACAGTCGATGATGAAGAGGTAGAAGACATAATCGAAGAAGAAGGGCTTCGTAGGGTCCCAATCTATTTCTACGACCCTTATGCACCCGCCGACAACAATTGGCCAATAGACGAGGCCGACAACTTCAAAGTCGAAGACGCAAAGGAAGAAGAGCCTATTGACAATGATCCACTAGACGAAATATCACTGAATCTACTATTTGATGAGGGGGTTACCGACAATCAAATAAGGGTAATCCATCCCATCACAGATAGCTTTGGTAATTGGTGGGCATTTGTCAGTACACGAAGAGTCGACAACAACGACGAAGCAGAGATTGAAGTTCAACTGGAAGAAATCACGGCAATAGCAAACCAAATGGCCCTCCAAGACTTACAGGGTGACAATGATGAAAGTGCGAATCAAGATGACAGTGAGGTGCTGATGATCAACCTTGGTGAGGAAAAAGACTGCTCTGAGCTGATTGTGGATGCTGAAAAAGGGGCTTACCCTAACTGGACCGTGGAACACACTCTAAAATACAAAATGAAAAATGCTGATTCGTATCTTAGTTTCGATTTCGATTCCGATTCCGGCTCCGAGTCAACTCAGTGCGAGTCTAGCTTTTCATCTTTTCAAACTACTGAGTCTAGTGAGGAAAACCTAATCAAAGCACCAAGGCATGATATTTATTTTGAATTTGACTCTGAAATGTCTTTTGACAATTTTAGCAATGAGAAGGAAGACTTAAAGTATTTCACTTTGCCTATGATTAACTGTGTGGATTCTGACAATCCAAATTTTGAGAAAAAAATTCTAGAATTCATCAAGAGAGAAGAAGAGAGGCACGCCAAACATTTTTCTGAGAAAATAATCACAGCAAATATAGGCTCTGAAAATGTCACACCCTCGATTTTCAACATAAATATAATTTACTTTCCATCAATAAAACCTTGCAGTAATCCGTACGGTTCCCAAATTAATTCCCAAATTCACAATTACACTTCAAACATCCAACAGTCCTCAGAATATTACAACATCGGCTCCGAGGCCCAAATATAACATAAGTACTGTATATCGAAAGAGTTAAGGGATTTCAACATTCCATAGTCAAAAGATTTACAAATAAAGTTACAAATACATCTTCAAAAGGGATTTACAAAGATGGATAAGTAACTCTTCGAGTTAGCTTTCAAAACAATGGTCAAGTCCAAGCACTCCAAGTGTGTATGCTACGGCCCTGAGCCAGTACCTGAAATGACATAAAGCTTGAGCTACACTAGCCCAGTAGGAAATTCTACACTAACATTATATGCAAATGAAATGCAAGGATGAACTCATGATAGGAATTCAGACCACAACCTCGGAAAGATCAACAACCATAAGTCAAAGAACTCAATGACGATTCAACAATCAAAGGGCATCCCAAGCTTAGAATTGAATACATCCATCACGTGTCCAATATCCATTCGCCGTATGTGTCATGAGCCGAAGCTCCTGCCAGGCCAGTTAAGGGATCCCGATACCCCCTACCAGGCACCATACCCATCGGTAGGTCCTGAATATAATCGATATGAGCTTTTTGCTCCTGCCGGGCCAGTTAAGGGATCCCGATACCCCTTGCCAGGCACCCACCCGTCGATGCGTCCTGAATGTTCTCGTTGTATCAATGAGTGTCCAAGATTCACAAATTTCTTCGTCAAGTGTCACCTCAATTCAATCTCGATTTATTTTGATGCCAAAGATAATTTCGAGCAAACAAGGGTAAGGACTTGCAAGGGTACTCGATAAACTCTACGAATACGATTAATCATGTTACGGGATGATTTGAAAGTGTTTAGGATAGGTTAGAAGTGATCGGAATTCAAAATGGTGGAGTTGGAAACAAAGCTGGGAAAACTGTCCTAAGACAACTGGTATCGATACGGCAAAAATGCCCGTATCGATACGGTTATCAAATCGGGAATTTCAAATGTTTCTGTTTTCTTATGGTATCGATACAACAAAAAAGCCTGTATCGATACAGATCGGTGTCGAGCAGATCCTTTGCAGATTTTCTGGGTTTTAACTCCAACAACAACAATAACAACAACAAGCATGGATTTAAGGATAGAAAGCACGTCCTTTACATATATTGAGAGGTAGAATTCCTACCTCGAAATCGAAGCACGATTCCCGAGGAGTTACGAGCCCTAGCCTTTCGAAAACCCCGATTCGAACGAAATACTCCGCACCGAGCCTCAACCGACGAAGAGTAAGCTCAAAACTTCGAATGGAATGCGGAATGGAGGTTGGTTTGTATGGGTTTCGAGTGATTTTGGTGGAATTTTGGAGAGAGAGCAAGAGAGAGGGAGGGAGCCGAGAGAGAGAAAAAGGCGTGAGAGGGAGAGGGGGAAATATGATCTCATACTTCTCACCTTCCTATATATACCCATATATCTACTAATTACACTTGCACCCTTTCACATTTAATTCAAACACTTTACTCCCAAATCACATAAACACATCACATTTTACCCTATTTCCTCAATGATAGACATTAAAATTTAATGAATTTTTTACGGGTCTTTACAGAATACGAGCCCAAACTGGTTAAAATTGGTGCAACACTGTCTTCTCAAGAAAGTGAAAAAATAATTCTTTTGCTAAAAGAATACAAAGATGTTTTTGCCTGGTCTTACGAGGACATGCCTGGAATAGACCTCGAAATTGTTCAGCACAAAATTCCTATCCATCCTGATGCAAAACCTGTTAAACAAAAGCTAAGACGTATGCGCCCCTTGTTCAACACATTTATACTAGGACACACACACAAATCACACTTGCACTCCCTCCACTAACAATCCTTTCATATCGATCCCAAAATCAAATAAACTTAACAAATTTCATATTTTTCTTTAATTCCTAATATCGAATAAACCTTTTAATAATTTCTGAAATTACGGGTCCTTACAATTGTCACCGCCCATCCCTAGGAAACCCTTGATTTTGTACCTTTCGGTAACAGGCACATCCATGGGATGTATGCTAGCACAAGAAAACAATGCCAAAGTAGAGTGCGCCATATACTACCTCAGCAAGAAAATGATGGACTATGAAATAAGGTACACTCCCCACGAGAAAACCTGCTGGGGGCTAATATGGGCCACAAAGAAACTAAGGCACTACCTATTAGCACATCCGGTAGTGCTGGTTTCTCGTTTAGACCTAATCAAATATCTTTTCGAGAAGCCATCACTTATCGGAAAGCTAACTAGGTGGTTATTGCTGCTGGCAGTATTCAACCTCAAATACATGACAAGGAAATCAGTGAAAGGATGGGCTATGGCAGAGTTCTTGGCAAATCACCCTATGACAGAGGCCGAGGTAGAAGACTTCATGTTCCCCGACGAAGACATCCTATGTCTTTTTGACGACACCTGGCAGCTTTACTTCGATGAAGCATCAAACCAATGTGGATATAGCATAGGGGTACTGCTAGTTTCCCCAAACGACTCTCATATCCCTCTATCATATAAACTAAGGTTTGAAGTCACCAACAACCAAGCTGAGTACGAATCCTGCATTGCTGGAATGGAGGTGGCCCTGGAACTAAGGGCAAAAAGGGTAGAAGTCGTTGGAGATTCAAACCTGGTGGTGTCCCAAGCAAGAGGAGACTGGAAGGTCAAAGAAGACATGTTGAAGCTATACCACTCTGTGCTGGAAGACCTGATTCCACAATTCAACTCGGTGATCTTCACACACACTCCACGAGTAAGCAATAGGTTTGCAGACGCGCTGGCAACACTGGCCTCTATGGTCGAGATACCCCTGGGATTCACGATGCGGCCTCTCATGATCGAGCAGAAGGTCAAACCAGCATGCGAGTGTACCTTCACTGAAGAAGGTGAGGACGATGGAAAGCCATGGTACGAAGACGTGAAGAAATTCCTGGAAGAAGGAGAATATCCCTCTGAGGCCACCTTAAAGGACAAAATGGCTCTGCGAAAGTTTGTCGCCCGATTCGTAGTCTGCGGAGGGGCACTGTATTGAAGAGTGCATCTGGGCCCCAATCAACTTTGCGTCATCACGGAAGAAAGTCGTAAGATAATGGAGGAAATACACGAAGGAATCTGTGGGCCGCATATGAATGGGGCAACAATGGCAAAGAAAATCCTGCGTCAGGGATACTATTAGACTACAATGGAGGCCGACTGCGCTGACTATGTCCGCCGATGTTTCAAATGCCAAACTCACGCTAATCGCATGCGTATTCCCCTTACGGAATTATATAGCATGACATCCCCTTGGCCATTCTCCACCTGGGGGATAGACGTCATTGGAAGTATAAGTCCAAATGGAAAATACAAGCATCAGTTCATTCTAGTGGCTATCGACTACTTCACCAAGTGGGTAGAAGCAGCTTCTTATGCTACCCTCAAAGCCACTCATGTGGCCAAGTTTATCCGCACCAATATCATCTATCGGTATGGCATACCTCATGAGTTCATTTGCGATAATGGATCCCACTTCAAGGGAGCAACAAAGAAGCTTTTTGTTGAATTTGGAATACAGAATCATCGGTCATCCACTTATCAACCTCAAACCAATGGAGCGGTTGAGGCTGCAAACAAGAACATCAAGAGGATTCTGCGGAAGACTACTGACACCTACACAGACTAGCCAGAAATGCTACTTCTGGCACTATGGAGTTATCGAACAACTGAAAGGACTTCAATTGGGGCTACTCCATATTCCCTGGTCTATGGGATGGAAGCTAACTTGCCTATTGAACTAGAGCTACCCTCACTAAGGGTTCTGGCTGAGACTGGAATGATCGAAGAAGACTGGGTTCAAAACCGTTACGACGAGTTGGCATTACTAGATGAAAGAAGGCTAAGAGCGTTATACCATGTGCAAGGGTATCAACGCCGCATCGCACGAGCCTTCAACAAAAAGGTAAAGCCACGAGACATCAAGGTGGGGGATATGGTGCTCAAAGCAATCCATTGCCACATTTCAGACCCAAGAGGCAAGTTTAGACCAAACTAGGGAGGCCCTTACCTTATCAAACGCATACTGTCTGGAGGAGCAGCCTACATTGCAGACCTGGATGGAATGGAATTTGCAACACCAGTCAATAGTGACAAGCTGAGGAAGTACTACCCCTGATAGATGCTCATTGGGTCGAAAACCATAAGGGTGGGCGACCCAAGCAAAAATTAGAGCAGCCTGCTAGGTCAAAAACCTGCAAGGGCGGCTTAGGCAAAAACTAAGTCATAAATAAAAGCGCTCGCTAAACTGAAAACCCGCAAGGACGGTTTAGGCAAAATCAAGAGCACAAAAAGAGAGGAAAATACCCGAGTGAACCCTAGCTTAAACAAAACAAGTCCCGAACTACGTTTCTGACCTGATTCCCTCTATGGGATACGTAGGCAATTTCTAGATTGAGATTCGGCCACTTTTATCACTATCACTTCCAGATTTCTAGGTCTATCCTAAGCATACTGTCAAAACCATGGCAAAGACATTTTAATAAATCAACCAAATGTTTTATTACTTCCAAAGAAAAAGGAAAAGCAAGCTCAAACAATTCTCAAATCTATGAAAGCTAGAATCAAACAAAGAACATCTTTTGAAAAGCATAAGCAATTTGTCAATCTCTAGGTCTTCCGTCTCTTCGCACTTTTGTCTTTCAAAAGGTTTTTCTCCAGCCAGCACTTGTACGAATTTGATAGCTTGTCAGCAAAGCTCTCACCAACATCTTGCATCACCCGATTCGGCCATAAATGAAGCACATTGCGACGAAAGTTGGCATCATGAGCCTTAGAAGCAGCATACTCAGGATCACCCAGCACCTTAGCTTGTTCAGCCCTAAACTGTCTTTGAAAGCGAGCAGGAAAATAGAAAGTAACTCGAGTGATACCAATCACCGCAACACCGAAATGACTCATGGTACTCATAGTCATGCGTCCAAATGCTATACCAAGGGCAAACCCATCGGATCCGATCGCCCTTGCGAGTTTCCATCCACGCCTTCTAGGCAGCCTCAGTTGGAAACTGTTTGGTCACACGGTGCTCCGTGCAGTGGTCTGAACTATAGGGAAGCCGCTCTGGTGCATCCCATACCCTAAGCTTTTCATAAAGCCATACCTATGGAAAACCAGGGAAAATTGCGAGTTGTGAGAACACGTAAGTCAAAACAAAAGAGTGATGAGTGAAAAGATAACTTGGCAATAAACAAGTAAAGAGTGAACCTGTAGTAACAAAGGACTGCTTGAGAACCAGGCTGTGGGATTACCCTTCACTACATCGAGACCCATCAAAGTCTCTGCCAACACTAAACCAGCAAAGCCTACATGGTTTCCAATCTGTTGAGCGAAATCAAGCAGCATAGAATAAGCATGGCCAGAGGAAGGGCCAAGCAAGTAATAGTGGAGAAGGCAGACACATAGCGCATGAAAGCACGCTTTCTGTCGAGAAACTTGACGATGAGCTTCAGCTACACTGAAACGCTGAACAAACTGTAAGGTTTCTAGCCTTCCATTCACCATGAAAAACCTAACTTCATGTTTCTGAACTTGGAGCAAAGCCTCCAGTAGGTTGCCACGGTTGAGCAAAGGGTTAGGGACAATGAGGCCTTCTCTATCCGAATGACCCATAATAGCAGCAAACTCCTCGATGGTAGGACACAGTTCTTCTTTTCTGAATCGAAAGACATGAAGAATAGGGTCCCACAAGCTGGTGGCTGCCCGAAGGAAAGCGAAATTCACAGGAATTTGGCGAAGAGAGAAAATGAAGTCCATACCAAAGGACTTAAAGTGTAGACGGTCAAGGCCGTTGAAGGAGTCCAACCACTGATCAAGGGCTGGTTGTGCCAAATGCAAGCAACTGTTACTGACAACGCTATTGAGTTTGTAGAACGCGTACTTATAGGCTAGGTTGAGTCCAAGTTCGAATCGAAATCGGATTCTAAATCCTCATTAATTAGGTCGTTCTACCGGCCGAAACTTCGAAACGACGGTCGCAGGATCGATTCCCCAGCCCTTGAAAACCAAGGCTGACTCAAAGTCAACCCTTAGGAAGAGGAATCGATCCCTCGGCCGCCAAATCAATGGCTCGGCCGCCAGAATGGCTCAAAAACAGGGTACTTCCACGGTTCTGTTCAATTCACCGGATTTTCACCAAATTATCAAATTTTATGCAATACAAACGGTGTAAATAAAAAGCATACACAATCACATATCAGAACAAAAGACTTTGTTTCATATAACAAAAGCTTTTTACATCACAAGGTGGATCAACCCACATTTCCTAAACAAGCTACACATCAGTTTTCTGTCGGACTAACCTATGCAGGAAGGAAAACAGAAAAGAAGGAGAAGAGGATGCCGAATCTTCTAGTGGTCCGAACACCAAAGACCAGTTGCAAAAAAGAAAAGGACACCCTCGGGGCAACATGTACCAAAGAAGCACTGCGGCGCAGAAGAAACACCACGTGGCCCAGAAAAATCATCATACCATGTACCACCGCCACACCAGGAGTTCCACATCACGGAAGCAAGCCCCCCATGCGAGGGTCCCTAATCAAGCATCAAGACAGGACCAAGAACAACGCGGTCTCCCTCCGCGATCACTGACTGTACGCCACCCAAGGCCTGGACCCAACAAGAATGAAAGAGGCAGAGAAGTCCTCGGTGGAGCTCTCGGTTGTGGAGAGAAAAAGAAGAGAAAGAGAGATGAAATGAAACAACCGAGGCCATGGCCTTTTATAGACCTCTGGAAATGAAGCGATTGCGCGGCCGAGACTTCGATCATTCGGCCGAGACATCCATTATTCGGCTGCAGGACCGATTTCCTGGCCTCCTAATCTATTTCCTACAAAAGCATCAGATCTTGCTCAGTGCACTAAATTATGAGGTTTTGGGTCCATAACAAGTCAAGCCTTGGGAGCATTCCCAAGCAAAAGCAACCCGATCAGAACTAGCCTTAGGGGCATGCCCGAGCATGGAAAAACTTCATAACCAACACAAGCTCTCTCTGTAAACGGCAAGCTTACAACTGCTGGTCACTTAACCACTGAAGATTATCAAATTTGAGCTCTCGCCTTCAAAATCCATGCAGACCACTCGGCGGCTCAGTACTTATCATCACAGCTGCTCGCTACCTCAGCAGCACCATACTCCTTGCACCATCAAGTCGCTCACCACTATCAAGCTGCTCTTGATAAAACTTGGCGGTTCAGTGCTCGTCATATTTAGCGGTTCCACGGCCTCGCGCTCACTGTTAGCAGCTCCATGCTCATACTCAGCACTCAGCAGCCTCGAGCTCGTTATCTCAGCAGTCCCCGCAGCTCTAAGCTTACCATCATCTTAGTAGCTCTACAACTGGCTCTACGCTCGTGCTTACTATCACTATCAGTAGTTCTACACTCGCTCACTCAGCGGCTCCACGCCCGCACTAGTCATCCCAGCAGCTCCGAAGCTCCTTATCAGCCAAGTAGGCTCTACGCCCATATTCACCATTGGCCAACAGCTCCAAGCTAACTACCTCAGCGGTTCTACGCCCATATTCACCATTGGCCAATAGCTCCAAGCTAACTACCTCAGCGGCTCTACGCCCATATTCACCATCCCAGCGGCTCTACGCCCATATCCACCATCACAGCGGCTCCACGCCCGTGTTCACCATCAGCAGCTCTACGCTCGCCATCTTAGCGGCTCTACGCCCGTATTCACTACCTCAGCAGCTCTACGCTTGCTACTTCAGCGGCTCTACACTCGCCATCTCGGCGGCTTTACACCCTTATTCACTATTTCAGCGGCTCTATGCCCACAAATCCAGCGGCTCTACGCCCGTATTCACCCCCTTAGCAGCTCTATGCTCACTACTTCAGCGGCTCTAAGCCCATTATCTCAACTGGCTATATGATGTAACCAACCAATCCTCAACTGGCTCCACGCCGCCCTCAATAAGATATCATCTGTTCTCAAGCTCTACGCTTGAATGCTCAAAATCTAACATTTTGAATGCTCGAAGCTCTTCGAATGCCCGACCACTGTGTACTGGATGCTCAAGTTCTACACTTGAATGCTCAAGCTCTACACTTGAATGCCCAACCACTGCGTACTGGATGCTCAAAGCCTGTACTGTGAATACTCGGATTCTACCCTTCGAATGCTCGAGCTCTACGCTCCGAATGCTCAAGTCCAGAACTTGAAAGAAGCTCTACGCTTAAATCAAACACACACACACAGGCCCGTGCACATAAGCATCAAATGCATCACCATTGTCATATCGAGTCTGCATCATCATATCTGCTCACATCTAACCACTATCATCATCATACACATGTTTTGCATCTCTCTCACTCATGAAACAGGTCAATCCTGCAATCAACCGGTTCTACGTCTTGGTTTTATTGATCAGTCCAGCGCCTCGATCCTTTGGCTCTACGCCAAAATTTATGATGAGAAAGCTCCGTGCACAGACCATCAGAATGCAACCGGCTCTACGCCTCGGTTCAAAATCACTCCAAGCTCCAAGCTTCGACTCCTCAGTTCTATCACCTCAGGCTGCAATAGGCTCTACGCGTCAGTTCAATCACCTCAGGCTCTCGCCTCATGACTGCAACCGGCTCCGTGCCTCGGTTTCCTCATCTCAATGCTCCGTGCTCCAGTTACTGGCCTTGCGCCCCCCATATCTAAAAAAAAATGGCATCCAACTTGTTTCTAGAAGATGGCTCGGGTTCCACCCCATATCTCAAAACGGCGTCCAATTCATCCTCAGCAGATGGTTTGGATTCCACCCTAATTACATCAATTCCTTCCAGCTCATTCGCAAGGATAGGCTACTCTACCGAGCTCCCTTCAGTCAAAGTAAGGATGATCAAGAAAATCAAACGACTCACCCGCTATGTATTGATCTACCCCAAAATACTAAGGACGCTCTCTGCAAAAATTTCCCCGGTAGCCCCGCGCTCCTTTAACTATCCTCCGCCAAAATCCTGGTTCAGCCTAGGTACGTCACACTACGGCTTTTTAAGCCTGAATGTACGTCTTCTATTTCTAACCCTCCAAACTTTTTCTTTTTCTTTATTGCCCTTCCGAACTACGGTTGGTCTGAATTTCTCCTGTGGAATACGTAGGCAGCCTCCCGGCCCGACCATAACTAAAACCTTTTTCGAAAACCCCTTGGAATAGTGGTTGGACCAAATTGAGTTGCTTTTACAGCTTTGACTCTTACTTAAACATGTCTTGCAATCCGTTTAAGTCTAGTCAAAGAGGGGCATCTGTAGACACCCCAATTTGGCCTAACAATTATTTCAAGTCCCACCTTGGGGACAATCCCGATGATGATATGGATACAGTGATTGCTGATTGACTTCCTGTGAACCTTAAGACTTTCGGTAAGAACTTTTAGCCACTTAGAGGACCCAATCCAGAGCCAAATAGCCTTTCAGACATAAGTACAGTATCCTAGGAGAATTCATCTGTCGGCCGTGACATTGATCTCACGGCTTCAACATCATTTCTTCACCCGTGAAGCCTGTTGCTTGAAAATCTCCCTTAGAGATCGATCACTCAGCCTCCAGGTCTATTCCTCGGCCACAACATCAATCCTTCGGCCGCCAGATCCTTTACTCGGCCAACAGATCGTTTATTTTCCAGATTCTGGAACATTCTGTCAATCGTTTGATCCGTTCACAAAACCCTAGCAACCAAATCCTGATGCGTTCGGGCCACGTTTGGAGATTACCATGAGGAGTTTGTGTTGCCCTATAATTCCAATTCAATCATGCATTGTGATTGGATGGAGTGTGTCACCCCCATGCCTATATAAAGGGGCCTTTGGCTCCGAAATTAGATACACAATTCATTCTCTACAGCCACAAAACTCTGTCAATATACACTCTCATATCCCTTTTACAAAGGCCCTAACCTTCCGAAGGCTAATCTGACGATCAAACCCCGAAGCTCAAACCTTAACCCTAGGGTTTCAAGAAGCAAATCAGTCAATCACCCACTAATCCAAAGCAATCAAGCCACTAAGGGATCAAGGTGGTAAGGCCCAGGCGCCTTTGATTCGTTTTATTTTCAATTTATGCATGCAAATCGTAGTACTTTAACTCTCTGTTAGTTGTTTAGTCTGGTGTGAGGAAGAACATCGGCTAGGGTTTCGATCCTTCGGCCGGTACATTGAACCAGGAGGATTCCTCGGCCGTGAAATCCATTCACCGGCTGCGGAATCCATCTCCTTGGAATAGATCTGTTTATTCTGCTTATTTCGACGCATGCTTTCAATTACTGTCTCGGCTCACCATTAACTGTTTAAAGGCTAATAAACAGACTATGAGTTTAGAATTAAATAAAGCATGAATTAATCATATGTCGAACAACTATGGGCCAGTCTCACGACTGGGCAAAGAGGGGTGCCTAACACCTCCCCTTATTGTACTTTTGGCTCCCATACCCGGAATCTCTATCTGTTTTTCCTAATTTTTATAAACTAGGTGGCGACTCTATTTTGATGATAACCGTTATCGTGTGGCGATGTTCCTAGCCATGGGAATGTCCACGATTTTGGTTTATGAAGCAAACAACCAAACAAACAGCAATGATCAATCTGCATGGCGATGCCCTGCTTCAGGGAGGTGTCTATACCAGTTTTCTATGAGAATTGAGAAGTTCTCATAGAACTGACTATAAGACTTGGCAGTTCTCATAGCCAGTTCACATAGCCAAGGGTCTTTTTGTCCGAAATAATATGATTCAAGAATTAATTCTAAAAATATAACTCTCATAGCCTCAGTTCTCATAGCTATAGTTCAGGGATATTTTTGTCCAAAATAATATGTTAACTCAGGCTATGTGAACTGACGGGGATATTTTTGTCCAAAATATTATGTTTAACTGGCTATGAGAATTGACAGTTCTCATAGTCAATTCACATAGCCAAGGGTAGTTTTATCTGAAATAAAATGGGTCAGGAGTTTATTCTAAAAATATAAATTTTACTAAAAATGAACATTTACACAAAAAGTTAAGAAGAGTGGGCAAAATAGTAAAAATGCATGAAAAGTCAAGAGAAATGACTGAAATAAAGAAGGAATATTTTTGTCAGGACTAAATTAAGTCCAAACATACTTTTTGGGGCCAGCCTAAAAATTCCCCTATATATTAATTATGTTAGTTTAAAATAAGGGCAGTATTGAATTTTATAAAATATTAGGATGAAAATATAACCTTTCAAAATGGCTAGGATGAAAACATAATGTGATCTAAAGGGGAGGATGAATATTTAAGTATCCCTATCTTTCAACTTAATGTGTGAAATTACAGGTATCCCTAAACTTTATTAATTATAGATTGACCCTAGATTCTATCAAATCACAGATTGCCACTAAACTTCACTAGATTAGAGATTTGCCCCTAAACTTCACAAAATTATAGATTTGCCTTAGGTTTCACTAAATTACAAATTTGCCTCTAGACTTTATTAAATTACAATTTTGCCCCTAAACTTCATCAAATTACAGATTTACCCAATACCTTACTAATATACATATTTGCATCTGGACCTCGCTAAATTATCACTAAAATATAGATTCTCCCCTAAACTTTAGTAAATTACAAAATTGCCCCTAATTTATTAAATTATAGATTTACCCCTAAACATACTAAATTGCGAATTTTTTCCAAGTTATTAAATGATCACCCAACTCCGCTTGGTTCGTGCTTAATTAGAGCCTTATTTTTCTTTCCCAACCAGTCCCAAGCCCGAATAAAGGAGGAGGGTTGTGCGTCAAGTATCTGACAGCTAGTACGTAAAAGCCCGTTAGATCTTTATGACATGAATCCAAATATGATTACGAGATATGCTAGGGCGTTCCCTTTAAGCGATGCGTTGTGCCTGCCTTCGGGTGCTTCGAAAAATGAGCAAGGGGCACCACAAGGGTTCTCGCGCATGTCTGGACGAGTGCGGGTAAAGAAGCTAGCCCAGGACTATAGGATTCATTTAGCAACTTGGAATATAGGGACATTAACTGGTAAGACTAGGGAGTTAGTTGACATCATGCTTAGGAGGAGGATTAGTATAGCTTGCCTTCAGGAGACTAAGTGGGTAGGGGAGAAAGCTAGGGATAGAAGTGTGAATGGAAATGTATCATAGTGTATCTCTCTAATCATGGCAAAAATTAGGCGTAATCATAGATTAGGCATAATCATATCAATTAGGCTTGATTAGCGCAATCATATCAATTAGGCTTGATTAGGTTTTCCTTTTTTTTGTATCATTTCTAGGATTATTTATACCTAGCTTTGTAATCTCAATTTTATGCAATACAATTCAGTTTCTTCTTCCTCTTTACCAGTTCATCTTATTTTCTGTAAAGTAACAAGAGGACACAGGTTATAAGCTTTACTATACGAGTAAGGATAGATATAGGAATAGGGTAGGTATCGTAGTAGATAAATATCTGAAAGATTCGGTAGTTACAGTCACAAGGAAAGGAGATCGGATTATTTTAGTTAAGCTTGTGATCGAAGAGAGCATAGTTAATATTATTAGTGCTTATGCACCCCAAGTAGGCTTGAATGATCTTACTAAAGAGCAATTCTGGGAGCAGATGGATGACGTGGTTCAAGGGATATCTTTTAGGGAGAAGCTATTTATAGGAGGCGATTTCAATGGTCATGTGGGAGTGCATAAACAAGGGTTTGAAAAGGTGCATGGTGGCTTTGGATTTGGTGACCTTAACGAAGGTGGTAAGAGATTTTTAGATTTCGCAGTAGCTTTTGACCTTATAGTTGGGAATACTCTCTATAGGAAGTGAGAGGAGCATTTAATTACCTTTAAGAGCGGAGCCAATAGAAGCCAAATCAACTATTTTCTTGCTAGAGGTGCAGACCCCTTGACATGTAAGGATTGTAAGGCTATTCTCGGAGAGTGTCTAATGGCACAACATAGACTTTTGGTGTTAGAAATTTGTCTCAAGGGGAATAATAGAAGGAGAAAGGAAACTAGATGCCCATGGACTAAATGGCAAACTAGAGGTATTACAGGAAAGAATGTCTCAAGAAAGTATGGTGGGGAGTGGAAGGCGATAGTGACAATATGTGGAATACCATAGCTGACGGTATTAGAAGAATATCGAAAGAAGTTCTTGGGGAGTCGAAGGGAAAAGGTTCAATTTCTAAGGAGACATGGTGGTGGAATGATGAGGTTCAAAGCATGGTAAATGCCAAGAAGTAATGCTTTAAAAAGTGGCCAAAGGACTGGAATGAGGAAAATTTTCAGGGTTATAAGCAAGCTAGTAAGGAAGCTAAGAAAGCTGTTTGGGATGCTAAGTTGAAAGCCTATGAGAATTTCTTTGCTAGACTCGATAGTAAAGATGGAGAAAAATTATTTATAAACTTGCCAAGCTACGAGAAAGGAAAGCTAGAGACGTTTCTCAAGTTAAGTGTATAAAATGTATTGATTCGGTAGTGTTGGTAAGAGACGAGGCGATTAGGGATAAATGGAAGTCGTATTTCAAGAAGTTGTTAAACGAGAAACATGAAAGAGGCTTTGGTGGGGAGGAAGTGTATGTACCTGGCGAGAACATAGAATATGAGTTTTATCGAAGAATACAAAAGTTCGAAGTGGTTAATGCCTTGTTTGGATGGTGTTTTTAAAATTTTTGAGTTTGGTTTTTGGGTAATAAGTGGAGAAAGAAATTAGGATAATAATTGGAAATAGGGTTAATGAGTGGAGAGAGATAGAGATAGAGAGAGAAATGAGAATAACGATTGAAGAGAGGAGAGAGAAATAAGAGTAATGATCGAAAGTAGGGGTAATGAGTGTTTTTAGAGTTAGAATTTTTTTTTTCAAAATGCCATCCAAACAAGGCATAAAGCTTTGAAAAGGATGAAACCGAGTAAGGCCTTAGGATCAGATGGTATCCCTATAAAACTGTGGAAAAGTTTAGGTGACTTGGGGGTGACTTGGTTGACGAAATTGTTCAACAAGATTATTATGACTAGGAAGATGCTAGACGAATGGAAAAGAAGCACCTTAGAATAAAGGGGCTATTCAAAGTTGCAACAACTATAAAGGTATTAAATTGATGAGTCATACGATGAAGTTGTGGGAATGAGTTATTGAGCATCTCTTGAGGATGGTGACTACGGTGTCAGAGAAACAGTTTGGGTTCATGCCTAGAAGATCAACCATGGAAGCTATCTACCTGTCACGCCCTCGATTTTCAACATAATTATATAATTCATTTCAATTAAAGATCCTCACATAACATTAAAAATACCCCAAGAGTTCCCACCTGTTTAATTTATAAACAAGTCCCCAAGTTTAGATAATCACAACTTTGGCACCACGGCCCAAATTAGTTTAGATACAAGTACAAACACGTTTAGAATATTACAAACTTTTGTCAAAAGATAATTTAAGAGTAATTAGTTACAAGACCATCTTTAACAAAATGAGATCTTTACAACGATGATGAAATAACTAATGATGTCAGCTTCCAAAAGTCTTTCACTGTCAAGCACACGATGCATGCAATCTATTGCCCGACATTTGAACCTGAAAAGAAA
Source organism: Rhododendron griersonianum (assembly GCA_018127125.1). Lineage (NCBI taxonomy): Eukaryota > Viridiplantae > Streptophyta > Magnoliopsida > Ericales > Ericaceae > Rhododendron > Rhododendron griersonianum. The sequence continues at coordinate 33,805,337 of CM030790.1, read as the reverse complement.
GATTAGGTTGAGCTACACTAGCCCAGTAGGAAAATCTTTACCAGTTCTATGTGTAAAATTGATGATAAGTGGATAAGGAAGAAGACAAGAGATACAGCTCAATCGATAGATAACAATTAGTTCATGAGTATGCCAACGTTCAATACGATCATTCTAAGACGTGCCAACTAGCTCATAGGACATTGACAACTCTAGTAATCTCGACACGACTCACCATCGACAATTTCCACCATCTGTATTTCCACCACTTGTGCTACAGTATAACATCACGAGGGTTACCGTATTAAAGGACTTACATTCTGGGTCTCGAAACCCCGTAAGTCTCCCAGTGATCTCCAACATGGGTCCAAGTAGCTCATTCTCCATTGACTTATCAAATGGTAAACTTAAGAAACTTTCCGGGTCTTAGGGCCCCATATACCCATAATACATTCCGGGTACTCATGATCCCGTATATCCATTTCACGTTATGGGTTTTAGGGCCCCATATACCCATAATACGTTCCGGGTACTCATGACCCTGTATATCTGCTTCACGTTCCGGGTTTTAGGGCTCCATATCCCCACAAATGATTCCACGACACATTATCCACTAGGTTCTAAACGAAAATCTTATGGAACGAGTGCCAAAGGAACCTAGGGAGCTCAATCAAGACGAAGCGCGAGGATACATGTAAGGACCTGTAATTTTAAATTCCATTTCTTTAATTAATTTGAATGTGGACGATCGTATTTCGGATGGAATATCATTTTTCTTAACGTGGTGTTACGGATTGACGTGCATCGTTATGTAACGGAAGTTCGGTTGGTCGTTGAAAAATGTGTTTCGTTGATGTGAGGGTGTTTGGGGGTGTTGTGAGTGTGTGGGTGGTGATCGGAGGTTGACTCGTTGAACGTCGGATGAGTTTGCAAAATTTCCAGATTGGTTCCGGAACCCCTGTTTTTGCCAGTTCCGGAACACTTATCTGCAGATCAGTTCCGAAACCCTCATTTTTGCCAGTTCCGGAACCCACTTCGAATTTTCTGAAAATTTGGGTCGCGTGTTAGACCACTATATAAGCACTACCTTTACTCTTTTTACACTGCATAACCACGAAAATCAACCCTAGAGCTCTCTCTCTCATCTCTTTCTCCCTTTTGTACTTCTCTCTTCGATTTCATCTCCTTAGAGTGAGATTTCAAAAAAAAAATCCATGAATTAAAGTTACTCTATGAAGCAAGAGCTTTATATCTATCCAAGAAAATTCACCATCGGATCACTTTGAAACTCCTTACCTTTTCAGTTTGCTTGATTGGGCGACCAAGCACTTGAGAAATCATGAGATCAAGCTTGGAGGAAGATGTTCTTGGTGGAAATCGTGTGTTCCAAGTTGGAGGAGGAATTTCCTTGATGGGTTCGAATTTGAGGTCTAGGGCTTGGAGGAACTCTTGGCTTTTGCTCTTGATCTTCGAGGTAGGGATTTTTAACTTACTTTATGTGTTTATGAGAAGTTTTGGTGCCTAGATCTTGTTGTTGATCATTGTTTTGGGTTTGGGTAAAATCTGTCATGGTCGTGTCCTTCGCGCTGCAATTCCAGATTGGTTCCGGAACACCCCTTTTGCCTAGTTCCGGAACTCTTTGTCCAGTGATGAAGTTTTAAGTTTCTCGGGTTGAGTTCTGGAACCCTTATTTTTGCCAGTTCCGGAACCCAGCCAGTTCCGGAACCCCCCTTTTTGCCAGTTCCGGAACCCAAAACAGTTTTTCGTAAAATTTTCCTTTTTCATATTCAAAGGCCGTGGTTCCTTCTATGGGGTTGGTTTATACTTATTTAAGAGTTTATGAACATTATTAGACGTTGGACACGTGGTGTATTATCTTGGGTTTTGAAGGAACAAATTATCGTTGAAATGAAATTTAAAGACTTGTCAAGAGCCGTTGAGAATCGAAATAGGACACTTGAACCTTAATTATGAAGTAATGACAATTATAGGGGATGTGATGTGAAATGGTTACTCGATACATTAAAACAATGGGGATAGTTTAAGTATTCAAAATCCAAAGTTATGTTAATACCGTTATTCTGGGTTTGGAGTTCTCATAGTACATCTTTGACACCCGATGAATGATTACGTTTAGTTGAGGGTAAGTTTAGGAATGAATTATGAACGCACATAGCATAATGAATGATGTTTGATAGGAATTGGAATGTGAGTCCATTTCTAGCTATCTGCATGATATTGAGCTTGTGAGGGATTAGTTGACGCTTGTAGTATAATCACTAGATTGATGATGTGGTTAATGATGAAATGAGGCCACGAGTTGTAATATGGATATTTCACTTAGAATCAGATTATTTGACATATTTCCTTGGATTTGAGTTCGGAAAGGATTAATTGATTTACTGGGGTATGTTATTGATTGATGTGTAACAAATGGTTGATCTACTACGTTAAAGATGTGGAATTTTGGTGTCTCCCTTATTGAAATTGTGAAGAGAGTTTCTTTACGTGTGTTTGATTCATGAATGTAGTTGATTGTCGTGTTTTGTTATGTATTGAGATTTTAGAATATGCCTGAAGATGAATTGGTTGAAAAGATGAGATTATTTCCGTGTAAGTGAATCTAAGTATTGGTGTGAGAGACATACTTTGCTATGTGTGGGGATTAGAGAAATGGTGGATAAAGAGATTGCTCGCTTAGTGAGAATATGTGACACTAATTGAATGATTTATCGAGAATGAAAGCCACGGATCCACCATAAGGTGAGATGCCGGAATGAAAGCCACGGATCCACTATAAGATGAGATGCCGGAATGAAAGCCATGGATCCACCGAAAGGTGTGATGCCGGAATGAACATAGGACGCACGGGGTCCTTAATGCCCGGAAATAAAATCGGAACATGTGACATAGTGAAAACAGGGAATCTTGTAATTGTTTAGTATCATGATAAAAGGGGAATGTGTGGGTTTGATGATGAGGCTGATTGATTATTGAGATTAAACGGATGTAATTGAGAAATTGGGAAGTGAAATTTAGAAAGAAAAGAGCACTCATGTGAGGAACTATGAACTTTTAACTTGAGCTTGTGCCTTGAATGGTTTGAAGTGTCGATACTTGCTTTCTTCTTTTCTTATAGACTTCCAAATATGGTGACTTGATGTATTTAGATTGGTGTGGTAATCTGTTTGGCATGGAGACATGTTTGATACTTTGTGGTAATCCATGGTGGGAGGTTTAAAGTGGTCTTGGCACCTTAGATTTATCAAGGAAAACAAATAAAATGAATTTTGAGGGAATGAGAACTTGAGACTAGAATTAAAGGCACGTGTGAATGCAAATGGGTTGAATCATGATGTGTTGGTCATGAAAGGAGAACTTGATAGAGGGGATACGATGGATGTTAACATGAGTTTTTAAAGGTTGTTTTGGGAATGAGTGTGAGTCCTGAGTCTATGTTGTTGAAAGGAAGGATAGCTATGTAGGTTATATCCTTAGTTAAAATGTTTTGCTCATATTAAAATATTTTCTTGGCACTTATCACCCCATTAGCACATAAAGTTTGTAGAGATTTTCCTACTGGGTTAGTGTAGCTCAACCTATCATTTTCAGGTACACTGCAAGGACACAGTTTTGAAGGGTGTGAAGTGCATGCAGACATCACAGGCTAAAGTTGATTTCTGAAGTACTTGTCTTTCTTCGTAAATCAAATTGCATTGTCTATTTGCTCTATTTTGGAATACTGTATCAGTTTGACAGACTTGTGAGATTTGGGGACTGTATTGTAATTCGTGGTATCGTATGTACTATTGTGAGGATTTGTATTTAAAATGGTATTGTTATTTATGTTGAAAATCGAGGGCGTGACAATACAAGTCACAATACTACCCATCGGATCACTAGATAAGCTCATGTCTACTCATAATACTCACCACTTTACCCCTTATAGCCCATGACACTCCTACCAACCTTACGATACATTACCTAACCAACGTCACTGATTTTATGCTCTAATGAGTGCCAAGATACAAGGTCGAACAACGAGTCATTAGGACATAAACATTCATGCTCAAGAGTGACCTAAACATGTTCTATTTATATAGGGAATCATTGCACGGAGCAAGAACAACCTTAGGAATAGCCACAGACATCGGTAGACCGACATACCTCTACTCAAATGGTCATAACTTTTTGTGTACAAAGAGGTGAAAGGTGATTTTGGTAGAAAATGAAAGCTGACTTCAAGACCTTCGATTCGATATAAAGTTTGCATGAAATGGACATCGGACGAAGAAGTTATGACCGTTTGAAATTGGGTTGAAACTCAGAAGACGGGCAGAACTTCCAGAGAGGGGAGGGATCGATCCCTCCTCTCATGGGGATTGATCTCCAAGGTGAAAAATGTCCAGATTTGAAAGAGGGATCGATCCCTCATGCTTGGGGATTGATCACTAGGCGATTTCTGTAGTTTTCGAACAACTTTCAAATGAACAAAGGGGACGATCAATGCTCGATTTTCACACCATACCAACATATAAACACATAAAAGAGATAAAGAAGTCCCTATCTCGTGACGAAAACCAAGATCTACGAGATTTGAGCAAGCCCTAGCCTCCTTGAACTCCAAAGCTTCGTTCCAAGCTTTACCTGGCGAAACCCAAGCCCAAAAGCGAGAATGGAAGGTCGAATGGAGGTTAATTCTTGAGAATTTTATGAGATGGAGTGAAGTTTTGTGAGAGAGCAAGAGAGAGAGAGAGAGATACACGGTAGAGAGAGAGAGAGAGAACGGTGGAGAGAGAGAGAAAATAGGAGACATATAATCTCCTACACACACACCCACTCTATATATATCCATATATCTTTATATTACACACACACTCCCTCAACTTTCAATTCCTTCATTCTAGTCCTCAATTCAAATATCCAACTAATAAACATATTCTTTCCAATAAGTCATTTAATATCCATTTCAAAAATTTAAAAAAAATTCCGAGTCTCTACACTACCTATTAAGGAGATTGGTAGAAAAACATAGAGCAAAGAAGAAGGATCACCATATGATTTTCATAGACTTAGAAAAGGCTTATGATAGGGTGCCTAGAGACATCATATGATGGGTTCTAGAGAGAAATTGGGTGACCAAAGGGTATATTGAAGTGATTAGAGACATGTATGAAGGTGTTGTCACTACCATTAGATCACCAGCAGGGGAAACGAGTGAATTTCCAATCACCGTAAGATTGCATTAAGGGTCAGCCTTGAGCCCGTACCTCTTTGCCTTAGTCAGGGCCGGCTCATAAGTTTTGGAGGCCGGAAGCGAACCTCTTGAATAAGGCCTTCCTATATTTTCTATACAAAAGTTGGTCTACAAAGAGTTTGATAAAAAAAAAACCATTACAATAGAATTACCTTTACAAAATATATGCATATATATAGTTATCCCAAAAAATGCGACCATTACAATATCACAAAATTCATCATTTGAAAATTAGTCTTCTCGCATTTTTTGTTGTTGCAAACGTACTAATTAAGTCTCCATAGTCCTTCATCAACTCATTCTCGATAGACAATATAACCAATCCATTTAATAAAAAACTTACTTGATAGAGGTGGAGAGTTGGAGATGGAAAAAGAGGGGCCTCAAGGTATGCTATTTTCTGTCCACGGTCGTCGGACGTTGTGTCCTTTCCTTTCGAGTCGTCAGACCTCAAGCTATTTTTTTTATTGACTATAGTGTTTCTCAGTGTAATGCCGTAATGGGTTATGGGAGTTGATAATTAGTATTTCTACAGTAATTAGTAATTCCACCGTTGGGCTTATTTTGTGACTCTAAATTTCAATTGAGCCTATTTTGTGTAAATGAGGCTTAGTGCAAAAAAAAATTGGGCCATATATACAAACACACACACACACACACACATATATATATATATATACATAGGCGTCCTATAATTTTTGGGGCCCTCATTTTTTTCTTTTTTTTTTTTGGAGCCCGAAGCCCGTGCTTCTCTTTCCTCTCTCATAAGCCGGCACTGGCATTAGTTATGGATGAATTGAATTGACTTGACAATTTCAGGAGGATATCCCATAGTGTATGATGTTTGTAGATGACATTGTCCTCGTGGATGAAATCGCTACGAAACTAGAAATTTGGAGGGAAGCACTAGAGTCAAAAGGCTTTCGGATAAGTAGGAGTAAAACTGAGTATATGGTGTGCAAGTTTAGTGGTACCAACAGTGCTCATAAAGAAAGAGTGATGATCTAAGACCGAGAGATACCAAAGAGTGATTATTTTAGGTATTTAGGCTCAATTATTAGTAGAGATGGAGAGATTGCCGATGATGTGACCTATAGTATCCAAGTGGGGTGGCTCAAGTGGAGGAGCTCTACTGGTGTATTATGTGACAAGAAGGTACCCACAAAATTGAAGGAATTTTTTTATGAAACTACCATAAGACCAGCGATACTTTACGGGACATAATGTTGGCCAATTAAGAAACAACAGGTGAGCAAGATGAATGTAACGGAAATGAGAATGTTGAGGTGGATGTGTGGTAAGACTAGACGAGACAGGATTATAAATGAAATGGTTCGTGGGATGGTAGGTGTAGCACCTATAGAGGAAAAGTTGAGGGAAAATTGGCTAAGGTGGTTTGGATATATCTATTGTAGACCAGGAGACGCAGTAGTTAAAAGAGCGGATATGATAGCTTTAGGTAGCAATGCTATGGGGAGGGGTAGACCTAAATTGACATTAAATGCTATTGTACTCAAAGTTATGAGTATAATGGGTTTGTGTGAACAAGTGGCCCTTGACAGAGCTCAATAAAGGAAAAAAATTCATTTAACCGATCCCAAATGATTGGGACATAAGGCTCGATTTGGTATTAAATTTCACAATTAACTCTACTGAAATAAAAGCCTTACACATGGGATCCCTATTATACTCTTTTATGTATGAGATAAATGATAGGATTTGCAAACTTGTTTATCTTAAGTGTTTTTTTAAACAGCAAAAAAAAATACATTAATCTTTAACTTGTTACAAGACTAATAGGAGCAAGAAAACGGCATCATGTTCAAAGAGCAATCTTCTACCAAATCCGAGACCCAAACCTACGATTGGCAAGAAACCAATCGAGGACACTCAAGTAGGACGAAACCCACCTGAAAAGGCTCCATTGATGACAGACTTGAACGAGAATAGTCGAGTGCTTCCCGTGCCGCTGCGGCGAAACGGAAAGCCACCACCGTCACTCCACCTCAGCCTCCAGTCGCATGCATGGGGACAATGACGAGGATCAGGTGGCGTTGTGGCTCCAGTCGCAGCTGATGGTGACGATGACGACGTATACGAGGGGATGGGCTAGATGAGCGACGTAATTGGGGGGAAGAGGGGTATTTTGGGAAGCTCACTTAAAATGGGGCTTATGTGGGTAGACTATGACAAGGGATGGGCCTAAACAGGTAAAGAAAGACAAAATGGGGCCGGCTTGGAAGAAGCCCTTTAATTAGGTTAGTCGGAAAAATCCTAGCCGGTCCTATTTTTGGCCTGGGGTCCCATGCAGACCATTTTTAAATAGTCTTTTACTATTTTGTCCTTGTCACTATTGACACCCCAAAATTCACACATCTTTTCAGAATTCACACCCCTGTGCAGAATTCACACTCCTTTGCAGAATTCACACCTCATTGCAGAATTACCCTCTAGAATTCACACATTTTTTCAGAATTCACACAATTTACAGAATTCTCATTTTTTTTTTCAGAATTTACACTCCTTTACAGAATTCACACCTCATTGCAGAATTACCCCCTAGAATTCACACATTTTTTCAGAATTCACACCTTTCTTGGTGGTGTGAATTCTTTGGTATGTGAATTCACACCCCTAGAGTTCACATACATATGCAGAATTCACACTCCAAAATAGCCCGATCTATAAATTCACATCCCTAAATCCAGATTTCACATCCCAAAATTATATAATTTACACATCTAAATCAAGAATTCACACCATGATTCACGCCCCTCATCGTTTTCCCTTTCAGAGCACTGTTTTGTATTCTGAAAAATTCTACTACCAGCGCACCGCACTACAGCCAACACCACCAATTCTAAGGGAAAAAAGGCACTACCATCATATTCTTCCCCTTTTGCCTTTCGGCTTTTTAAAGAAAAAAAAAGGCAAAAAATACATACAACCTATACATATACAATCAAATCATTATACACAATTCACAGCCAGATATGCTCCAACTAAAATTTTAGAGAGGGAAATCTTAAAAGAGAGAAAGAGATTGCGAGAGAGGAGTGTTGAATATGCAGGAGAAGCTGGCAGAGAGGTTGGAATCAACCGTGGTGCGGCTCGAGGCGATTTCAGGTGTGTCGCCGGAAGGTGACGGAGATGCGGCAGCATTGGATCCATCGATCGTGGCGTTCGACGAACAGATCTAGGGCTCATTAATTCCTGGAGCAGATTTTGCTGGTGGAGAGGAGAGGCGGTGTAGTGGTGGTGGTGGGTTGGAGGGAGACAGAGGGGAGAGGTGGGTCGATGAGGGTGGGTCGATGAGAGTGGGTCGAAGGAGGAGGTCGAGAGAGAGATTTCTCTTTCCCATTGATGATGAGGGACTGTGGGCTTGCCGCGGCGCGTTCGAAGAGTCGCCACCCGGATTTTTGAGATGGATGATCCGAGAAACCGAGAGTTTGTTTTGAAAAGAAAGGCTTTTGGTCTACCGAAAAACATTGAGATTTTGGATCCGGGAGCCACGTTACGAGCGGGAAAGGTTTTGTTGAAAAAGCACACCCCGCTCGCCCGGTAAAAACCGGTCTCTACTAAACATTTTAAATGGGGGATTTAATACCGTTTGGAAAACCTCAAAAACACGTACGGGGAAAGGGGAACAAGATGAAGTATATCACGTTGTCGTGCAAGTGGTGCTTACTGTACAGAAATGATGAAAGATGATGCGACGAAGATATAAATAAGGAAAGCTTTTAAACAAGTTGTCTGGATCACCATCCTCTGACGCACGGCATACCACTATACGATGCACGGCCATATGATATGCCGTGCATTGTTCCGGTCTTGTCCTCAGGCAGTCAATGGTTTTCAAAGCCTCGCACGGTATACCCAGTATGACGCACGGTGTTACTTTTAAACTTTTAGAAAGCTCACAGCCGCCAGATCATCTCGGAACTGTACCATTCCTTCAAGCCATAAGTAGAAAGACACTTTTAAATGCATTCGTTTATTCAGAATGGTTATGAGAGTTCATTTGTGATGATGAAACATGGCTTGTAGATATGGTCTCATTCCGCAGCTACCAATGATAGATAGGAACGGATCCAGTGAAGACGATCATGATCCAGACAGTCTGAACAAGAAAAATAGTAGTTAATTGAAATGCCGCACGTGTGAGTCTACTATGTCGTGCGACGCTTCAAAGCGCCGCGCGGCGTAGCTTACCTAGCACAGAGGGCTTGTTTTGCTTTGTAAAAATGATTTTTATGCCAGATCTTAACCAAAAGGGGTTAAGCCTGACGATAGAAGGGTCCCCTCAGGTCCAGGGCAGAGCCTAGCCCAAGGAAACTTGGTTTTTACATTTGATCTTGAGCTCGAACGAAGATTGATGATGGTAGGTGAACGTCGGCAAGGTTGGTAAAGAAAAAAGGAGTATGGATGTGTGTAGTAGATGGGTGTATTGGGTAGTTGGGGTCTCAAAGTTAGTAAAGGACTAACTTTAATGGTGAGGAGAAAAATGGAGTAAAAGGCCTAGAGAATGTCTTTTGAAAGCAACATTCTCAAGACTTAGAAGTGGGAAATGGGTGTGAAAGCAAGAAGAGAGAGAAATGGTATAATGGTGATCAAGGGCCCTTTTCTCTTGAGTGGAGGGGTGTATTTATAGGCAAGAGCCATGGATTTTGAATTTCAAATGTTGGAGGCATTTTCTAGGTGGGCCAGAAGTGTGTTTTCGGTTGAGCCATTTTGCAGTTGTGGCTCAAATAGGCATGGCCGACAGCTTTCTGAGCCAGTCAGAACTCTTCATGAAATGCCGTGCGGCTAACCTCATGATCGCGTGCGGCGTATTGATTTTCGATATGCCGTGCAGTGTAAAGGTGTCACGTGCGGCGTTCTAGGTCCAGTCCAGGGCTCTTGGGTTTTCTCTGGGCTTTTGAGCTTTTGGCTTATTTGGGCTAGGAGTTGGTTTGGGCCAAGGGAATCCCTCATTCAAGCTCGTTAAGGCACCGTTTCCTTTATTTCATCATCGGGGTAACTTAAATATTATTCGGAGACCCAGATTGGGGTGTCTACAGTAGTCCCTCTTTAACGGAACTTAGGTACCATTGCTTGGTATAAGTGACGTTAAAGATTAGACATCCCAATCCATCACTCCAAAGTCTTTAAGTTAAATGCAAGAATGCAATAAAGGTGGTCGCGCTCATGGAGCTGCCTACGTACCCCATTGTAGGGATCAGACCAACGTAGTTCAATTGGGACAATGCAAGTAAAGCGAGTCCCGGAGGACAAATTACGAAAGTAAACTTGAGAAGATTGAGTGCTTGAAGTGCCGAGTGTTATGAAATTCCTTGAGACGAGTCCCTGAAGGACTAAAGCAAGACAAGTCCCGAAGGACAAAAACGAGACGAGTCCCTAAAGGACTAAATCAAGACAGGTCCTGGAGGACTAAATCGAGACGGGTCCTGGAGGACTAAAATGCAAAGAGTCCCGAAGGACTAAAATGAGCTTACTTGGCGTTTTAACGATTCAATGCTTAAAAAGCGACAATATGTCAAACTCGAGGACGATATGCTCGGATGGCGAAGAGACTTGATTTTTTTGAAAAGCTTTAATTTTCTTGAATTTTGGAAATAGCTTTAACTTGAATTTGAATAGGTTGAATTTTGAAAGAGACTTGAATTTGAATAATTTGAATTTTGAAGACCTTGAATTTTGAAAGAAGCTTGAATTTTGAAAGAGACTTGAATTTTGAAAGGGACTTGAATTTGGGTAGCTTGAATTTGAATAGAGACTTGAATTTTGAAAGAAGCTTGAATTTTGAAAGAGACTTGAGTTTGAATAACTTGAATTTTGAAAGGGACTTGAATTTTGAAAGAGACCTGAATTTTGTAAGAGACTTGAATTTGAATAGCTTGAATAAGAGACTTGAATTTTGAAAGAAGCTTGAATTTTGGAGATTTTGAATTTTGAAAAGCTTGAATTTTGAAAGAGACTTGAATTTGAGAAACTTGAATTTGAATAGAGACTTGAGTTTGAATAGCTTGAATTTTGAAAGAGACTGGAATTTTGAAAAGTTTGAATTTTGCAAGAGACTTGAATTTGAATAGCTTGAATTTTGAAGAGACTTGAATTTGAAAAGCTTGAATTTTGAAAGAAGCTTGAATTTTGGAGATTTTGAATTTTGAAAGAGACTTGAATTTGAGAAACTTGAATTTGAATAGAGACTTGAGTTTGAATAGCTTGAATTTTGAAAGAGACTGGAATTTTGAAAAGTTTGAATTTTGCAAGAGACTTGAATTTGAATAGCTTGAATTTTGAAGAGACTTGAATTTGAAAAGCTTGAATTGAATAATTTGAATTTTGAAGAGCTTGAATTTTTGAAAGTGGCTTGAACTCGAAGAGCTTAAATTTGACGTTCGATTGAGGCAATTCATGAACGGTGATGCAAGTTGATATGTCATGGAATGTCACGTAAGCATGCAAAATCAATCCAAGTATGACAAAAGTAAGTCCCGGAGGACAAAGTGCTAGACAAATTGAAGTCCCAGAGGACAAAGTGCGAGACAAAGTGCAGTCCCAGAGGACGAAGTGCAAATAGAGTGCAAGTCCCGGAGGACAAACCACAGCTCGAGAGACTAAAAGGCTTCTAGCTCGGTTATACCATAGCTTAAGAGAAACTACAAGCTTAAAAGACCGTGGATTGATCTTGGAATTGACTCTTGAACAATCATTCGAGATTCGCCTATGACACCGAACGACAATGATGATGATATTCTTTGAAAAATAGGGACGTGTCTGAGCACCCTATTTGCTTTACTGTCTTTGGATAGTGGACCGGTATTCTCAGGAGGTTTGAATTTGGGTTGGATTCCGTGCCGAATTTGAGCTAGGGTTTGCCTTTGGCCGGGGTTTGAGCCTTGGATTTTCATTGAGCCGATGTACCCTAGTGAGTAATGACCCCCAGTTCTGATGGTTTTGACAAGCAGTTGTCCAAGCGCAGTCCAAGCTATGATTACAGCCTAACGAGCTTCTCTCAGGGGTGGTGTTCTTCCATGCATTGAAATGACTTCCACGAGTCGAGAATTGACCAAACCGATATGACTCTTTTGACTTTTGGCAAAATGGGTGGATTTTGACAAGACTATGTTGACGCAAATGAGGGAGAGAAAGACGAAGCGACTTTTGAATGGTCCCCCTGATTGGGCGAAGAGTTTGACTATTTTGAAATTGCAGACATGCCCAGGTTCTTGGAATTTTCCTTTTGGAATTTCAAAATTATTTTACTCCATCAATTGATTTTCATTCAAATCTTTTGATTTTGTTTTATCAAAACACGAGAGTTTTTATCATGAGCCGTGCCCCAGGTTGCTGATGATGGCCCCAGTTTGAATTTTTGCTTTGAGCAAGGCTTTGACTTTTCTCCATGTATTGATTTTCGGTCATGCCTCCTAATGCCTAGGGTTCTTGCTATCAGTTTGCGCTTTCCAATCTGAAAGGACTTTTTGGGTTGTAATGTGGGCTATGGTTTGGGCTTAACAAAGAAAGGACAATTGGCTCAAAAGTTTCACTTTCTTTTGGGTTTTCAAAGCTAGCAGCTATTTTTGAATTTTTTACGCCCCTTTGCTTTGGTTGGCGTTTTCTCTTGATTTCTCATGCCTTCAATGCCTTTTAGTGTGTTTGGCACTTTCATCCTGTTGATGCTTTGAATCTTGATGTGTTTGACATTTTCACTCTTTTGATGCTTTGAATTTCAATATTTCTTTTGGCACTTTTATTTTTCATTTCACCCCGATGTGGGGGATAGCTGGCTAGCTGGGGTTCAAAGAATTTGATTGGGGCTCAAAAGGGGCTATCAAAAGATATATCTTTATGCGTAGGATGAAAGAAACGATGGCCTTTCTTCATTTTGGATTGCGCAACCTAACAATTGAATCATAGATGCTCCATTGAGAGGCTTTTGTTTGCATGCTCTAACTTTTGCCTAGATCGGATTTTGAAGTTTTGACCTAGCGAGCCTTTTCAGAGTCACGACATTGCTTCTTAGAATGGATATGGCATTGGAAAGTGGTCCCTTGAAATTCTTCTTCTTTCCTGAGGTGAGGGTTCAATTAAAAATCATCTCGTGTTTTGAAGTGATTATCATGATTTTCAACTGACGGTAGAAAATAATTTCAAAATCCTGAGTTTATTACAGAGATGTGACGTTCAAAAGACAGCGACCGAATCACTAGGGTTTGACTCAAAAGACCATGACCGAACCTTAGGATTGACTTGAATGCTCGTGACCGGGCCTCAGGATAAGGCTGCCTACGTATCCTGTAAAGGAATCAGGTCACAACGTAGTTCAGACCCACGAAACTGACACTTTCTCTTCTTCTTTTTTTTTGACTCTTATAGACTTAAAATTGAGAACACACAGACACAACAGTGAAAGCATGAGAGACTCGAGGTACAAACTGACTCAAACACAAAGATGGTTATTTAGAGGACAAGGACTCAGAGCTTGAAAACTCCAAGACTCGTGGAAGGTGGGACCATTGCATGGCTCTTGATGGTTTACCCTTCTCCGGTGAAGAAGGCGGCGTTGATGCAAGGATTGCGCTTGGACATGGGGTCTGGCTTTGATTGATGAGGTGCCTTAATGACCTTGTTGTCAATGAGGTCTTGGATAGCATGGCGAAGGCGGATGCAGTCGTTTGTGTTATGACCGAGCATTTGATGGAAGATGCAGAAGGTATCGGGGTTATGGGATGCTGAGAGCTTTTGAGGTAGAGGAGCCGGAGGAAGTGGCTTAATGAGGCCAGCTTTGAGGAGCTCCCCATAAACCATGGATTGGGGTGCGGAGAAGCGAGATGAGGTTCTTGATTTGGCGCTGCGGTTAAGTTGAGGGCTCATTGTAGTACCAGAATTTTTGCTTGTATTGCAGGCCTCACTTACTTCGGCTAAGCCTTTGAACATTTCGGAAAGCTTCATTTTTGGGGGTGAATGCCCTTCATCCATGTCTTCCTTAGCATTTTGCTTTAGATTTGGATTCGAGACTATGCATGCGAGGAGACTATCCATCTTTTGTGTTAAAGCCTCTATTTGGATCATCTGCGTATTCATTTTCTGACCCATTTCCTCTACAGCCTTCCTCAACTCTTTAAGTTCCGTTTGCTCCGTCGTTGGTTCAAATTCCAATGCTGAAATATTGGATTCATCAGGAATGGGTACAATTGGTTTGGGCAGGTGAGAAGGGATGATATAGTGAGTGGGGTCAAATATAGTGGAGCTAGTGTTGATGTAGTGGTTTGACAAGGTGCTTGTTTCCTTTGGTGGTGGAAAGATGATTTCGCTATCGATAAGGTCTTGAATTTTGTGACGGAGATGGTGACACTTATCGATAACATGGCCGGGCATTTGGTGAAAGGTGCAAAAGGCATTTGGGTCTTGGTAGGCTGGAAGCTTTTGGGGCAGAGGAGTTGGAAGGAGTGGCTTGATGAGACTGGCTTTGAGGAGTTGTTCATAGAGTGTGGATAGGGGTGTGCTGAATTGGGTGAAGGTGCGAGTTGGTTTATCAACTATCTGGTTTATTTCGAAGGGTTTGACATTTGAGGAGTTCCCGATGTGGAAGGTATTGCTGTTTCCGAAAAGGACTTCGCCATTGTCAGGATAGAGTCCCTTGCCTTTTAAAACGGGTTCTTTCTTCTCGAGGGTACCATCCCTAAGGGCTTCTTCAACAGCCAATCCAGAATCGTAGAAGGTCTCAAAATCGAGAGACGATTGCGACAAAACCATGTAGGGGGCAAAGGCATTGGGCAGGTTTTTAGTGATGATACGCATCTGCTCTTTTAGGTCTGGCTTATTATGCATTTGGGCAGCCTTGGCTCTCCACCTTTTTACATAGTCAGCGAAACTCTCATTTTCACCCATTTTGGTGCTCTCAAGTTCTCGGGTGGTCATTTTCAGCTCAACGTTGAAGTCGTATTGGGATACAAAAGCCATTCCAATGTCCTCCCACATCTTTTTCTTCGAGGGTGCCAAGGAAATGAACCATTGTAGAGCTGGGCTAGTGAGTGACTCGTGGAATAGTTGAGCCATGGCGTCTTTTCTGACCCCTCGCATGGAAAGGGACCCAACATACCTTAGCAGGTGGGCCTTTGGATCAGTAGTCCCATCGAATTTGGCAAAGTCCATCCCTTTAAACTTCTCAGGTAGTTTTGCATTGGGAAACAAACTTAAACGATCCATGTCTATTTCACCCCTCCCCATCCTTTATGTTTCGAGGATAGATTCCTCGAGTTTGTTGATTTTGGCAATCAATTCTGCCACTTGGGGGTCAGCGAGGGGCGCATCCCGAGCGAGCGATGATTCAGGACTCGGAGTAGATTTGGCTGGTAGGCGGTCACTGATTTCTTGCATTGATTCGGACATCATGATCATGTTCTTTTGGAAATCGGCGACGACTGACTTGAGCTGACCATCTATGTTCGTAATTGACTGCCTGAGTTGATCTTCTAGGTCAACCATAGCCTGCCTGATTTCCCCTATTTCATTCCTTTGACCCACCATTTCTGATATCACCACCGGTAACTAAGCTTCTCTTTATGGACGGTTCCAATTGGGTGAAGTCTTTCGACAAATGTTTCAGAACTGACAGTAAAGCAAAAAGGTGGCTCAAATTCCGCCTGAGAATCATGTCCATGCAATGTTGCCGGCGTCGTCTACATCCTAAGACCTACCTCAGCTCCAAATCTCACTTAGGATATGAGTGTCCCAAGGGTTTCAGCAGCCACGGGTAAGTCGTGTCAGGCAGGTTAAATTCTGAATGCTTCGGAATCAGAGCCAATCTCCTTATCTTGACCATCCGAGACAAAGCAATAAGGTTACCGAAACCTAGATACAAGCAGATCCCAAGGCTAGATCCAGACCAGAGGGGCCGTTCGGGCACGGCGAACACCGGAGGTATCTCATACTCCATAGATTTTAAGTCTCCTAGACTCACAGAAAACGGTTTTAAAAAAGTTGCCTCGATCCTCAAAGTTTCTTTTGACAATGTATCCTTTATAAACAACGAGGCTTAAGAGATGCCAAAACAAACTAAGTCTTCATTTTTTTTTTTTCAAAGGTTCCATTTCTGTTTTTTGAAATGACGTGGTAAAAATGACGCGGTATTATGACCAGGTGGCGTGAGCGATGTGGCGCTATTAGCCTTGACGGTGAAAGTATCACATCATTAATACTTTAGTCATTCCTTCATTTTTTTTTTGAACATTTGATTGAAAAATGCATCGAAGATATAGTAAGAAATGATTTCTCCCAAACGCGTCATTTTAAGGACTAATTAGTATTAAGCAACGTGCGTCCCATGGGGCACGACTCTTCATCGGATGTTAGCAACCTTCCTCTTTTTTATAAAAAAAAACGTGGGAGGGAGAGAGAAGTCCTAGAGCTACTCTAACGGTCAAGCAATAAATGTGCAATGTAGCATGATGATGAGATATGTCATGTGAGCAAGATATATGCAGCACGTAAGCAGGGTATAACACATAAGTCCTAACCATAGGCTCCTATCCTAGTTGGGAAGGTTCTACAGTTATGTACAAGTGCAAAGGGTGGTTTTGGTCTCAGAAGGGTTCCCCGGACTAGAGCCAAGATGTACTACCCCATGTCAATTGTATTGCAAGACAATGGTCGAACAGCACGATGGCCCATCATAGTCGAGGGTTGCTAGGCGTCCCGGGAGAGCTTGTCACCGGTAAACCAGGCAAGATAGCCAGAATACACTAGCGAGGCTTGTACGGTGCAAAGTGTAAAAAAAAAAGTAAAGATTTTCAAATGATTTTAAATCTCCCAAGAAAAATGCCTTTCAAGCTTGGCCCTCTTGATTATTCAATACTTTTTATTCCTTTTTTTTTTTCAAAAAAGAAGCACAAGCAAAGTATTGAATAAAAGTCCCCAGCAGAGTCGCCACTATGGGCTTCCGCGCCGCACCGCGTTCGAAGAGTCGCCACCCGGATTTTTGAGATGGATGATCCGAGAAACCGAGAGTTTGTTTTGAAAAGAAAGGCTTTTGGTCTACCGAAAAACATTGAGATTTTGGATCCGGGAGCCACGTTACGAGCGGGGAAGGTTTTGTTGAAAAAGCACCCCGCTCGCCTGGTAAAAACCGGTCTCTACTAAACATTTTAAATGGGGGATTTAATACCGTTTGGAAAACCTCAAAAGCATGTACGGCGAAAGGGGAACAAGATGAAGTATATCACGTTGTCGTGCAAGTGGTGCTTACTTTACAGAAATGATGAAAGATGATGCGATGAAGATATAAATAAGGAAAGCTTTTAAACAAGTTGTCTGGATCACCATCCTCTGACGCATGGCATACCATTATACGACGCACGGCCATATGATATGCCGTGCGTTGTTCTGGTCTTGTCCTCAGGCTGTCAATGGTTTTCAAAGCCTCGCGCGGTATACCCAGTATGACGCACGGTGTTACTTTTAAAATTTCAGAAAGCTCACAGCCGCCAGATCATCTCGGAACTGTACCATTCCTTCAAGCCATAAGTAGAAAGACACTTTTAAATGCATTCGTTTATTCAGAATGGTTATGAGAGTTCATTTGTGATGATAAAAGATGGCTTGTAGATATGGTCTCATTCCGCAGCTACCAATGATAGATAGGAACGGATCCAGTGAAGACGATCATGATCCAGACAGTGTGAACAAGAAAAACAGCAGTTAACTAAAATGCCGCACGTGTGAGTCTACTATGCCGTGTGACGCTTTAAAGCGCCGCGCGACGTAGCTTACCCAGCACAGAGGGCTTGTTTTGCTTTGTAAAAATGATTTTTAGGCCAGATCTTAACCAAAAGGGGTAAAGCCTGAAGATAGAAGGGTCCCCTCAGGTCCAGGGCAGAGCCTAGCCCAAGGAAACTTGGTTTTTACATTTGATCTTGAGCTCGAACGAAGATTGATGATGGTAGGTGAACGTCGGCAAGGTTGGTAAAGAAAAGAGGAGTATGGATGTGTGTAGTAGATGGGTGTATTGGGTAGTTGGGGTCTCAAAGTTAGTAAGGGACTAACTTTAATGGTGAGGAGAAAAATGGAGTAAAAGGCCTAGAGAATGTCTTTTGAAAGCAACATTCTCAAGACTTAGAAGTGGAAAATGGGTGTGAAGCAAGAAGAGAGAGAAAGAGTATAATGGTGATCAATGACCCTTTTCTCTTGAGTGGAGGGGTGTATTTATAGGCAAGAGCCATGGATTTTGAATTTCAAATGTTGGAGGCATTTTATGGGCGGGCCAGAGAAGTGTGTTTTCGGTTGAGCCATTTTCCAGCTGTGGCTCAAATAGGCGTGGCTGACAGCTTTCTGAGCCAGTCAGAACTCTTCATGAAATGTCGTGCGGCTAACCTCATGATCGCGTGCGGCGTATTGATTTTCGATATGCCGTCCGGTGTAGAGGTGTCACGTGCGGCGTTCCAGGTCCAGTCCAGGGCTCTTGGGTGTAGACACCCCAATCTGGGCTTCCAGATTAGTTTACTTACGGTTTTTGATTCCCCGATGATGAAACGGATCAAGAACACCCCGGGAATGTCGAGTGTTTGAGCTTTGAGTGTTTGCAAAACCCTTGAACCTAACCTAGTCTTAAGCCATTTCCAAAAGCTAAAAAACCTACTGATGTGTGCCAGGGCGCAATCATCGTGCGCCCGGGCGCACAGTCGCGTGACGATTTAGAACCATCGCGCGATGGTCAACCGGAGCGTTGACCAGTGCGCCAGGGCGCACCCTCGCGCGACAGTTTGAAACCCTCGCGTGACGGTTCCAACCTGTCCCCATCACCTTTATCAGCTGGGAAAACTTAGCCACGTAGTAATCCCCAGCCAGCCTCGCTGGCTGGCCTCCATTCTTTGGACCAGAGCTACCTTTCCATTAATGGAAGGTGCTCTCCCTATAAATACCCCCCTTTGTTCATCTTTAAAAAGGTTAACAAAAATTGGCATTACAAAAGGGTCTTTGCTTTGTACTCTTTTAAGCTAATAAAAGAGATACAAAGACACCCTAAGAACATAGCTTATTCTTCCACTCAAACACCACAAACAACCTCAACCTCAATTCAAAGCTCAAACACTTTTCAAACCTCAAAATTCAAAGGTATATCTTACCTTTGTTCTGCTCTCTGTTCTGATCCCTGAAGGGGGCTGGCAGGGTCAAGGCTGGTAATCAATACCAGTCCTGGCCCTAAAGCTAGCAAGGTTTCAAAAACCGTTCTAGTAGGAACCAGCGTGCGACGGTCCCACTCTCGCACGCGACACTTCGTTGCTGTGTGCGATGGACCGCGTGGGGATTGGTGTCCTACTGTTTTATGCTTTACTTAGCATATAGCTCACTGTTTAGCATGCAAAAAACCAATTTACTGCTTTCCTTTGTTAAAATGTTAGTTTTATATTTCAATATTCATTTCTGTTCTGTTGGAGTACCCCTGGGATCATTCTGGACCTGTCTCAGAACCCAGGATGAGCAAAACCAGACACTGGAAAGTTGGCTCGAACCCGCGCGCGCTGCACCCAAACCATCGCGCGATGGTCAACGCTCTATTTGACCAGTGCGCCAGGGCGCAATCGTTGCGCGCCAGGGCGCAACCATCGCGCGCCCGGGCGCACCGTCGTGCGACAGTTTGGAACCCTCGCGCGACTGTTTGTCCCCGATCAGTGGCTGACCTTGCATGTTTAACTTGGTATTAGGCCTTTATTTTGTCCCCACTATTTAGGGGTGTATTTCCTTTTTATTCCAATCTGTCTGTAATAATTATTTACATTCAGTACATATAAAACTGCTTGGTTTGTCCTGGGTGTGCACTGGTCCTTCCAGAGCCCAGAGGGTTTGAGAATAAAAGCTGTGGGCTTAGGCTTACTGGCGCGTGCAGGTCTTGTAGAAGCGTGCGCAGGTTTGGTCAGCATGCATTGACTTGATCAGTGCATACTGGTTTCTTCCTGTGCACGACACTCCAAGACAGGGGCTTTCCAGTCTGTTTAAACTCCCACAGGAGTCTGTTCTCATCCTATACTAACTGCTCATCCATGCTATTTTGATCACATCCTGCAAACATGTTACAGTTTTAATCCCCGATTAACTGTTCCCCCGCCCTAATTGGCTAAAATTGATTAATAAAAGAAGAATCACAATGTTTTCAAAATGCCTAAGTAGAGACCGATCTCCGGATTGGGCGAGAGGGGTGCCATAAAACCCTTCCTCTTTCGTAACCTGGCTCCCGAACCCAGATATGGTTATGACGGACTGGTTCCTTAACTTTTTCAAACCAAACGGCGCGGCAGGTGCTTCGAAATACGGTTCCTTGGGTGTCGGACCTTCAAACCCGAGTGGCGACTCTGTATTTTTGAGCGCTTGCCACCTGCGCTCGCGCTCCCTCGATTTCCAAAAAGGGCCGCAATGGCGAAAGGAACGGAATTGTAGACACCTCCCAAACGGGGCATCGCCATACAGATTGATCACGTTTGTTTGCTCGATTGGTAAACCAAAATCATGGACATTCACATGGCTAGGAATATCGCCACATGATAACGGTTATCATCAAAACAGAGTCGCCACCCAGTTTATTAAAACTGGGAAAATAGATAGAGATTCTGGATACGGGAGCCAAAAGTACAATAAGGGGAAGGTGTTAGGCACCCCTCTTTGCCCAGTCGTGAGACTGGCCCATAATCATTCAACATAAGACATGTAGATGCTTTGTTTAATTCTAACATATAGTCTGTTTATTTATTTCTTTAAACAGTAAGCAAAATGAGCCAGTGCAATAAATAAGCATGCATCAGAAAGCAGAAAAGCAAACAAAATGTCCCAGGGAGACGGATCCCGCGGCCGGTGAATGGATGTCACGGCCGAGGGATCCTCCTGGTTTGATGTACCGGCCGAGGGATCGAAGCCCCGGTCGGTGTTCTTCCTCACACCAGAAAATACGATAATCAAAATGCTACGATTAGTAAAAAAGACAGTAAATAAGACAAACCAGAGGCCGTTGGGCCTCACCACCTTGATCCCTCAGTTGCTTGATTGCTTTGGATTGGGCGTGGTTGACTGATTGCTTGATTGAAAACCCTAGGGTTAGGGTTTGAACTTCGGGGTTTGATCGCCGGATTGACGGCTGCCTTCTGGAGGTTAGGGCTTTTGAAGAGGGGGATTGGGAGAGTATTTTGGCAGAGTTTCGTGGCTTGAGAGAGTGTATACTCTGATAATTTTTGTGTGTTTATTTTCGGAGTCCAAAGGCCCTTTATATAGGCAATTGGTGACTCACTCCGGCCAATCAAATCACGAGATGGTAATTGCAATTGCAATGCATCTCTAACTCTACGTCGTAATCTCTGAGCGTAGCCCGAACGCATCGGGAAGGTAGTGTAATCGAATCAAACGTTTGACATAACACATTCCAGAGTCTGGGAAAAGGTCGATCTAGCGGCCGAGTAAAGGATATCACGGCCGAGGAATGGATGTCTCGGCCGAAGGATAGATCTTGCGGCCGAGGGATTGATCTCTCAGGGAGATTTTGCTAGCAACAGGTTGCTCGGGTGAGGAAATGATGTTAGGGCCGTGGGATCGATGTCACGGCCGACAGATGGATTCTCCTAGGCTTCTGTATTTCTATCTGAAAGGCTGTATGGCTTTGAATTGGGTCCTCTAAGTGGCTCAAAGTTCTTACCGAAAGTCCTAAGGTTCTCAAGGAAGCAATCAGCAATCACTGTATCCATTTCATCATCGGGATGGTCCCAAGGTGGGACTTGAAATAATCGTTAGGCCAAATTGGGGTGTCTATAGATGCCCCTCTTTGACTGAACTCAGACGGATCGCGAGACATGTTTGAGTAAGAGTCAAAGCTGTAAAAAGTAACTCAATTTGGTCCAACCACTATTCCAAGAGGTTTTCGAAAAAGGTTTTTGTTATGGTCGGGCCGGGAGGCTGCCTACGTATTCCACAAGGGAAATTCAGACCAATCGTAGTTCAGGCAAAAGAAGAAAAATAAAAGTTTGGAGGGTTAGAGTTAGAAGACGTACCTTAGGGCTTAAAAAGCCGTAGTGTGACGTACCTAGACTGAGCCAGGGTTTTGGCGAAGAGTAGTTGAAGGAGCGCGGGGCTACCTGGGGAGATTTTACGGAAAGCTTCTTTAGTATTTTGGGGTAGATCAGTACACTGCAGATGCGTTTGCTTTTCTTGATCATCCTTACTTTGACTGAAAGGAGCTCGGTAGAGTAGCCTATCCTTGCGAATGAGCTGGAAGGAATTGATGTAATGGGGTGGAATCCAAACCATCTGCTGGGATGAGTTGGACGCCGGTTGTTTTTGAGATATGGGGGGCGCAGGGCCAGTAACTAGAGCACGGAGCTTTGCGTAATGAGGGAACCGAGGCACGGAGCTGATTGTAGTCATGAGGCGAGAGCCTGAGGTGTCAGAGCTTTGAGCTTGTCGTGCTGAACCGAAGTGCGGAGCTGGTATAAGGCGAGAGCCTGAGGTGATAGAACTGAGGCGTGGAGCCTGCTGTGGTCATGAGGAGAGCCTGAGGTGAGTAGATTGAGGCGTGGAGCCTGCTGCGGTTATGAGACGAAGGCCTGAAGTGAGCTTGGAGCTTGATGGAACCGAAGCGCGGAGCTGGTATTGATCATAAGGTGAGAGCCTGTGGTGTCAGAGCTTTGAGCTTGACGTGATGAACAGAAGCGCAGAGCTGGTATAAGGCAAGGGCCTGAGGTGAAAGAACTGAGGCGTGGAGCCTGAGGTGATTAGATTGAGGCGTGGAGCCTGCATGCAGTTTTGAGGCGAGGGCCTGAGTTGTCGGAGCTTAGAGCTTGACGTGATTTGAACCGAAGCGTAGAGCTGGTTGCATTCTGATAGTCTGTGCACGGAGCTTTTCCATCATAAGTGTTGGCGTGGAGCCAAAGGATCGAGGCGCTGGACCGATCAATAAAACCGAGGCGTAGAGCCGGTTGATTGCAGGGTTGACCTGTTTCATGAGAGATATGCAGAGTGTATATGATGATAGTGGTTAGATATGATGATGCAGAACCGATGATAACAATGGTGATGCAATTGATGCTAATGTGCACGGGCCCGTGCGTGTGTGTTTGTTTTTAAGCTTAGAGCTTCTATCAAGTTCCGGACTTGAGCATTCAGAGCGTAGAGCTCGAGCATTCGGACGGCAGAATCTGAGCATTCAAAGTACAGGCTTTGAGCGTCCAGTACGCAGTGGTTGGGCATCCTAGCGTAGAGCTTGAGCATTCAAGTGTATAACTTGAGCATCCAGTACACAGTGGTTGGGCATCCAAGCGTAGAGCTTGAGCATTCAAAAATGTTAGATTTTCGAGCATTCAGGCGTAGAGCCTGAGAATAGATGTCTTGATTGTTGGGGCGGCTTAGAGCCTGTTGCTTGTTTACGGCTTCGAGCCAGTTGAGATAATGGGCTTGGAGCCGCTGAGATTGTTTGTTATGGCTTTGAGCCATTTCAGATGGTAGATACAGGATTCGAGCCTGTTGAAGTAATGGGCTTCGAGCCGCTGAGTAGTGATAGCGAGCGTAGAGCTGCTGATTCGAGGGCTTGAAGCCGCTGAGTGAGTGTATACAGGCGTAGAGTCTGTTGCTGTGATAGCGAGTGTAGAGCTGCTGGGATGGTTGTTACGTCTTAGAGCCAATTAAAATGGTGGGCTTAGAGCCGCTAAGTTGTGATAACGGGCGTAGAGCCTGTTGTTGTGATAGCGAGCATAGAGCTGCTGAGTCGAGGGCTTGGAGCCGCTAAGATGGTAGACATAGGCTTCGAGCCTGTTGAGGTAATGGGCTTAGGGCCGCTGAGTTGAAGGCGTAGAGCCGCTGAGTGAGTGAGTATGGGCATAGAGCCTGTTGATAATAGGCTTTGAGCCGCCGAGATTGGTTATTATGGCTTCGAGCCAATTGGGATAGTGGGCTCAGAGCCGCTGAGTGAGTGTATACAGGCGTAGAGCCTGTCGATAGTGGGCTTGGAGCCGCTAAGTGGGCGCATATAGGCGTAGAGCCTGTTGAGATTCGCTTGTTTACGGCTTCGAGCCAGTTGAGACAGCGAGTGAGTGATAGCGAGCACAGAGCTATTGAGTTGAGGGCTTAGAGCCGCTGAATGAGTGACTACGGGCGTAGGCTTCGAGCCTGTTGAGGTGATGGGGTTCGGGCCGCTGCTGAGTCGATTGGTGAAGGCGTAGAGCCTGTTAAATTGTTTTGATGGCGGTGAATAGCAGAGTTGCTGATAGTGATTGGGCTTTAGAGCCGCCAGGTGTTCTGACTTGTTTTGGCCAGTAGTTTGTGGAGAGAGAATTTCCTCATGCTTGGACATGCCCCCAAGGCTAGTTTTGACCATATTGTATTGGCTCGGGGATGCCCCCAAGGCTACTTGGTTGGTTGAGGACTTAGAAGTCTGTAGTGGCTTTGAATTGGTGCATTGAGCAGAATCCATTGGGGCTGAAGGATTGATGTCTCGGCCGAAGGATTGATCTCTCGGCCGAAGGATTGATGTCTCGGCTGAGGAATCGATGTATCGGCCGTGAGAAAGCCAAAAGCCAGAAAATCGATTTAAGTTCGGTTTAATCGATTTCACGGCCCATTTAATCTTTTCTCCTCCTCCTCTCTTGTTCTTCTCCATTCCTCTCGTCCGACGACCACCACCGCACGCCGTCGTACTCTTCCACCGCCGTCGGCCACCGTTATCTCCGGCGACCGTCCCCTCCGATCACTGCTGCCGTTGCTGCCAGCTCTTGGTTGTTTGGGAACCGTTGGTTTTCCATTGCTTGGTTCAGACGTGATGACCACGCCATCTTCAGGTGTCGCGGGTTCATCCTCGCATCCTCCATGTAGGTGCGAGTATCCGTCTTCCGATGAGGAGGCGATTGAGGAGCCCGATTTGTTTGATGCTGCTACCTCCGTTCTTCCTTCGCGTAGGCTGGGTTATGGCGGTTTCCTGCAGTACCACCCTCCTGTTGGTGGCCTAGAGGCTGAGATAGTTCGCAGAGAGCCTGAGCATCACTTGAGCGTTCTGAACGTGCCGGTGAGTTTCCTGAAAAAGTAAAAAGTTTACTTTAGTTCGGAGTTTTGGAAATCTTTGTATTTTTTAAGAATAAAAATTTTTGCTTGCGGGATGAAAATCTCTTTCGGCTAGGAGGGTGAATGTGAAGAACCCATGTTTGGGTTGAACTTATTTTTGTTTAAGGAAACTAAAATAACTGTGCCCCTGTCTAGGCAATGCATGCTTTTTAGATGTTAATTTGACGCCCCTTAGCATTTCCTTTATTTATGCAATCATGAGATTAACTCCCTTTTGTCTTTGGCAGAGAAACAGGAGACTGGAAGCTCGCGGTGGAGGCAAGGAGGTGCACAGATGGTTCTTGAAGCTGCCAGAGCAGGCTCAGGAATTAGTACGTGCTGCAGGCTTCGAGACATTCGTTCTGGGCCTCGATCTTCCGAAGATGGATTGGTCATTGATGACCTCGCTAGTTAAGAGGTGGTGGGATACCACCAATACCTTCCACTTTCCTGCTGCTGGCGAGATGACTATCACTCTGGGTGACTTCTCTTTGCTGACTGGCCTACGGGTAGGCGAAGTTGCTCTTCGAGTTGACCCCCGATTTTGGGAGCGAGAGGGTGCTTTGAGGTGGTTTTTGGGCAAGGTGCCCCCTGTTCGTTCCCGGGGTCATATCGATCTTGCTTGGCTAAGCAAGACTTTTATGGTGGCTGACATTCTGACCCAGGTGAGTGCCGAGCAATTGACGCAGGCCTTCCTTCTTTACCTCCTTGGGCAAACGTTGTTTGCCAACAAGGATGGTTCGGTACACACTCAGTTTCTGGCTCCTCTGCAGCACTTGGGAGCTATTTGGGAGTTTGATTGGGGCTCGTCTGCTTTGGCCACTTTGTATGGTAGTCTTGGAGCTTGTTCGCGGGACAAGAGTCCCATTCTTTGTGGTCACTTTCGAGTACTTGAGGTATGCATTATTCCTTTGTACTTCTGTTTTCACTTTGGCTTTTTCTAGTTCTGAACCTGCTTTGGTTAACCTGTTTTTCAGCTCTGGGCTTTTGAGCACCTTCTCCAGTTTCCCCCTGAGACTAGGCATGGTGATGCAAACTGCATACCTCGTTATGAGCGATGGTTGGTGGGACAACGGAGACCACGGTCACCAGTTTTGAGCCTTCCTGAGTGGCGGCGAGTTTTGGACCGACTGACGGTCGATCAGGTACCTTTTTCTTTGTACCTTTTATCCTTTAGACTTCCATATTCTTGTGTTGGGACTGATTTGTCCTTGCTTTGTAGGTACGGTTTGACCCTTGGGGTGGTGTACCAGAGGATACCCCTCTTGCACGTTGTAGAGTCCTGAACCGGACCCGTAGCTTGCTCGAGGGTCCATTTTGCCGAGCCTGGTACTTAGGCGATCGAGTGGCTAGTCAGTGGCGATCACGTGTTGAGGCTCTTCAGCTTGTTCCTCCTTCTCCTCCAGTATCTATGAGGTCCACTTCTTTGATGTCAAAGGAAGATTTGAAGAACGCTCGGATCAGAGATTGGGCGGGTTTACTCCTCCAGGCAGGTGACTATACGGAGTACCGCCGTCTTTTCTTGACCCCCTCTGTTGTGGCTCCTCCCGTTGCTCCTGTTTGGCCACGGGTTCCTTCGTTTGTCTCCTTCCACTCAGATGATGGGGAGGAGGAGCGCCTGACGCTGACTCCCTGCACGACCCAGCCTTACACTTTGCCAGCCGGGGCTTCACAGGTATCTTTAGCTTTCCATGTTAGCTTTCATCACTTCGCACTGTATCTCTTGCTTTAGATGTTTGTAATGTTTGACTGTTCCACAGGTACTTGCCGAGATAGTGCAGGAATGGCTTCACGCCTATCAGAGTACAGAGGTCTTGGTTCGGAGACAGCGCCGTAGGATCCTTGAGGTACGACTTTCTTCATGAGCTTTATCTGCTGTGTATTATCCCTTGAGTCTGAATATTTGTATCCCTATTTGGCTGCAGCTTGAGGCTGAGGGAGTACCGGCTGCTGGTGGGGAGAATGTGAGGACCAGTGAGCAGCCCTTGCCTTCTTCTCAGAGATCGCCTAGTTTTTAGGGTTTTTTTTTTCCTGTTCATAGTTACTAGAAGATAGGCAGAAACTATATTTGTAAAGCAACTACAACAATGATTTTGTAAATAAGTTTTTGTCTATGAAATGAGAAAGGCCTTTTACGCCCCTAGATGTCTTGAGTTTGCATGCGATAGTCAGAACATGGCTTTTTGAACAAGTTTTTGCTGATAGACAGTAATTTGTGTGAAAACACTTGGCCGAAGAATCGATCACTCGGCCGAAGGATCATTGTTGCGGCCGAGGTATTGATTATCCGACCGTTACGTCTATCTTCCTAAGGAAGCTAGGTTTTGCTTTAGCCAAGTGGCATCCTGTTTCACATTCTTTCCTATGCTTAGTCTTTGATTTTCTGTCTCTTGCTTTTGCCATGCTCTACAGCCTGATTGCCAAACTTAAGAGTCTTTTGAGGTATCATATCCATTGCGTTGACGACTTTTGGGTTAGAGGGGATGAACTGTAATTCTTATGTCTATTGCTTGTTGCCAATTCTTTAAAAAAAGCATACTCATCTTTTGTGAGCTCAATACGCAGGGTTAGCCATGCCTATCATTGAGTACAAACCTGTTGATGTTTTCCTCTCTCCAAATGTTTGGGCCGTATCTCGATGTGAGATTGCCTACGTATCCTAATCAGGGAATCAGGCCTTTTACGTAGTTCCAAGATTACCACCTTTGGGGGTTGGGTTTTCACTCTTGGTTTTTCTTTCTCTTGTGCTCTAAGTTTTGCCTAGGTTACCTGATAGAGGTTGAGTCCCTAGCGAGCTTTCCTTCAAATGCCTTGACTTTTGCCTAAGCTGCATTTTTCACTTTTTCTTGTCCTAGCAGGCTTTGCTCTTACTTTTGCTTGGGTGTATAGATTGCCCAACGAACATTTTTTTTCTCTCAAGAGGGTTTTAGTGTTTTTGGAGAGGAATCTGATGGAGATGTTTTTTATGAATCTCCTGTTGCGTTTGTACTTTCACAATGGGCAAGCTAACCCTAAGTGTTCTCACGGAGATAGTGTCTTTCTTCTAAGTTCTGACAAAAACCTAGTTTCTTAAGCAATTAGAGTTCATCATTTCCTTCCTTTTTGTTGAGGACACAAAGATTTTGATCCCTTCGAATTTTTTTCCTTGTTTTGGCAATGAGAGTATAGCGCATGGCAATTGCAATTTAGGAATTTAGATTGATAAGCATAATCCGGAAGATGAAAAAGAAATTCTCTTAACGGAAATAAAATGCCCAAACAGGGGCCCAAAACTCGTTCTAATTTGTTTAAAGCAAAAACAATGTTGTTTTTTTTTGTTTGCCATGTTGTGACTTCTCAGCTACTGCAGCATGTCAGGGTCATTTCCCTTATCTTTTGCAACTTTGTACTCTTTCCCACCCTCTTCCTTGCCAAACAGAGCCTTTGAATCGGGTTCATCTTTGAAGTTAGTACGATGGCTACTTCCTTGAGCCATGAGCAATCCCCAGATGGATGTGTCAGTTTGAATCTCCCTTTCCACATTGATTGTGTGATCATCAGCTATTTCTTCCTGATTGAATAATGATGCTAAGGAGGTTTCATCGAGCGGATCATTGTACTCTTCTTCCATTTCATCAAAGTCGCTTTCCCCTGTTTTATAGGGTTCTGTGCATATGAAATCCAGATCTTCTCTTTCCTCTATCCATTGACTATAGTCACACTCGTCGTAAGGGTTGACCCATGGTTGCATTTGAAACTCCTCTACCTTTTCTATGAGATTGATTGTCTCCCAAATAATGGGCGGTGTTGAATTTTGGGACGGTTGATGCGTACCATTATTTGGGCAGGCTTGAAGCGAGCGTGCCTTCTCATCATGATCCTTTCTTTTTCCTTCTTCCTATTCTCAAACCAGATACGAAGCCATTCGTCATCTTCTACAAATGGAATGTCTGGATCCTCCAAATTGTGTTTTGCCCAGGAGTGTTCTTTCCATTTCCTTAGTTCTTCCTCCTCTGCCTGATCTTTGCTACTTACGTCGGACATGTCAGCGTCGATTACTTCTGACTGATCAGAGTTATCATCTTCCTCCTCCTCCATCATGAAACACTCGTCCTCCTCGGGGAAGGTTAAGGAAGGTTTGGTTTGGTTGTCTTGGACAATGTATTGGCTGGGATTGTATGTGGGGTTGTGAGATAGATTTATGAGATTGATATTTCGAGGTGGCGGTTCAGCATTATGAGTAGGGAGTGGGTTGGCTTGCCCATCAGGTTTTGGTGGTTTTATGGTTCGACTATCAATAAGGTCTTGAATGTCGTGACGAAGACGCATACAATTGTCTGTTTTATGCCCAGGGTGTTGGTGGTAGGCGCATTGTTTGTTTGGATCATGGTTTGGACCGTAGGGCGGCGGAGGAAGCGGTTTGTTTAAAGGTTTGAGATGCCCTTGACGGCTAAGGATGGTCAAGGCTTGGGATAAGGTCATGTAAAGAGGATCAAAGTTGCGGCGGGGTCGATTTGAGCTTCGGGATGGGCTAGTTTGGAAAGGGTCTTGAGACAAGGATGTGCCAAGGGCATTCACGGAGGCGTGAGATGTACGGCTAGAGAAGCTTTTCTTAGGTGGAGGAGTGGCCTCTTCTTTCCCAATGAGTCCTAGCTTGATTCCATCTTCGATTTGCAACCCAGTGGCATGCAAGCGCTTGAAATCGGTGATAGCCTGTGTGTAAATATGCCTGAGATATTTGGGTTGCAAATTTTTGACAACTATCCTCACTTGGTCTTCCTCGGAGGGGCGGTTCTTCATCTTGGCAGCCTTTTCCCTCCATCTTGCCACAAAGGTAGCAAAGTCCTCATTGGAATCTTGTTTGGTCATTTCCAAATCTCGAGTTGTTAGCTCAATTTGGACGTTGTACGCATATTGCTTGACGAAAGCATTGGCAATTTCTGGCCAAGTTTGATAATGTACAAACTCCAAAGTAAGGAACCAATCGAGAGCACTTCCGGTGAGAGTTCGCTGGAACAACTGGGCGATGAGCTCGTCATTCAAGCCCATTGGCTTCAAGGTGTTGATAACATGGCGAACATGACTGGTAGGGTTGCCAGTTCCATTGAACTTCTCAATGTTGGGCATCTTGAAATTCTCAGGCAGCTTAGATTCTGGGAAGAGGCAAAGTCCTTCGAAATCCAGAATTTGGTCCCCTTGTGAACGAGCCAAGGCTTGTTTGATTTCCTTGACTTGCTTGGTCAACTCAGGACTTTCTACCAACACTACTTTATGGGGATTCTCGTCTTCCATTGATTTTTCCTCATCCTCAGCATCTCTAGCTGCCTTTTTTGCTAGTAGTGCAGTGATTTGAGCTTGGAGGTCGGCAATAGTGGCGTCGTTGTCTGCCATGAAGGTAGAAAGGTTGCTTGACGAAGCTTGAGATTTAGTGAATGACGGGGTCCGTTGAAGGGATGACCGGGAAGTTTCTGAAAGCGGTTGGAATTGTTGTGGTGAGGGTGTTTTGTCAGATGATGACGATAGACGGGAGGGTTGCAGAGACCTTTGTTTGGCGTAGCTTCGGGTGTTATAAGAGTACAAAGTTGGCTGTGGTTGCTTCTTTGATTTACCTATTGTGCCTGCTTGAAAAGTAGAATACCTGGAAGTCAGTATTTAACCTGTGTAGGGTTTACTTGGGCTGAAAAATCCCAACCCTTCTGCACAGAAAGAGTTAATTACAACAACAGATGGTACAAGATGTGAGGAAGAACTTTTGCAAGTAAAAAGCAAGTAGGTTCCTAGCATGTAGGTTCCTGTCTTAGTTTGATAAGTTCTATGGCTTTCTAAAACATGCAAGGTTTTGGTAGTCTCAGGGTGCTCCGTTGTCAAAGGGCACCAATTCTCTCACCAGCCTATCATAGGCGGCGATTGGGTGATTTCCTTTTTGATATACCACTAGGTACGAGTGACTGTGGAGTTTACTGGAACCCCCAACATAGCCCGTGTCATGCCGGGATATCAAGTGAACTCAACTGGTTGCCCGCTCGATGCATATGATAAATGAATTAAACAAGGCATTTATTAATCTTATGTTGAACTTTTTGGTTATGGCTTTCATATTCCCCAGCAGAGTCGCCAAAAACTGTAGACACCTCCCAAACGTGGCATCGCCATACAGATTGATCACGTTTGTTTGCTCGATTGGTTGCTTGCTTCGTAAACCAAAATCATGGACATTCCCATGGCTAGGAACATCGCCACATGATAACGGTTATCATCAAAACAGAGTCGCCACCCAGTTTATTAAAACTGGGAAAATAGATAGAGATTCTGGATACGGGAGCCAAAAGTACAATAAGGGGAAGGTGTTAGGCACCCCTCTTTGCCCAGTCGTGAGACTGGCCCCATAATCATTCAACATAAGACATGTAGATGCTTTGTTTAATTCTAACATATAGTCTATTTATTTATTTCTTTAAACAGTAAGCAAAGTGAGACAGTGCGATAAATAAGCATGCATCAGAAAGCAGAAAAGCAAACAAAATGTCCCAGGGAGATGGATCCCGCGGCCGGTGAATGAATGTCACGGCCGAGGGATCCTCCTGGTTTGATGTACCGGCCGAGGGATCGAAGCCCCGGTCGGTGTTCTTCCTCACACCAGACAGAAAGATTAACAGGTAATCAAAACGCTACGATTAGTAAAAAAGACAGTAAATAAGACAAACCAGAGGCCGTTGGGCCTCACCACCTTGATCACTCAGTTGCTTGATTGCTTTGGATTGGGCGTGGTTGACTGATTGCTTGATTGAAAACCCTAGGGTTAGGGTTTGAACTTCGGGGTTTGATCGCCGGATCGACGGCTGCCTTCGGGAGGTTAGGGCTTTTGAAGAGGGGGATTGGGAGAGTATTTTGGCAGAGTTTCGTGGCTTGAGAGAGTGTATACTCTGATAATTTTCGTGTGTTTATTTTCGGAGTCCAAAGGCTCTTTATATAGGCAATTGGTGACTCACTCTGACCAATCAAATCACGAGATGGCAATTGCAATTGCAATGCATCTCTAACTCTACGTCGTAATCTCTGAGCGTAGCCCGAACGCATCGGGAAGGTAGTGTAATCGAATCAAACGTCTGACAGAACACGTTCCAGAGTCTAGGAAAAGGTCGATCTGGCGGCCGAGTAAAGGATATCACGGCCGAGGAATGGATGTCTCGGCCGAAGGATAGATCTTGCGGCCGAGGGATTGATCTCTCGGGGAGATTTTGCTAGCAACAGGCTGCTCGGGTGAGGAAATGATGTTAGGGCCGTGGGATCGATGTCACAGCCGACAGATGGATTCTCCTAGGCTTCTGTATTTCTGTCTGAAAGGCTGTATGGCTTTGAATTGGGTCCTCTAAGTGGCTCAAAGTTCTTACCGAAAGTCCTAAGGTTCTCAAGGAAGTAATCAGCAATCACTGTATCCATTTCATCATCGGGATGGTCCCAAGGTGGGACTTGAAATAATCGTTAGGCTAAATTGGGGTGTCTACAGGAATCCTTTTTCCAAGGGCATGCTGCCCACAATGGCGACTCCGCTGGGGATATCGAACTAATATTAATCCATACTTAGAGTTTAATACGCTTGGGAACAATCCCTTAAAAGTCTGTCAAAACGGTAAGCTTCGCGCTGCCGAAGGTTGGAATGGTGATTTAACAGGACCTCGTATCCGGCCATTCCAATCTGGGGCTTTTTCGATTGTTTACTTGCGTAGTTTCCTCTAAATATGGATTAAATAAAGTGAGCCAAATTTGAAAAGGCATTTTGCGATTTTGCGATTCTTCTTTTCTTAATCAATTTCTAGCATCTCATTTGCATCGATGTGGGATAAGCCTCGTTGGATCGTTTTGGCAAGCCGGCACGGTTTACCGGAGCCCGGGGACCCCGAATGACCAACAACCTTCGACGATGATGGGTCATGCTACCGTTCGACTGCTACTCTGCGAATACGCGGGTAACGGGAGGTATATCTGTGGCCCTAGTCCGAGGAACCTGTTACAAGTCAAAACCAGCTTTTGCATATACAAAGCATTAGAAATCTCCAAACTAGGACAGGTACCCGCAAGTTAGGATCTATTTGCATCTAACCCCGTAACTGTCTATGTGTTACTGCTTTCCCTATCACATGCATTGTTTTGCGTAGGAGCTTGCTTAAGGATGTTTTGTCTTTCGAGTTTGTCTTACACTGTTTAAGACGTTGTTGGACCCGATGAGGAGTCGTTCATTCTGTTGAATGTTCGTTATCAATCGCAAAGTCCTTAGTTCAAATGAGACTTTGAGAAATCAAAATTTACTACATCCTTGGCTCATGCCCGTTTAAGGATTCAACTGACAATGTGGAACAACAAAGTGGTGATGTCGTGTCGCTGGCGCCACCCAGGTTGAAGTGCGTTGTCACTATACACCGCCGTGTTCAAGGTTAAGGTGCCATGACATCAACACCGAGTTGTTCCAAATTCAAAGTCGAATCTTCAAAAGGGACTAGCCAAAGATTTAGTCTATTTTGACATCTTTTAGGATCTATCGATCTACTCAGGGACACATCGCCGAAAAGAATTTTGAGGATTCCGGCAACGTCTGAAACTTGTGAGGCAAACTCGTCTCTGGTTCTGTACATGCATGCATACATTCTGTTCTGTGTAGGAGCATGTTTAGGGCGGCTTCTAGGTTGTCTCTCGCTTTCGAGTCTGTCTTATGCTTATTAGGACGCTGCTATAACCCGATGAAGAGTCATGCATCTCGATGGTGCACGTTGTTAATTTTTCAAAGTCCTTAGATCAGCGAGACTTCGGGAAATCAAACCTTATTAAGTCCTTGGCTCGTGCCCAATTGAGGATTCAACCAACAATAAGGAACCACAACGTATTGATGTCGTGACATTGATATCATTCAGGTTACAAGTGCCTCGTCACTTACAACCACCTCGGCTAAAGCGCATTGTCGCTCACGCCACCCCGGTTAAGGTATCACGCCATCAATACCGAGTTGTTCCAAGTTCAAAGTCGAATCTTCAAAAGGAACAAGTCGAAGATTTAGTCTGCTTTGACATCTCTTAGGATCAGTTTGATCTATTCAAAGGATACACCCTCGAAAAGAAATCCGAGGATTTTGGCAGCGTCTGAGCATCATGAAACAAGCTCGTCTCTAGTTTTAAAGTCTAGGAGGACACTAACGGCGATGATCTCTGCATTTTCGTTCTTTCAATAAACTGCTGAAAGGGCATCACTGAGCTTTCATTACTTTACTGTCAAAGCTTCGGGCCATTGCATCGTCAGAGAGTACCGAAAAGAAGAGCCAAACCTGCCTGGGAACATCTGCCGGGGTTGTTACACCTTTGCTTCCAGGGTCATATCACCTACCTCGTTCATCAATTCAGTATGGCAGTACAAATGGAGCTGGCTGAGCTCAGAAAAGCTGTAGAGGAATTGGGTCACAAAATGGACAAACAGATGATTATGGTCTAGGGACTCGTTGGCCTTGTTACTTCCACAGCGCCGCAGCCAGATATGGGGCTAGTCAAGGAACCTTCTCAAGCCTGCCACCCTCCAACGGTTGGAATCAAGCTGTGCTCAGGAGACATGTTCAAAGACCTAGCTGAGTTTCATGAAGCTAGGACTCACTCGAAGGAGGATGTTGATTCCTTGTTCAAAGCCTTTGCCAAAGGGGAGGACATGCTCAGCCCCGAAGGCAAAAAAGTGCATCTTGTTGATGAGGCAATGTGTTGCGACAACGAAGCAAACAAGGGTTCCGCTTTGGATTCTTAGTTCACTCGCCGAAACCCGCCAAGGATTTTCTCATGTTTCTCTACGCCTTTGGCCTCAATTTATGATAAGCTCCTCGATGCTGGTTCCATCAAGCCCCTCAATCCAACTCCTCTACCCAAAAATCCATCACCCAACTTCAAGTATAATCTCTATTGTACCTACCATCAAATGCCTGGCCATTCTACCAATGCATGTTTTCGGCTTCGACATGTTGTTCAAGATCTCGTCGATTGTGGTATCATCACAACTCCACCTCCATCAACAGCCGATATCAATCAGGTTCAAAACGCTCAAAGCTCCCGAGCCCGAGCCCAACCTCGGAGTTTCTCTGTCTTCGGGGCACCTCTATCTGTAGTAATGGAGAAGCTTTTCCAATCCGGGCATCTCAAGCCTTTGACCCCAACTTCCCCACCTAAAGTCCTTCCAGCCAACTACAACCCTAACCTCTTCTGTGCCTTTCACCAAATGCCTGGCCATCACACTGACAAGTGCTATCGTCTCCGACACGAGATTCAAGATTTAATTGATGATGGCACGGTTCAAGTTCCACCAAAGCCCAACGTCATTTCCAACTCCTTGCCTCAACACGGGCCTGACCCTCTGGTTGGTCAGGTATCTATCGCCTCCACTCAAATCAACCCGAGCTCCACCATATTC
The DNA here is from genome assembly GCA_018127125.1 of Rhododendron griersonianum. Taxonomy (NCBI): domain Eukaryota; kingdom Viridiplantae; phylum Streptophyta; class Magnoliopsida; order Ericales; family Ericaceae; genus Rhododendron; species Rhododendron griersonianum. The sequence goes on along the minus strand of CM030790.1, from coordinate 33,769,618 downwards.
AACCCTAGCCACTATATCATCCCAGCAAACCAACCCAAACCCATCGCATCCATCCCGTCTGAACCGGAGGTTAACATGATGGCTATAGGTCGAGCAGTCGAAGCTTTCTCTGCCAACAACTGGATTGACAGTGATGAGGGGCTTACAAAGGAGAGGACCGTTTGGCTGAGGTCCATTGTTCAAAGGAGCATCGAGTAGGTTTGGTCGAAGAAGCTGAGGAAGCCGAAGTGCTGTTGCTTGGGCCTAATACCTGCTGGATCTTACCTCTTTTTGTGGAAGCTATGGGTAGCTTTTTAACAATTGCATTTTCAAAATCACGTCTAGTTTGCATTGGTGTCTTGTCTGAGTCTGACACAGAGTCTTTTGCGTTTATCTAAGTCTAGCTCTGAGTCGGAGGTTGTGCCTCTTGGCCCTCCACGTCGTAGCTTTTGTTTCAAGTTTCGAGTCTGCTGTACTTGGCAAACCCCGAGGGTTTTTATGATATGCATTATCTGCTTCTAAGTACTTCCCTAGCTTTTATATAAACTGTGTCAACCCTGACGACGAAGGGATAGATTTCGATGGGATCATTCCCAAGGAAATGTGTTCCCTAGCCGAAAGGGAACACGAAAGGCATGCTCAGCCTATTAAAAGAAGAAGTAATTTCAAATAAATTTGAAAGACAAGTATAACCTCCTGAAAAGGTTCAATTGGTTCAAAGCCACCCCCAGAGGAGCATTGCGCCCGGTTAGACAGGCTTGAAGAATTCATCGACGTCTTGGCGTGGTCTCATCAAGTCACGCCTCGCGTTGATCCTGAAATAAGTATCAATCCCTTGTTACTGGGTGCCAATCCAGAAAGCAGAAGCACAGAAGGCTCCGGGCCTTGTACCATGTTCAAAAGCAACAACAGTGGCATTCCGCCAAGCACAAATGAGAAAGTGTGCACAACGGCCCGGAGCAAGGCATGCCAACTGAAGCACTCTTGACCCTGCGTCATCAAAACCATTTTATCTAGGGCTGCAGCCAAAGGATCGTCGACCTCGGCGGCAACAAATTCAATACCTTGGTCAACCTGGATCAATTCAAAAGTTGTTTTTCCCTGAGAGAAGCTCGTTGGGCTGAAAACCCCAAGGGTGGGTAGTTCCAAGCAAAAGTTAGAGCAGCCTGCTAGACCAAAACCTATGAAGGTGTTTTAGGCAAAAATGAATAGGCAATCAATCAAAGCTCGCTAGACCGAAGACCCGAATGGGCGGTACTAGGCAAAAATTAGAGCGTAAAAGGAGAGGTAAATACTCGAGAGTTAACCCTTAGCCTGAACTACGTTCTGACCTGATTCCCTAGCTTGGGATACGTAGGTAGTCTCTCCTCGAGACTCGGTCACAAATCTATCAATTGGATCCATGGTTGACATTTTGCTACACATCAAAGGTCGAAGAGGATCGAAGATCAGATCAAGCTGCATTGGAGGAACCAGAAGGGGGAAAACCTTCGTCTTTCAATTTTATTACAAACTACTTCTTCAATTTACAAGCTGAGCATAAGTCTTAAAATATTTGAAGCATAAAAAATAGAACGAAATGCTAGAGGCCTTAACAGGCTCACAGTTTATTCTAAGTTCAGCGAAGTCTGGTGTAAGCAACCGCAGCGCGTTTGTTCGAAGTAATGCGCGTTGGTCTCAAACCTGCGCACGCTTAATCAATTCCTGCAGCAGAGTGTAGTAGTTAGTTACTGCCCTCGAATGTCGTTCCAGGGGCTTTTGTCAAGTCTTGTCATACCATGCAAGTCATATGGACTTAATGTGACTGCAAGGGGGTGTCGGTTTCAGTCCGGGCCTATACGAGTCATACTCTGCGTCTTATTTCCGTTTTTGCGACATTTTCCAGTTTTTCAATCAACTATCATATCGGGATGCTTTTCTCGATTTTGTTTCTTTGTGCCTTTTTGCGTCTTTCGCAAGTGTCAGTTTCACCTGTCAAGGGAATGTTGTGAGTTTTGGCACATTAATGCCCAAAATTTCATTATATTTCGTGTGTCTAAGGGTTCCCATTGTACCCTGGGGCTCTGTCTCCCTTTTCGTTCGAGCTAGGCAAGTCTGTACATATGTGCGCGCGTCTGTGTGTCGATTCAAATCACTTGTCAATGCAAATTAGATATTAGTGGTTAGCTTTTGCATTCTCTTCAACACTTGCAAAAGAGAGTCAATAAACTGGAAAACGCAATTGTTACATTGCTACCCTAGTATCTGTAATCTGCAAGCAGCGGAATCTCTTGAAGCAATAGGGCACGTCAGCCCAGGGCCAAGCAAAGCATCTCTGGGCACATCTGCCCAAGCATCGCAGAAAGGGCACGCAGGCCCAATGCCACAGCTAAACGTCAACTGGGGCACGCTGGTCCGCTCAACGTCTATCTATCTGGGTGCACATCTCAGAAGTAACAGACAATACAGTAATGAGGCTCAATGGTAGTCCTTAGGTGTCGTTGTCCTCCTAGGAGCCGCCCTTAGCTTGCACCTGCATTTTCAATATATTATACATGCCTTTGCATATTGTGTATGTTAAATGTCGAAAGCAGGAACCAAGAATGGTCGCCATCCTCTCGATTTGTTTTCCAAGGGATGCGATGCAATCTTCTGCAGAACAATCTGACGATGATCCATCCATCCAATTTCCAATCAACGACGATCCATCCGTCCAATTTCGAGTCAACGACGGTCCATCTGTCCAATTTCAAGTCAACGACGATCCATCTGTCCAATTTCAAGTCAACGACAATCCATCCATCCAATTTCAAGTCAACGACGATCCATCCGTCCAATTTCCAATCAACGACGATCCATCCGTCCAACTTCCAAATCAACGACGATCCATCCGTCCAATTCCAATCAACGACGGTCTGTCCGTCCAACTTCCAATTCAACCGATAGCGCATTTTCCAGCGGTCTTATTGCTCTGTCTCGGATGGTCCTTGATAAGGAGAATGGCTCTGATTCCCTACAGATGGAACTCAACCTGCCTGACGCGACCTACCCGTGATTGTTGGATTTCTTTATGCCGAGGATAGTTTGATCCCCAGCAGCGATGGTCTATCGGTCCACGGCCGTAATTATTTCCCCAGCAGCAGTCCATCTTGTCAATATCCATGCTATTTTCAAGGGTAATCTCTCCTTGGGATACTTCAAATCAAATCAACGATGATCAGCCATGTCATCGCCGACGATCAGCCATGTCGTCCTTTCAAATCAAATCAACGATGATCAGCCATGTCATCGCCGACGATCAGCCATGTCGTCCCTTCAAGTCAGATCAACGATGATCAGCCATGTCATCGCCGACGATCAGCCATGTCGTCACTTCAAATCGAATCAACGATGATCAGCCATGTCATCGCTGACGATCAGCCATGTCGTCACTTCAAATCAAATCAACGATGATCAGCCATGTCATCGCCGACGATCAGCCATGTCGCCACTTCAAATCGAATCAACGATGATCAGCCATGTCATTGCCGACGATCAGCCATGTCGACACTTCAAATCGAATCAACGATGATCAGCCATGTCATCGCCGACGATCAGCCATGTCGTCACTTCAAATCGAATCAACGATGATCAGCCATGTCATCGCCGACGATCAGCCATGTCGTCACTTCAAATCAAATCAACGACGGTCAGCCATATCAGTCATTCAACGATGGTCAGCCATATCATCCATGACGGTCAGCCATATCTGTCATTCAACGATGGTCAGCCATATCATCCACGACGGTCAGCCATATCGTTTATCTCCACCAAATCAACGGTTTGATCATTTATACTGATGATCTGTCCGTTCAAAAATCAAAGCGCGTTGAAGCGTTCAAACCGTCGGTGTTGAGGCATTGGCAAATGAAATCAGCGTTGAGGCGTTCAAACTGTTAGTGTTGAGGCATTGGCAAATGAAATCAGCGTTGAGGCATTCAAACCGTCAGTGTTGAGCCAGTCAGAACTCTTCATGAAATGCCGTGCGGCTAACCTCATGATCGCGTGCGGCGTATTGATTTTCGATATGCCGTGCGGTGTAGAGGTGTCACGTGCGGCGTTCCAGGTCCAGTCCAGGGCTCTTGGGTTTTCTCTGGGCTTTTGAGCTTTTGGCTTATTTGGGCTAGGAGTTGGTTTGGGCCAAGGGAATCCCTCATTCAAGCTCGTTAAGGCACCATTTCCTTTATTTCATCATCGGGGTAATTTAAAGATTATTCGGAGACCCAGATTGGGGTGTCTACAGGGACCTGTTGTTTGAAGTCTGAACCTGTTGATGATGAGGTGGGGGTGTTTTTGGTAGTTCACTTAAAACAGGGTTTATGTGGAATGGGTTTGACAAGCGGTGGGCTTGGATGGGTAGGCGTTGACAAAATGGGGCTGGCCAGTCAGAATTCCTTAATTAGTTATTAATTAAATTGGGTCAACTTTTATGAGTTTTTTAGGCTAAAAATTAATGGACCACATTAATTTTAAACCCATGTCGGACATGGATGCTAATTGGGTGGGCTTTATCCAGTTGGTTATTTGAATTCAAGAGAAGCAAGCCTATTGATTGTGGGAGTCGATTGGTGATTATAAGAAGAAAATTAGAAGCCGATCTCCTTTTTAGGTTCGGTTTGAACCCAACCCTAAATATTATTCTCAAACCTGCATAGACTCAGATATGTTATCTCATGACTTTTTTGCCCTTTATATTCCACCTCATCACTCCATCTCGCCATCATCAACAAACCCTCTCTCTCTAAAGTTTCTATCCGCTCGACACACTCGTTTCCATCTGTTCCGGCGGTGGCAATCGCAAGATCTCTTGGAACCACTTCAAGCCCCCGCCGCCGGCGATCAACCTCTAGACAACAACGATGAGAAGAAGCCAGATCTTCCGCAGCAGCCGGACTCCCCGCCAAAATCATTCAGGGACGCCAAGTTTGACTGGTTCGATCCCAACGCCTTCTACGGACTCGAGCTAAGGAAAGAACAACTCCAATTCCACCAATGGAATGCTTTGTCAGCTGGAAATGCGAGGACACAAGCACAGAGGACTCCACTGGAATTTTACATAATCAAGAGGAATCGGTGTCCTAAAAGCAGTCGAAATCATTATGGATTCAGACTCGCTCGTTGATGCTCAATTCATTGCTTGGAAAAAGGCAAATTCGCATTTTCATTAAGGGTGGGCTGAAAGGTCAAGGTGGAATTATGAGAATGAACACATGCATTGGCAGATTTTTTTTTTTTTTTTTAAATTGTGTGTGATGAGATTATGTGAAGTGTATTTTGGTATGTGTTGAGGTTTCGTGAACTGCATATGTGAAGTGTGTGATTAGGCTATGTGAAGTGTGTGTGGTGGGTTATGTGAATTGTGTATTTTTGGTTATGTGAACTGTGTGATGGGCAATGTGAACTGTAACCCCCTTAATTTTGGGAACGTTAAATAAACATTTTCATTGAAAACCTAAATAGAGTCTGGCGTATTATTACAGCATAATTCTCATAAGAGTACATTTATTCAACAAATGAAGGAAAACTAGGGTCCCTAACTACTGCTCTACCTGCTCCTCCATCCTAGCCAGTTCCTCGGCTCCGAAAGCTTTCAAGGTGTAGAGTTCACTCTGCTCATCTACAAGGTCTGACACATTATACCAGCGTCGCCCCCAGTATAATTTGTCAGGGTTACAACAGTAACACCATGAGCTACAAAAGCTCAGAAGAATAATCTCATACCCGCTAACCCATAATTACAAACAACAGGGCATAGATGTAGTATACTAGCTCATGTAAACTCAGTGATTTCTAAATAGCACATGCATATTCAACAACTTTCGGATAAGTAGTTAACAATAACACATGCACATTCACTATTCAACTGGCGTCAGTGTCCGTGTAATCTGAGTTTCTCCTACGCAACATGTCATAGACCGTGTCTCCATTTTCACTTTTTATTTTCCAATTCGAAAATCATTTTTTACACACTCAACCTCGGTTCTACCGCTCCGGGTTCCCGAGTATCCTCACAATGGTTCCGTCGTCCCGGGTTCCCATTGGCACACACACACACACACACACAAAAACATTGTTTCAAAAACATTTCCAAAATCATTTTTACACACTCAACCTCGATTCCGCCGTTCCGGGTTCCCGAGTATCCTCAAAATGGTTCCGCCGCTCTGGGTTCCCATTAGTGCACACACACACACCACACAATGGGCTACTAAGTCCGGCCACATTGCGGTTTCAAAAATATTTTTCTTTTTAAACATGTCTTTTCATTATCAACACCCTACGTGTCATGTTTCTAACTTTCTCGATTTTTGTGTCTCGTTTTCATGCAAGGACTCCACGGTTGGACTCTCTATACGGTGTCTCGTAAACATGCATCATTGATCGAAATCTTGAAACTAAACTAGAATAATTAAAACAACAAGATCATCCAACTCTATATTACTTTATCATGCTTATATTATCCATCAGTTCGCAAGATCATATTCAAACATTTGTCACACAACATAAAGCATAGTGTCACATGGACGGACACTTTTGAAGTGGAAGCCACTTATGCTTTAGCACACATCAGGACACGTAATCTTAACAATCATATATACATGCTCATAACCATCCCAAAAATCAAAGTAATTATACTACCAATCAAACTATTATTTATTTCAAAATTCGTTCTTTCTTTCTTTTGGGAAGTTCAAAATAACATATATTTTCCGAAATAAAATTCGAGATATTCAACATGATCATATTTCATTTCGAACTTTTAGTAAAGCAAGTTTGCTAGCTATTTTTAGTACTTTAACTTAACATGCATTTTTAAACGCAAAAAGAAAATAGTATAACTAAAATATTTACTAGAGAAAGTGAGTAGAAATATTCTACCGTTCTTCTTGACGGATGGTACGGCTACGGAAAAAGTAAGTACGTCGGCTTACGGAAGGTGGACGTGGCTATCAAAGTAAGTGACTCTTTACGGCAAGCTTACGGTAGCTTCGAAAGAGAAAAGAAAAGGCTTTCTTTTTCCCTTGAAACTAATTCTTGACTAAACTACTAAACTTTTTGGATCGAGAGGGTGGTCGAGTGGTGGTTTAGTGGTGGCTTTGGTTTGAGTTTCTTGAAGAACTCAAGAAGAAACCCACGAACAAAGTAAGAACAAAGAACAAACACAAGGTTTCTAGAGAGAGAAGTTGGTGAGATTGAAGGTGTGAGTTGAAGGCAAGAGTGGGGTGCTATTTATAGCAAAAATTGGGCTCCCTCTCTCTCTTGGCCGGCCCCTCTCTCTCTCTCTCTCTTTCTCTCATTTTTTTGCTCCATTGTCATGTCCAATCCAATCTTTAAGCATGCCAAAGCCTTCCCCTTTCTTGTCATTCCATCCTAGGTGCAAGACTATGTGATCATAAAGGATTTTAAGGCTTGAAAGGAAAATCCTAGGTAATTATACCCTAGTTAGTAAGTCTTACAAGTAAAAAGAAAATGATAGCTAGGCTAAAAGAAGTAGTCTTCCCATGTTTAGTCAATCCTAGGTCTAGATTGTAAGTAAAATCTAGGATGATTAAAGGCTTTATGATTCAAGTGGCCTAAAGAAGGGTTGTAAAGTAATACTAGGCTTGAGTGTAAGGTTAGTTAAAGAAGTGTGGGTAATGTAACTTGCTAGAGTGAACAAAACACATGCACACACTCACACACTCTCTCTCACTCTCTCGGGTCTCTCTCTCTCCTCTCGGCTCTCTCTAGTACTATGAGTACATAAATAGCTATATATATGTACACTTATGTACCCAGTAGTCTTACTAGGTCTAAGAAAAGGAAATGATGAAATGGTAAGTCTTTCAAGTGACAACACAATGAAACAAAATGGTTAAGGCTTTCCTAGAAAGTCTATGTATATAAATATAGGTATGATTAAGGTAGGTTAGTATGCTTGTATACCTAGAAAAATCTAGGAAATGCTACTTGTAAGACAATAATAGGTTCAAGTCTATTATTTCTAGGCTTGCATGCATGACAAGTCTTAAGAACACTACTTATGGAAGCAAAATGATTATTTTCTTAGGGTTAAAAGGCTCAACTAGGGTTTGGAATGGTTCATGTTGTTTAAGGATGGTTTGGAAGAAATATCTCCTTGAAAGTGACCTTTCAATGGAGAGAAAGAACAATGCACTTTCTAGGAAAGTGATTTGACTAAGAAAGCATAATGATGGGCTTGATTGTCATGAGTGGGGAAAATGACAAGTCAATGGAAAGTGAAATGATTAAAGGGTTGGCTTTGGCTTTTGAAAATGACTTGTCAATGCAAAAAGAATGAATAAGGCTCCAAAGTAGCCTTTCTAGGAAATTTTAGGGTGATATATGTACATGCATGCTAAGGTTACTTGTAGAAAGGAGAAAGGAAGTGATGATGGCTTACATTGAAGAGACTAGTCAATGAAAAATATGATTAAAGGTTTCCAAAATGTGTGAAATATCCTTTTAATGAGTGAGGTAGACTTTTTAGGAAAAACTAGAGTTTAAAAAAAAGTTTGGAAGATTCAAAAATGGTTAGGGAGGTTTAACTAGGCTTAGAATCCAATTGGTTTAGCTAACTAATTGGTCGGAATCAAATTATCCTATGAAAGGTAGGATTCCTAGCCAAGAAATTAAATTTATGAATTAATTAATTAAATTCAAATATTTAACGAAATTTTTACTTACTAAAAATCGGAGTTGTTACATGAACTATGGCCTCGTTTGATTCGCGGATTAAAAATGATGGGATTAACAGTCCTAGGATTAATAGTCCCTGGATTATTTGTCCTGGATTAATTTCATCTCTAATTTTACCCAATCCCATGTTTGATTCGCGTGGGATTAATTATGGGATAAGGAATAACATTTTTTTAAAAAAATTTCAAAAACATTTTTCGAAAAAAGAAACTTTTGAAAAAGAAACATTTTAAAACAAATAATTTTGTGAAACATTTTTATTACAAAAAAATTTGGGAAAATTTTTTTTTTTTGAACTAATTTTTTTTAAAAAAACAAATTTCTTAAAAAAGTTGAAAATCAATTTTCTGAAAGAAAAAAAAACTAGTTTTTGAAACTTTTTTTGAAAACATTTTTCAAACAAAATAGTTTTTGAAATCATTTTTTGAGAAAAGAAAGTTTTAAAAAACATTTTTCGTATTTTTTTAAAAAAATAATTTCTGAAAACATTTTTGAAAAACATGAAATTTTTGAAAATAGTTTTTTTAAAAGTTTTTGTAAAATAAGAAAGTTTTGAAAATATATATTTTAAAAAAAAGTTTTTTCAAAACAATTACTGAAATTAATATTTTTTTTAAAAACATTTTCTGAAATTAATATTTTTTTAAAAAACATTTTCTGAAACTAATATTAAATAAAATAATTCTGAAAATGCTTTTTGAAATCAATCTCAATATCATCGAAATATTTTTGAAAACAATTCCTTATTTGTTAATCCTACGTAATCTGTGTAAACTGTGTATGCTAATGCTATGTAAACTGTGTATTTTCCAGTCCACATAGCCTAGTTCACATATCCTGTTCTCATAGCCCAATTGTCATAGCCTAGTTCACATAGCCAGTTCTCATAGTCCAATTCACATAGCCAGTTCTCATAGACAGTTCCAAGGATATTTTTTCCCGAATTAATATGGGTCAAACTATTTTAAAAAGATTGAGTAAAAATAATATATTCAGAGTTGGGATGAAACCAAAGCTAAAAAAAGAAACCGACCTCTAAAAACCCCTTCGGCAAATTTCTGGCCAGTCCTATTTTTTTGTTTGGGTTCCATGCGGACCTCCTTTTGTAAGTGCTATCCTATCCAAGCCCTTTTTCGAAGTGTTTTTACAATTTTGTCCTTTTTCATAATTTTTAATTTGTCTTTTTACAGAATTCTTAGATGTGTGAATTCTTGGAGTTGTGAATTCTTTTGGGGTGTGAATTCTTGGAGGTTTGAATTCTTAGTGTGTATTCTTAGGGGTGTGAATTCACACCAATTTGCACAATTCACACCCCCAAATTATATAATTCACACCCTCAGAATTCAAATTTTTTTTTCAGAATTCACACCCCAAAAATCACACAATTCACACCCCTCCTTTTCAAAGCATAAAATAAATACAATAAAGGACACAATTTCATAGTTCCTAAAATTTCTACAGTTTAATTGTCTCAAACTATCAAATCTCACTGCAATAAGAAAATGAAACCACTAAACCACCAAATTCCCCCAAATTCAAAATTTTACCCCATCGATTTGGAATTTTTATTCAACTTCTTTCAAACAGACAGATACGTGGATGTATGTGTGTATATATATATATATATATATATATATATAATAAGGGAGCTCAGTTTTCAAATCTTATGTCTTACATAAATCTTAACCGTTGAAATCTACCCATAAATCTCCACCAGTGATCCAATTCCCTCTCCCTCACGTGACCACGTCCCACCCTCAGAAAAATAAAAGCCCTAGCCCCCAAACGTTCTATCTCCCTCACCCTCACGCCACCACCATAGCACTAGCACTAATCGTCCCTCTCTTACCCACCGCCACTCCCCTCCCTCACCAACACAAGCAGCAACACTGCACCTCTTAGCACCGCCAGCAGCGCCAGCAGCGCCACTCCCTCCATCAATGCACCACCACGAGGTATCTCTCTCCCTCACTCTCTCAATTGTCTATCTCCCCCACACCCGACTGCCGCCGCCACCACTAACACAGCCAACACCGACCTAGCCACTCATACCCACTGCTCGATCGAATTGTGACGCATTTCTGTCCGAAAATCGTGCATGTAATGCACTAACAATTCTAAAAATGACCTAAATCTTTGGGGGGGAAATGGATTGGGATTCCAGTTAGTCGCATTACACATATCTTAATCAAGCTTGAAACTCTGCTTTTATTGTTGGAATTGAAGGATGAGCAGCTTAATAATTAGAAGGATTTAAGGGTTTTTTTTGGCTGTGATCTATCCGTGGTTTTTGCCGATTGTCGTGGTCTCCACTTATTGATGTGGTATTTAGCAATATCTGGGTTTTTTTTTATTTGTTGATGAGGCATTTCACTTGCGAGTGATCGAACATGCATGTAGGTAGACAATAAGTACGGTTTTAGTTTGGTTTTATTCCCTAAAGTTCTGTTGTAATGTTTTTAAAGGTTGACATTTTTTAAAAGTTTCTTTTGATAATTATCTCGAAAAAGAATATTCACTGCATAAACTATTTTGCTTTTATAAGACTTGGATGGAGAATTTATGGATCTCAAGATGATCAATACAACAACATTGTGGCAATGACGAACTAATAAGGTATATCAGTCTCACTCGGCATCATTTCTCTGTTCGTGTTCTTATTGATGCTTATTATTTTATTATTTGCATTTTTTGTGTTTTTATTTGAATTGGAAGTAATGACTTTATTGATGTTTATTGGTTTTCTATATTTAATTATTTTTAATTTTGTGCAGAAAAACTACTCAAAGTCCGTCGAATCGCTACACTTCAGATTTATAGATTCGTAAGTATTATTATGCAGAGCACTAGTTGGTATGCTTAGATGTACTTATGTTGTTAAATGTAGAGCACTGGCTGGTGTGCTTAGATTTGCTCTTATATATGTTGTTAAATGCAAAACACTAGCTGGTATGCTTAGATTTTTACTGATTTAGTTGATGCATGTAGAGCACTGGTTGGTGTGCTTAAATTTTAAAATGTTGGTTCTTCCAAAAAATTATTTGTTCTTTATTTGCTCATTCAAGTTAAACATGTTAATGAATATGCTTGGATTATTGTTTTTCGCAAAATTAAAATTCATTGGATGATATATTGGGTTCAATGTCCAGTTGCATCTACAAATCGTTCGAGACACAAGCATACACTAGTACATATACATATATAAACATCACATAGAGAGGGAGAGAGAGGATATCGAAAGGATTAAGGAATATTACACCCTAATTAGACAGTGTAGCCACAGAACATGAAGAAGCTGGAGAACATGGCGACCAATGTTAAGATCTCGACGATGGTAACGACAATCCAGAGGAGTTCCTGAACATGGCGGAGAAGCAATGCAAATCATTCGCGTCGGTGCAGAATCTGCCGAGTAGTAGCAGTAGTAATGGAATTGGTTCAAACTCGAAGGAGGAGGGACTGAGATCGGGATTGGTGGTCACAATTCAGTTAGAGTTCAATCGAAGGGCTTCGAAAATAGGGCTCGGGATCCACCAGACATCGCAGAAACTGGCGAAGCTCCTCCGCCGACAAATCGGAGAAGAGCGTGACGCCGTGCACCGCGATGGGGTCCAGCGCCTAGTGCTTGATAAGCATAGGGGGAGTCGTTTGTAATTGTAGTTGTAGTCAGGGACCTGTGTGCAATATTGTAAATATGGGTTGTTAGGGGTCAATTATTTTGTTGGGGGTTATAGGTGGGGAAGATTACGAGTACCAGGTGTGGAATGTTTTGCCATTCTCTCTTTCCTCTCTTTTCTTCCTCCTTTCTCTTGTAATTCTTCTCTCTCCTCAACATTTTCCTTTCCTATAATTCTTTCTACGATCAATAATAAAGCTCTGTTGAATCAAGTTCTTGGTTACTTTTCATTACAAAGTTCTATCAGTGGTATCAGAGCCTCTCTCCTCTGACTGTGGGCGATCAGAATCATGGCAGAAACTCATGCGTAAGAGATTAAACGTTTGGAAGAATCTATTCGAAAATTGGCAGATGCAACCAACGACTACATTCAACGGTTGACAGATGTTATGGATCGACAAGCGGCTGCTATGGATGGGTTCAAAGATACGATGGATGGGATCAAGAATCTGATCACCACTCTGAATTCGAAGTATGAGCAGATTCACGAAAAGGTATCCTCAACTTCTTCTTCTCCACTACTACCAAACCCTAATCAGAATCAGGGTTTTGTTCATTTGTTTCAACCAAAATTGGATTATCCAAAATTCTTCGAGGAAGACCCTGAGGCATGGGTCTATAAATGTGAGAAATTCTTTGAGTTGAACGCTATAGAAGAATCCCAGAAATTACGTTTAGCTTCCCTACACATGGAAGATAAAGCTATGCATTGGTATTGGTGGTTTGAGAAATCCCACACCCTATGTACTTGGAGAGAATTTTCTAGGGTTTTAATGCTTCGTTTTGGGGAAACTATTTTTGAGGATGCTACGGGGCAATTAACCAAACTCAGACAGTGGTCTTCTGTAAAAAGTTATCAAGAGAAGTTTGAGGAAATTGCGAATAAAACCACAGGTCTATCAGAGGAATTCTTTATTAGTTGCTTTATCAGTGGGTTGAAATAGGAGATAAAAAGGGGAGTCCAGATGTTCCAACCAAGATCAATATCCCAAGCGATGGGTTTGTCACGACTTCAAGAAGAAACAACAGAGGCTTTAAGCAAGAAGTCAAGGGCTCCAATGAAATAAGCTTTTCCAATTTCTACTACTCCACATATGTCTCAAGTTTCGAGTTCTAAGACAGCAGAAACTAGTGGGGTGGTGAGAAGGATTACCCCCAAGGATTTTGATGAACGAAGGGCAAAAGGGTTATATTTTGGGTGTGATGAAAAGTATTTTAGGGGCCATGTGTGTAAGAAAAAATAGTTGTTTATGATCGAAATTGAGGATGATGAGGAAGAATTTGTGGAAGCACAACAAGAATTACCTTCAGAAGACAGTGATGAGGAGTTTCACATTTATGTGCATGCTTTATCAGGAATTCAGTATTTCAAAACCATGCGGATCAATGGGGTTATTAAGAAAACTGAGGTTAATATACTCGTGGATTCTGGAAGCTCCCACAACTTCCTAGATCCAGGGGTGGCCAAAAGAGCAAGGGTTAGAATCCAACAAACTAGTCCTTTAACTATTGTTGTGGCTGATGGTACTAAGATCAGCAGTAGAGCTTTGGTAAGGGATCTCCAGTGGACCATGCAAGGGATTGATTTCAGCTCTGAAGTGCGTTTACTGCCACTAGGAGGTTGTGACATGGTGTTAGGGGTACAGTGGTTGTCTACACTTGGGCCAGTGCTTTGGGATTTCAAGGAATTGCAAATGCAATTCTCAGTTTCTGGGAAGAGGCTCTTGTTTATTGGAGACACTACAACTGATGTAAGGATTGTTGAAGCTAAGAAGATGCAACACCTATTAAACAAACAGTCATAAGGTATGTTGGCCCAGATTTGCAGTCTTCAAGCAGTGACTCCAGGAGAGGTACCTTCTAATTTACTTCAGATTTTGCATGATTTTGATGATATCTTTCGGGAACCCAACTGTCTTCCTCCCTTTAGAGCCCATGATCATCAGATTCCTCTTAAGCCTGGGGTACAACCCCCTAATATCAGGCCATATAGATATCCCTATATTCAGAAGAATGAGATTGAAAAGTTAGTTAAGGAAATGATGGCATCTGGAGTAATCAAGCATAGTGTATCACCCTTTTCTTCACCTGTTTTGCTGGTTAAGAAGAAAGACAATACTTGGCGAATGTGTATTGATTATAGAGCTTTGAATAAAGATACAATCAAAGATAAATTCCCTATCCCTATCATTGATGAGTTGTTGGATGAATTGCATGGTGCAACATGTTTCTCTAAACTAGACTTGAGGTCTGGTTACCATCAGATTAGGATGCACCCTAAGGATGTGGAGAAGACTGCTTTTATGACACATGAGGGTCGCTGCAAGTTTTTGGTCATGCCTTTTGGCTTGACTAATGCCCCCTCCTCCTTCCAAAGTCTCATGAATAATGTATTTAGGCCTTACCTCAGGAAGTTTGTGCTGGTTTTCTTCGATGACATTTTGATTTTCAGTAAAACATGGTCTGATCATTTACAACATGTCTCATTGACCTTGACCAAATTGAGGGAACATCAATTATTTGCCAAGAAGTCCAAATGTGCTTTTGGGCAGCAACAGGTGGAGTATTTGGGACATGTGATTGACTGCCAAGGGGTAGCAGCTGATCCAGCCAAGATTGAGTGTATGCTGAATTGGCCTAGGCCCCAATCCATTAAAGCCCTCAGGGGTTTCTTGGGTCTTACGGGTTATTACAGACGGTTTATCAAGGATTATGGGAAAATTTGTCAGCCCTTGACTATGTTGCTCAGAAAAGATGCTTTTGCATGGTTTGAAGGGGCTAAACATGCTTTTATTCAGCTCAAGACTGCAATGTCCACAGCCCCAGTTCTGACGTTACCAAACTATGCCAAGCCTTTTGTGTTGGAATGTGATGCCTCAGGAAAGGGTGTAGGGGCAGTACTAATGCAAGAGGGTAGACCTATAGCTTTCTATAGTAAAGCACTATCTCCTACTAGGTTGGGTCTCTCCACTTATGAGAAAGAACTCTTGGCGGTAGTAATGGCAGCTACCAAGTGGAGACACTATTTGTTGGGGAGGCAATTCCTCATTAAGACGGATCACCAGAGTCTAAACTTCCTTTTGGAACAATGGGTTACCACCCCTATGCAACAAAAGTGGTTATCCAAATTAATGGGTTTTGACTATGAAATCATCTACAAAACTGGTAAAACCAATGTGGCAGCAGATGTTCTTTCTAGGGTAGAGGAAGAGGCTCAGTTGATAACAACTAACCCAGGGACCATTGCTACTATGACAGTGATTCTTTGTCATTGGGTAAGGGAACTCCAAGCCAGTTGGGAACAAGATCAAGAACTTCAGAAGATCATTCAAGACTTACAGCAAAACCCAGCCAGTCATCCTTCTTTTTCATGGCAGCATCAGGTGCTTTATTTTAAATCACGATTGGTGGTGGGTCATGATGAGCCATTTAGGCTCAAGCTAATCCAAGAGCACCATGCCAGTCCAGTTGGGGGCCATTCTGGAGGGGAGAGGATCTATTAGAGATTGAAACAAGCTTTCATTGGAAGGGAATGAAGCAAGCAGTGTTGAAGTTTGTGGCAAGTTGTGATATCTGTCAAAGACATAAAACTGAGACTGTGGCTTCTCCTGGTTTACTCCAACCTTTGCATGTTCCAGAAAGAATGTGGAGTGACATATCCATGGACTTCATTGAGGGCTTGCCAAATTCTAGTCGCAAGATTGTTATCTTTGTGGTGGTGGACAGACTCAGCAAATATGCCCATTTCATGCCCCTTGCTCATCCCTACACTGCTACTATTGTGGCATAAGTCTTCTTAGATAACATCTTCAAACTCCATGGTATGCCACAGTCTATTGTCTCAGATAGGGACCCAATCTTTATAAGTACTTTCTGGCAGGAGCTATTTCGTTTACAAGGAACCACATTGTGCATGGGTACAGCCTACAATCCCCAATCTGATGGGCAAACAGAGGTAGTTAACAGATGTGTGGAAAATTATCTGAGGTGTCTCACTAGTGATAGGCCCACAGCTTGGACTAAATGGCTCCCTTTAGCTGAGTGGTGGTATAACACCACCTTTCATGTTTCCACTGGGATTACTCCTTATGAAACTTTGTATGGACAGAAACCTCCCAATCTAATGCATTATATATCTGGGGGTACTACAGTGGTAGCAGCTGATGCCTTGTTACATGATAGAGGAACTATTCTCAGATTGCTTAAGGAACATCTGGCTAACTCACAGTATCGAATGAAACAACTTGCAGACCAACACAAGACTAAAGGGGTATTTGAGGTAGGAGATTAGGTGTACCTTAAGCTACAACCTTTCAGATAGGTGGCTGTTGCCTTTCGTAGAAATGCTAAGCTGGCTCCTAAGTATTTTGGACCATATCAGGTGGTGAGGAAGGTTGGTGCTGTGGCTTATGAACTTGAGCTTCCCTCACATTCCAGAATCCATCCAGTCTTCCATGTTTCCCTTCTTAAGAAGAAGTTAGGGAATGATGATGTGGTATAGTCAGAACTTCCACTCGTTGGGGAAGATGGCCGCATATAGTTGGAGCCCTTAGCTGTGTTGGACAGAAGGTTGGTTAAACGAAATAACAGACCTTTCACTGAAGTCTTGGTCCAATGGACTAACACTATTCCAAAGGATGCTACATGGGAGCCTTGGCATGAGTTTCAATAGCATTTCCCTCATTTCCAACCTTGAGGACGAGGTTGTTTTTAAGGGGGTAGAAATGATAAGCATAGGAGGAGTCATTTGTAATTGTAGTTGTAGTCAGGGACCTGTGTGCAATATTGTAAATATGGGTTGTTAGGGGTCGGTTATTTCCTTTCCTGTAATTCTTTCTACGATCAATAATAAAGCTCTGTTGAATCAAGTTCTTGGTTACTTTTCATTACAAAGTTCTATCAGTGCTCCGCTGCCCTGACCAAGTTCTTAGCGAATATCCCGAGGTGGCGCACGTACTCCTCCCTCGTCGTGTACTCCTTCCCGTAGTCCCTCAAAAAGCTCTGGAACCCCTTAATAAAAAGGGTATTTTGGGTACTCATTTAAGACAGGGCTTGTGTAGAATAGGCTTGACAAGCGGCGGATTTAGATGAGAACCCCCTGACAAAACGGGACTAGCCAGTCAGAACCCTTTTTTTAAAAAAAGATCCCATGAAAAGGAGAACGTGGGCTTTTAAATATTAACCGGCCATTTGACTAACAAAAGGCCCATTATCCCTTAATTACACAAAATAAGGAAGTGGGGCAATTTACAACTTCCAGTAACTCTTGATAACCGCCCACGTGGAGTCATTGCTTCGAGAAAGTAATGACTAAACCGCCAAAAGACATCAATAGGTACCCAATGACTATGTCTGCACGGGATCTGGTTTGTTCGGCCAGACGTTCATTTTTTGAGCATTACTCATCACTCTCGAACAGTAGTAATGAGCAAAGCTGGGGAGCGATTATAGGGAGGTATTCCCGAACAGATACAAACAGTAGCCGAACACGTGGTATGCCAGATCCGTGTAATGAGAAAAGTGATATGGGACTCCATATCAGACGAAGGACGGCGATAAGGTCCGGTGGCATGAGAAGTCACCGGATCAGATAGTCTGTTCGGCTGAAAGGGACTAACGACATGAGAAGTCATTAGTTGATGCAGTCTGTTCGGCAGACCAGGGACATGAGATGTCAATATAATGTGCCAGTTGTTCGGCAGGAATGGCCCAAAGGACAGGAGATGTTCTTAAAAGACTTAGCCTGTTCGGCAATAGTGGCGTAGGGCAGTAGGAGTGTTTTGGAAGAAGAACTCAATATCCAGTAAAGATAAGTGAGGAAACAGTCCTATGATGGAACGAGCTCCATAAAGGGAAGAGACCCTATGAGTAAGGGATCTTGGTTGATTGGGCAAAGAGAGTCCCCGAGAAGGTCAAGTTTCCTATACGGGGTAGGAAACCTAGGGCAGCAAGGATGCTTGAAGGGCAAGCAAGCGTGTGTCTATAAAATACGAGGTAAACCTAGAGGTAAAGGTACGCAATTAACTGCAATCGTTCCATACTTACCTATCGATAATTAGGGTTACATACAGTACGAGATACTAACTTAGGCATCGGAGGGCCTTTGCCACGAGAGGCAAAGGTGCGCTCACCCCTTGTCTGTTTTACAGGTTAGGGTTCAGGCAAAGGCATTAGGGTTCCGACTGGACAGCACGTGAGGAGATGAGATTCAGTGCTGTTCCAGGTACTCTCTGTTTTTCTCCACCTACAATTGGCGCCGTCTGTGGGAAACGAAGGAGTTCCCTTTTGAAATACGACCATGGTGGAAGTAGATCCAGTCACACCACTCACTGAAAAGAACCAGGTTGGTGGGGGAGGAGATAAATCCCCACCAGGTGCTCCAAAAAAGCCTACTGGCGGGCATGGCAGGAGGACGACCAGTAAAGATCCTCTTACCATCCAAGATGACTCCAAGAATAAGGAGGGCAGAACGGCTACAGGCTCCACGCGAAGGAGCAAATCCCATGTCCGGGGAGTATCGGTTGCACATTCTAGGAGTGTGCATAACAATGAAGACATCCTCGATAAAAAGAGGCAAGAAGTCGAGGAGTATGCTCGATTAATTAGAAAACGGGAGCACGAGATCCGAGAGCTAGAACGGATATGAGAACACCCTGAGGACTCTGGACTCTCACGAGGACATTCCAGAGAAAACAGAGGGGCTCTAGTGACCTATAAGGCAGCCTCACACAGAAAGAGCGGAAGTCCTACTCCAAAAAAGAAGAGAGCTTCTTTACGAAGAAGAAGAAGCAGGAGTCCTAGCAGGCGAAGGTCTTCTCCACGAAAAAGGAGAAGTAGGAGCCGAAGCACCTCTCCCGAGGAGAACACACGCAAACACCATAGGGAGAGGTACGAAAGACCTGATTCCCATTGGACTAGGTCCGGGGCTCCAAAGACCAAGGAGAATAAAGAAGGGGCCATGTTTGCACGAGAAGCAACAAGGAAAGCCCTAAGTAATATAGCAGCTTCCCCGTTTGCAAGGAGGATATAGGATGCACGACTACCGAGCAGAGTTAAGCACGGTGCATTCGTTCTGTACGAGACAGATGCAGATCCTGTTGCTCACATACAGCACTACCAACAGGCTATGTTCATGCATGATGGGGATGATGCCATCATGTGCAAGATGTTCCCGTCCAGTTTGGGAAAGATTGCTCTGTCCTGGTTCCATAAGTAGTTGGACACAATTAGCAGCAGAGTTCACCGCTCGGTTTTTGACAAGTAGGAGGGCCCCTAAAACATTCAAAAGCCTCTCCACGATGAAGCAAGGGGAAAGTGAGCCGATCAGAGACTACGCTAAGAAGTATTGGGAAACTTTCAATGAGATTGACAGTTGCAGTGAGGAATATGCAATTGCTACGTTCAAAACAGGTCTACCTATCCGGGGGGGCTACGCCGGTCATTGAACATGCATCCTGTGCAAACATTGGCAAGGCTGATGGAGCGAATAGAGCAACTGTAACGCCCCCAAATTTGGGTACGTTAAAAGGGCAATTTTATTGAATAATTAAGGTGAGTCTGGCTCACTATTACATCAATTTTCCATCAGAGTGCCTTCATTACATAAAGGGAAGGAAATCTAGGGTTCCTAACTACAGCTTCGCCTGCTTCTCCATCCTAGCCAGCTCTTCTGCTCCAAGGGCTTCCAAGGTGTACAGCTCCCCTTGATCATCTACAAAGTCTGACACATTATACCAGCGTCGCCACCGATATAATATGTCAGGGTCACCAAAAGGTAACACCGTGAGCTACGAAAGCTCAGCAGAATAATCATAAACCCGCTAACCTATAACTTACACAAAACAAGTCATACAGATAACGATATCTACGCCGTATATGTTTATTCAATTATCAACAATGACACATCCACATTTTCTATTAACTATCGTTGGTGTCTGTGATATCAGAGTTTCTCCTACGCAGCATTTCGTAGACCGTGTCGCCATTTTACTTTTCATTTCCAAATCAACATTTCGAAAATCACATTTTTACACACACCACACAATGGGCAAGTCCGGCCGCATTGGGGTTTTCAAATATTACACACGATGGGCTACCATGTCTGTCCACATCGTGGTTTTCAAAATCCACACAAGGGCTTTCACGCCAGGTCCCTATTGGGTGTATAGATAAATCGTGTCACCGATGACACACACAATGGCTTCATTAGTGACACACACAATGGCTTCATTACTGCTTTCAAAATCTATCCACACAATGAGCTGCCACGTTTGGCCACCTGAGGGTTTAAACACACCCAACCTCAGTTCCGCCGTTCCGGGTTCCCGAGTATCCTCACAATGGTTCCGCCGCACCGGGTTCCCATTGGCACACACACACACACACACACATAATGACTCCTACACTGGTCATTATGTAATTTCAAAAATATTTTTTTACGCACGCACACACACCACACAATGGGCAAGTCCGGCCACATTGCGGTTTTCAAAACACACCTTGTTTAACACACCCTAGGTGTCATGTTTCTATTTTCTCGTTTTTGTGTCTCGTATTCATGCATAGACTCCGCGGCAGTAAGTATTGACTTCTTGGAATTAAACTATCAAGATCATTCAACTCTATATTACTTAGCATGCTCATTCTAATCATATTCGAACATTTAACACACAAACTAAAGCATAGTGCCACATGGACAGACACCTTTGGAGTGGTAAACCACTTATGCTTTATCAACAACAAGTAGTCAAGCCATCATGCAACAAGCTCATCACCATCCTTATGATTGAAACTAAGCGATAATTTCCTATCTTTTAAAAAGTCGTCCTTTCTTTCTTTTAAGGAAGTTCAAAACAACATATGTTTATTGAGGATAAGGTTCGTTAATCAACATGCATTTGGACAATAAGTAAGGTATCATTTCAAAATACGCATACGGTACGCTATACTTAGAGTATAGGAGGTGTAGGAAAATCCTACCTTGATCCGAAACTAGTCGGGGCCGAATAAGCTAGTTGGAAACTTCTACGGGCGGTGAAACTCTTGAATCTGGACCGAACTTTGGATGGCAGTAACTTGGTCAATATTTGGCCGAATACGATCGTTCTTGAGTTGACATCGAAGCTCTAGAAGTGCTCTACCACTTTTGTGAAGGAAGTTGATCCTAGAAAATACTTTAGGTAGGAGAAATATGGTGATAAAGGAAGGGACAGCTTGCTGTCTGGAATCTGGAAATCCGAATTTTTACTGAACTTTGGACATCGATATCTTTGTTGTTTCTTGACCGATTGGGGTGGTTCTTGGGTCTAACTTGAAGCTCTCGAAGCGCTCTACAACTTTTCCGAAGGAAGTTGGTTCTAAAAACCACTCTAAGCAGGAGAATAATGAGGATTTACAAAGGGCAGTAGGCTGTCTGGAAAAACAGGAATGGTTTCTAGAGAGAAGTTGGAGCAAGAAGTGAAGGTGTGAGTTAAATGGCAAGAGGGGGTTCTATTTATAGGCAAAGACTTGGCTTCCTCTTCCTCCTCTCTTGGCCAAAAATCTCTCTCTCTCTCCTCCCCATGGATATGCTCCAATGTGTTGTCCAATCAAGCTTGAAAGCATGCCAAGCTTTCCATGACTTGTCTTGTCCAATCTTTTTAGGCTTAAGGCTAATGAACTAGGTTCTCATGAAGGGTTTTGGTCTAGTCTTGTCCTAGAATGGGTTGGCTTGCAAGGCTAGGTTGTACTTTGGAAGACTATAAATGGGTTGGAAAGTGGATAATAGGCTTAAGGCTAGCTTGTAGCTTGTGTAAGTGTCCAAGCCAAAAGCACAAGCATGCTCCTCCCTCCTCTCTCATTCGGTCTCTCTCTCTCTCCCTCTCCTAGCCGAAATTCTCTCTCTCTCTCCTTCCATGGATTTGCTCCATTGTGTAGTCAAATCACTTCTTTAAGCATGCCATGCCTTGTCATCAAATTTTAGGGTAATTAGGCTAGGTTCTAGGATGATTAAAGACTAGTTTGAAAGCAATCTAGGATGATTAAGGGCTAGGATTCTATGCTTGAGAAAGACTAGAATGGTTTGACACATGGGGTTTAGGATTAAGTCTATTGGGTAGCTTGTGTAAGTAACCAAAAGCACACTCCATCCCTCCCTCTCACTCTCGGCCCTCTCTTTCCCTCTTTGGCCGAAATTTCTTCTCTCTCTCTTCCTCTCATTGTCTTGTCACATCATGCTTGAAAGCATGCCAAGTATTGTGCTTCCATTTTTAGGTTTAGGCCTAGGTTATCATATGGGGTTTGTCAAAAAAGGTAAGACAAGTGGCAAGGCTAGATTGTGCTTTTGAGAGGCTAGGATGAGTTGGCTTTGCAAAAGGTCAAAAGAAGTCATAAAGGGTTGTACTTTGGTTGGCTAAAGTAAGATCTTGCTTGTTGGAGTGACCAATCACAAGCACACACAATCTCACTCCCTCTCCCCTCCTCTCGGCCTCTCTCTCTCCCTCTCTCTCTCTCTTACTTACTTGGCTAAGCCTATATATATATAAGTCTCAAAAAGAACAAGGAAAGGCAAAAAGGGTGAAATGATTAAAGGTGAAAATTAACTTTCCTAGAAAGTAACTTGCTATAAAAGTAATGCTTAAAGTGAGGCTTACTTTCTTAGAAAGTAAACATGCTCTTGGAAAATCTAGGAAAGTAACCCTAGAATGATTAGGCTTTAAGGCTAACTCTAGGTTTGCATGCATGCAAGGCTAAGGCTACTTCTTTTGGAAACAAGAATGATGGCTTCCTATGGTTCAAGGATTCTTAAGTGACTTGTCTTGTCAAACCTAGGCTTTCATTGTCAAGACTAACTTCTATTGCCCAAGGAATAAAGATTTCCCTAGCATTTATCGTCCAATGGATAAAGGCCAAAAGGTTCAAATGGTCCATCTAAGGTTAGGGCATCCTAGGCTTGGAATCCAAGTGATTTGGTTTGCCAACTAGTTGGAATCTAATTCTACTTGCCCGGTAGGATTTCTAGCCAAGAAAGACCTTATTTCAAAGACTAGGGAAAATATACAAGTGCTTTTATAAGCATACTTGTCTTTAGAAATGACTAAATAATTTTATATGGAGAAAACTATTTTTATAAGTCTAGAATTAATAATGACTGATTTTTGGGTTTCAAAAAGAAATTTTTAAATGGAACCCAAGTAGTTAAAATAAAATTCAAATTTTTAACGAAATTTTTATTTACCAAAAATCAGGGTCGTTATTACAGCAACACGCCAGAATGGAAGATGACATATTCCGAGAAGATGGTAAGGCCGTAGCCGAACAGCCAAAAACCCCAGCAAAGAGGGTAGATAAGCAAGAGCCCAAGACCTATAGAGAGAGGAAAGAGTATGGGCAGGCTAAGAAAGAGCCATACAATGAAAAGCAGGCACCTGATCCTAAGTCCTTTTCAATTACCACTGTTTGGAAGGAGCCCATCTATAGGATTCTTTATCGAATTAAGAATCAGCCTTACTTTAAATGGCCCCCAAGTCTAGGAGGAGATAAGGATGCAAAACGTGCTACGAACCAGCACTGCAGTTACCACAAGGATTGGGGTCACATGACCAAAGATTGTGAAATGTTTAAGAGGCACCTCGATGACTTAGTCTCGCGTGGCTATCTCAAGGAGTTTATCCAAGAGGATCCCAAAGATAAGGGGAGAGCTATGGAAATGGATTATGAACAGAATCCCAAGGGGATAATCCATATGATACATGGGTTGGCTGCACCTTATACGAGAAATGAGGTTAGGCTGCTCCAAAGGCAAGCCAAGCATGACCAGCACGTTATGCGGTTGGGGAGCAAAAGAGGACGAGAGAGTGACATATGCAAAGAGGGCATAGTTTTTACAGACAAGGAATTGGGAGAAGTCCAGATGCCCCACAACGATGCATTAGTCATAACCCTACGAATTGGGGAATATGACATTGAGAGAATCCTGGTGGACTCAGGGAGCTGTACAGAGGTGTTGTACTACGATGCATTCAAGAAGTTGGGGCTGACACAGACAGATTTGGAACAATCTATTACACCCTTGGTTGGGTTTGGTGCAGGAGTAGTTTGGCCCCTTGGAAAGGTGACACTGCCTGTTCGGGGTGGATCAGTGGTCTTAAGAACTGATTTTTTGGTTGTGGATGTCCCATCCTCCTATAATGCGATTATAGGGAGGACATGGTTGCATAAGATGAAGGTTGTTTCCTCTACATATCACCAGATGGTAAAATTCCCAGGGTCTAACGAGGTCGAGAAGATTAGAGGGAATCAAAAAGCAGCGCAACAGTGCTTGATCTCCATTATCAAGAAAGTTCCAAGGGCCCATCAGGTTCACACGGTCGAGGTACCGGACCAACCAACTATCGAGGATGTCGGAAGATATCCAGCAAAGAAGGTAGTGGAAGGCCTAAAGAAGGTACAGATCAACGAGACTGATCCTGAGAAGTATTTTTTTAATTGGGGAATCATTGCCAGCTAGAGAAGAAGCCGAATTGGTTCACTTCTTAAAAGAGCATGTTGATGTGTTTGCTTGAATACCAGAGAAGATGCCCGGGGTAGATGAAAATATAATCTGCCACCACCTAAACGTTGATCCACAGCATAAGCCTGTTATCCAAAAGAAAAGGAGGGCAGCTGTGCAGCATGTTGACGCTGTTATTGAAGAAGTGGATCGTTTGTTAGAAGCCAAAGCGATACGAGAAGTCTATTACCCGGAGTGGCTATCCAACATTGTGGTTGTAAAAAAGAAGAATGGGAAATGGCGTGTCTGTGTGGATTTCACAGACTTGAATAAAGCATGTCCTAAGGATAGCTTCCCTCTCCCAAGAATTGACCAGTTGGTCGACGCCACTGCTGGATATGAACGGATGACTTTCCTCGACACATATCGGGGGTATCATCAGATTGCCATGTTTGGGCCCGATCAAGAAAAGACTTCTTTTATTACGCCACGAGGGTTGTATTGTTACAGTGTTATGCCTTTTGGACTGAGGAATGCAGGGGCAACCTACCAGAGGCTGTCAACGATCATGTTCAAGAAACTTCTTGGCCAGACTATGGAGGTATACATAGATGATATGGTAGTCAAGAGCAAAACCCGACAAGGGCATGTAGTGGATTTGAAAGAAGCCTTTGAAATGCTGAGAAAATACAAGTTAAAACTCAACGCCTCGAAGTGTGCGTTTGGGGTTGGTTCTGGAAAATTCCTAGGCCATCTTGTGACTCTAAGGGGAATTGAGGCAAACCCTGATAAAATAACGGCCTTACAAAGGCTACAAAATCCTAAGACAACAAAAGAGGTCTAGAGGCTAACTGGAATGGCTGCAGCCCTCAATAGATTCATCAGCCATTCGAGCGATAAATGTAGGCCCTTCTTCCAGTTGTTAAAGAAAAGATAAGGATTTGAATGGGGAGCAGAGTGTGAGCAGGCATTCTAAGATTTAAAGAAGTATTTGGCTCAAGCCCCACTTCTGTCAACTCCAGACCCAGGTGAGACTTTGGTTTTATATTTAGCAGTTTCTGAGCATGTTGTGAGTGCAATTCTGTTGAGGGATAAGGGATTTGAGCAAGTCCCAGTTTATTACGTGAGTAAAACACTACTGGACGCAGAAACGAGGTATCTGCCCCTCGAAAAGCTGGTCCTTACATTAAGGACAGCAACAAGGAAGTTACCTTATTACTTCTAGAGCCATAAGGTCGTAGTCTATACTGATTTTCCACTAAGGTCACTGCTACGAAAGGCAGATTTCTCTGGACGGATCTCAACTTGGTCTGTTGAGTTGAGTCAATATGATATGGATTTCCAGCCGCGCACTGTGATAAAGGGCCAAGTATTGGCAGATTTTGTGGCAGAATTCTCACCAACGGTAGCACCTCAGCCTCCTATGAGAAAGGAGCAGGAAGTTGAACTGTCAGACAAGAAGGGTAAGGCGCCTGCCGAACAGGACCCTTTGGAATGGAAACTATTCGTCGACGGTTCTGCCTGCAACACTGGTTCTGGTATTGGTATTGTTCTGTTCCCTCCCGGAGGGGTGATGGTGGAGCTATCTGTTTGGCTTGGCTTTAGTGCATCGAACAATGTGGCGGAGTACAAGGCCCTCCTGGTCGGCCTAAAAAGTGCAAAGACTTTGAAGGTAAAAAAGACAAAGGTTTATTGTGATTCACAACTTGTGGTAAACCAACTGTCCGGCGAATATGAGGCTCGAAATGAGAAAATGGCAACCTATGTGGAGGCAGCCAAAGGATTGCTTGACACCTTCGAGAGGGTATGTATTGAGCAAATAAGCTCTGGACAGGATTCCCACGCAGATTCTCTGGCTTGGATGGCTGTAGCTGTTCCAACTGAGTTTAAACGGAAAATAGCAGTTGACTACTTGATTGAGCCGAGCATCGGCAAGAATATAGAATTGGTCTTGGACGTGAACCAAGGACCAAGTTGGATGGATCAATTTTGGAGTTTTTACGAGATGAAATACTCCCTTCAGATAAGAAGGAAGCACATAAGATCAAAACCAAGTTTGCAAGGTTTTGGCTTGTAGACACCTCCCAAACGGGGCATCGCCATACAGATTGATCACGTTTGCTGCTCGATTGGTTGCTTGCTTCATAAACCAAAATCATGGACATTCCCATGGCTAGGAACATCGCCACATGATAGCGGTTATCATCAAAACAGAGTCGCCACCCAGTTTATTAAAACTAGGAAAACAAATAGAGATTTTGGGTACATGAGCCAAAAGTACAGTAAGGGGAAGGTGTTAGGCACCCCTCTCTGCCCAGCCGTGAGACTGGCCCATAGTTATTCAACATAAGACATGTAGATGCTTTGTTTAATTCCAACACATAGTCTGTTTAATTAAGCCTTTAAACAGTAAGTAAAGTGAGCCAGTGCGATAAGTGAAGCATGCATCAGAAAGCAGAACAAAGCAAGCTATCCCAGGGAGATGGATCCCGCGGCCGGTGAATAGATGTCACGGCCGAGGGATCCTCCTGGTTTTATGTACCGGCCGAGGGATCGAAGCCCCGGTCGGTGTTCTTCCTTACACCAGACAGAAACGTTAGTAAATAATCAAAACGCTAAGATTATGATTATTGACAGAAAATAAAACAAACCAAAGGCCGTTGGGCCTCACCACCTTGATCCCTCAGTTGCTTGATTGCTTCGGATTGGGTGTGATTGACTGATTGCTTCTTGGGAAACCCTAGGGTTAGGGTTTGGAACTTCGGAGTTTGATCGTCGGATTGATGGTGGCCTTCGGGAGGTTAGGGCTTTTGAAGAGTGGGTTTGAGAGAGTATTTTGACAGAGTATCGGAGCTTGGGTGAATGATTTCACTTGTTAATTTGATTTCACTTGTTAATTTCGGAGCCCAAAGGCTCCTTTATATAGGCATAAGGATGACTCACTCCGGCCAATCAAATGGCACGATTGCAATTGCAATGCAATTCGAACTCTTCGTTGCAATCTCTGAACGTGGCCCGAACGCATCGGGAAGGTAGTGTAGTTGGATCAAACAATCGACAGAACGTTCCAGAGTCTGGAAAAAGGACGATCTGGCGGCCAAGTACTGGATTTGACGGCCGAGGAATGGATGTCTCGGCCGAAGGATAGATCTTGCGGCCGAGGGATTGATCTCTCGGGGAGATTTTCTAGCAACAGGTTGCTCGGGTGAGGAAATGATGTTAAGGCCGTGAGATCAATGTCACGACCGACAGATGGATTCTCCTAGCTTCTGTATTTTCTGTCTGAAAGGCTGTATGGCTCTGGATTTGGTCCTCTAAGTGGCTCAAAGTTCTTACCGAAAGTCCTAAGGTTCTCAAGAAGGCAATCAGCAATCACTGTATCCATTTCATCATCGGGATGGTCCCAAGGTGGGACTTGAAATAATCGTTAGGCCAAATTGGGGTGTCTACTTGGCTGTCCCCTGTGGGGAAGCTGTATCGGAAGTCCTTCACCGGGCCATATTTGCTCTGTGTACACCCTGAGATGGTGCAAAAGTTCCTCCATGAGATCCACGAGGGAACATGTGGAAGCCATGCTGGGGGCAGATCTATTGCCCACCGAGCAATCACCCAAGGCTATTGGTGGCCACATATGCAGGAGGATGCCAAGGTTTATGTTAAAATTTGTGAGAAATGCCAGAAGTTCTCACCTATGATAAGGACACCAGCCGAAGATCTGGTGCCCTTGACTAGCCCTTGGCCATTTGCCCAGTGGGGAATGGACATCGTGGGTCCACTCCATAAAGCAACAAGGAATCGAAAGTTCCTATTAGTGGCCACAGATTACTTCGCAAAGTGGATTGAGGCAGAACCCTTGGCCAAAATCACTGCACCCATGATAGAAAGGTTTGTGTGGAAGAATATTATTACTCGTTTTGGGGTCCCCTATTCTTTGATCACAGATAACGGGGCACAGTTCCAGAAAAAGTTCAAGGCTTTCTGTTCCCAGTATGAAATAAGGAACTATTATTCGACCCCAGCTTACCCTCAGAGCAATGGGCAAGCAGAAGCTTCCAACAAGACCATTCTTGATGGGATCAAGAAAATGTTGGATAAAGCAAAAGGGAAGTGGCCTGATGAATTACCACTTGTGTTGTGGGCATATCGCACAACACCCAGGAGGTCTACGGGAGAGACCCCTAATTCCTTGGCTTATGGTACAGAGGCAGTCATCCCACTGGAAGTTGGTCTCCCAACCAACCGAACTGCTTTGGTTGAGAGTGGGGGCAATGACAGGGCCTTTGAGATTGAGCTCGACCTGGCCGAGGAAAGGAGGGAAAGGGCTCTGGTCCATCTAGCCTCATACCAGGAACAGCTAATGAAGGGCTACAACAAACATGTCCACCCTCGAGAATTTGGTGTTGGAGACCTTGTGCTTCGAAAAGTACTTGGCAATACCAATGTGGCTAACGAGGGAAAGTTGGGGGCTAATTGGGAAGGCCCGTATCGAGTGACTGATATTGTGGGCATTGGGGCCTATAAGTTGGCAGACCTGGACGGGAACCCGGTGCCAAGGCCCTGAAATGTCCATAATTTGAGAAAGTTCTTTGTTTAAAGGGCATTTGGTTTATCTATTATTCAGTTTTAGGATCATATGTTTGTTTGGGAATTACGAAAAAATTCCTTTGTTTTTACTTTTGTTAGTTGCAAAGGGTATGCGTAACGCCCCCTTGAGTTCGAGAACTATGAATAAAGTTACGTTTTCTGCAACATATTGATTTTTCAGAAATTTTGTTTCCTGTAATTTGTGGGTGTTTTTTATCCTATAAATACGAACAATGGCCTGGCTTTCCCGTATTGGGGAGCAGGTAATGGGTATGAATGCCTCGGAACGTACGAATTCACGTATCGACTATCTTAGTACGAGAAACTTAGATTAGCTAAGTACGAAAAACTTAGAATAGGGATGAATGCCTTGTAACGTACGAATATACGTATTAACTGTCTAAGCACGAAAAAAAATACTTAGACTATACAAGTACGAGAGAAACTTGTATGCACGGATTGCTGAGTACGACAAAACTTAACATTCTGATCAAGTACGAGAAACTTATAAGAAGTATGAAATACTTGCTTAATTTTCCGAGTATGAAATACTTGGATAAGAGACATGTGTTTAGAGGAATTTGACTAAGTACGAAATACTTAGGGTTCAGTTTAAACATAAGGAATTATGTATAGTTTGCTAAGTATGAAAACACTTAGGCCTCTGTCTAAATATGAGGAACTCAAGAGGCATATGAACAAATAACGAACGTATGTTTAGAACATATTACTAAGTATGAAATACTTAGTAATGATATGCATATGAGTTACTTAGAGGTGTAAAACCAAAACATTATCTGAAAGGCTACGAAGGGCCGAGCAAAATATAGAGGCCGTGCATAGCCACAGGACAGACTGATAATTACGAAGAGATGTTCCTAGAAATTCAGAGACAAAAGTTTATGGCCACGAAGGGCCGGGCAAAACATAAAACATAAGTCATGTGCCACAGGTGGCCGAATACCTGTTTTATCGAAAGTATATAAATGCTGGTGCCACGCAGGGCTACGGATTGTGGCCACGCAGGACCTCCCAAATTTACCGTAAATATGTTTGGAGGGCCACATAAGGGAAACTTACCAAATTAGTCCAAGTTCTGGACTTCTGGGAGGGTGCTATTTTGAGCTTCTGTAGTCACTTCAATATTAATAACTCCATCAGCAGCTTGGTCTCTGAGATTGTTAGTTTCAGTTGTAGCCTCACCAGTAAGAGGATTCCCAGTCGAGGTGTTTGGAGGCTCCATCTGTATTTCTTCATCAGCATCTGCATAATCATCAACCTGCTGCTCAACATTTTCTTCAGGATGTTCCCCAAAATCATGAGATGGCTGGAGACAGCTGCTCGGTAGATCATTATCTACCCAGAGAGTAGATTCTTTAGGAACTCCAACCTTTGTCAAGCACGCCTCCCAGCAGGCACCCCAAATTTGGTCCTGTATAGCTGGCATCTGCTCTACGTAGCTGGCCGTAGCTGCATCAAATCCTTTCTGATAGCCTTCCTCATGGGCAGCTTTCTTGGCACTATCTATTTCGGACAGAGCCTAGTTCAGGCTATCTTCGGTTGTCTCAAGCTTGACCTTCATCCCATTAGCTTCCAACTTTGCCTTGTCTCTCTCCCTTTCTAACCTAGTGACTGATCGAATCAGGCTGGTGTTTTCATTTAGCAGCCTGATTCTTTCAGCCTCTACTTCTTGAAACCTTTGGCCTAATGTGACCATCTTTTGAATGAACTAATAGAATGCCAAACAAAGTTTGCAGTTAGAAATTCTTAAAATACCACGAGAAAGGCGAAACTTGAAGCAGAGGTAACGATTAAAATTACCTTAATTCCACTGACGAGTCCAGTGGATACAAGTCGATCAGAGGAGGTTGAGGATTCCTTTTGCAAGTCCACTGGTAGCAGCAAACCTTGAGCAAGGGCCAGCGCAGTCTCCGTGGAGCTCGCACTGTCCCCAACGTATACTGGACAGTCGCCCCTTATAAGTTGAGGGGCCCAAGCCTCATGGATTACTTGGGTGATCGGTGAGGGGGTCTCTAGACTCGAAGCAGCAGCTTGTGCATCTAAGGCCCCGGCTTCTTGATACCTAGGGCGTTTGTCCATATGGGCATCAGTAACCTCAAGGGAACTGTCATGTTCCCGAGGAAAGGAAGAGGTTTGTGTTGATGTACCTCTGGTACGACGGGGAGCTGGGGGAGCGTGGCCGGTCGATGCCACCCTACCAGCAGCACCGCGTCCCCGCGACGAAACAGTGAGTAAAGTGCTGAGGTTTAAAGGTTGGCGGGACATAGTACTTGATTTTGGGGGGCATGGAGAATACCCTGAAGAGGATGATTGACTGGTGTCTCGATGAGGAGCTGACTGTTAGGGCTGCTGTTGGGTGGTTGCTTGTCGTCGTGAGGATCTTCTGAGCACCAAGCGTGGCAAGGGGATGCCCTCAGAAACTGGAACCTCGCCTAGCTGTCCGGCGATTGTCACTCCAGCATTGGGTCTTGAATTCCTAGGCTGGGGAGCAGTCGAGGTAGAGGCGGCACTGGTACTTGGGTTGGCAAGCCTTCTGTCCCTAAAACCTCTGTATGAAGGGTCGTAGCCTAGCAGGACGTTTGCATCACGACCCCGACCAGCTGTCCGTGTCCCAGGAACGCCTGTGTATTTGAGGATCCTGTTGATTTCAACTGTTCGGACGTAGCTGGGTTCACGTCTAGGACGTTGGTTAGCATTTAATAGCTGCAGATTTGAATAGACGTAAGTTAGAGACAAAAAGAAGCTGTGAGAATGCAGTAAAACGAGAATTACAAAACAAATTAGGAGCATACGTGGGTAGCCCCATATGTGGGGGCAATGAGAGCCCACTACTTGGCCATCTTCCCCCTGTGGCTCGAAGGCTCCAGTGACATAGAGGAAGTCCATTTCATGATCACGGGCAGAATCTGGCAAGTTAAGCACGAGACGCTTTTCTGTTTTCCTTACTTTGAAATAGTAAGTATTGTACTGAGGGTTTAGCACGATGCTATACCACCATTGGATGTCCCAGATTCCTATTTGGATTCCTAAGATCCTATTCAGGGCTACGACCCCCATTACTAACCAGAAAAAGTTAGTAGAAACTTGCATGGGCGTGAGGCGGTACCAGTTTAATACACGACGAAGTAATGGGTCGAGGGGAAAACGGACCCCACCCTCAACAATGGCTACAATAGGGATACACATCATGTCCCATGAGCCAGCGTCCCTATCTGCTCCCAATGGGGCGAGCTCGTGCCCTACGTTTTCTGGGATGTTGTAATCTATCCTAAAAGCTGCCATTGCAGCGGGGGTTTCACAAAGTTTCCTAAATTTACCGGGCTTAGGCCCACTATCATCCTCGTTTGCCATAGAAATACTCAACGAAAACTACGAAATTAGAGATTGGGTATGAACAGGACCCTAGGAAATAACGAATCTAAGAATGAGATCTCAGAATGAAATGGAATGGAAAATGAGGAAAGGATGAGAATCTTACGAGAATATTGAGGAGATTTTCTGATTTGCAATCAAGTTTGCAGACGGCGGCGATGGCGGACTGGAGGTGAACAGTTTCGCCTGGTTTTAGAGAGAGAAAGAGCAGAGATTCGAGTTTTTGGGTAAAAACCCAAAAAAATTAGTGACGAGGAATGGAGACGAAACGTCTCTGGTTGCGCCGTTACATGAAAAGTAACGTTCAAACTGAGTTCAGATGGATGCCGTTCTAACGACGTTAGACGAAGCATCAGTTCGTATTAAATGAAAGGCGTACGAAACGCGCCACGTGGAGTCATTGCTTCGAGAAAGTAATGACTAAACCGCCAAAAGACATCAATAGGTACCCAATGACTATGTCTGCACGGGATCTGGTTTGTTCGGCCAGAGGTTCATTTTTTGAGCATTACTCATCACTCTTGAACAATAGTAATGAGCAAAGCTGGGGAGTGATTGTAGGGAGGTATTCCCAAACAGATACAAACAGTAGCCGAACACGTGGTATGCCAGATCCGTGTAATGAGAAAAGTGATATGGGACTCCATATCAGACGAAGGACGGCGATAAGGTCCGGTGGCATGAGAAGTCACCGGATCAGATAGTCTGTTCGGCTGAAAGGGACTAACGACATGAGAAGTCATTAGTTGATGCAGTCTGTTCGGCAGACCAAGGACATGAGGTGTCAATATAATGTGCCAGTTGTTCGGCAGGAATGGCCCAAAGGACAGGAGATGTTCTTAAAAGACTTAGCCTGTTCGGCAATAGTGGCGTAGGGCAGTAGGAGTGTTTTGGAAGAAGAACTCAATATCCAGTAAAGATAAGTGAGGAAACAGTCCTATGATGGAACGAGCTCCATAAAGGGAAGAGACCCTATGAGTAAGGTATCTCGGTTGATTGGGCAAAGAGAGTCCCCGGGAAGGTCAGGTTTCCTATACAGGGTAGGAAGCCTAGGGCAGCAAGGATGCTTGAAGGGCAAGCAAGCGTGTGTCTATAAAATACAAGGTAAACCTAGAGGTAAAGGTACGCAATTAACTGCAATCGTTCCATACTTACCCATCGATAATTAGGGTTACATACAGTACGAGATACTAACTTAGGCATCGGAGGGCCTTTGCCACGAGAGGCAAAGGTGCGCTCACCCCTTGTCTGTTTTACAGGTTAGGGTTCAGGCGAAGGCATTAGGGTTCCGACTGGACAGCACGTGAGGAGACGAGATTCAGTGCTGTTCCAGGTACTCTCTGTTTTTCTCCACCTACAACGAAGTCAGAAAAGGGCATTCAGTCCTTTACGTTGGACGCGACAAGTCCTGCCACGCCTGTGCTCAGTCCTTGCACCGCGAGGAACTTTTTTGTGCTAAACATCTTTTGGAACATCTTTTGGCACCACGCAGATCTAAAAGGCATTACAAGCGTAGGCCAATTGTAGGCCTTAAAGTTGTGGAACTACGCCCACATTGGATTTGTGGGGCACATCAAAAGCGGGTCTTGTTCACTTGGCTTACGTAAAAAGGGCTAAGTAGCCAATTTAAAGTCCTTCAAAGGCCGAACAAACACTTCTAAAATGTTCGGCCAAGGCCTACCAGTCATTGAGTAGGCCCTATTAGAGTTTTACTAGGCATTTTCAGTAGAGGTGGAGACCTATACATTTCATTGAGCAGGCCTGAAAGTTCAAAGCGGAGATTCAAGCCTTCCAATCCATTTTTAGTCCTTACCAGGCCTTTTCATGATTCTACAGTTTCTCTACAACCAGGCCTAGACACATGACTATTAATTTACAAAGGCCTTTTCCGCAGAGATGAAGGCCCTTTGAGCTCTTTGTTTAGGCCTGAACAAATATTATAAGCAATTCAAGTAGGAGTTTAGACCTTTCATCATACTTGAAGGTCTTTTGAGCTCTTGGCGCAAGACTAAATCACTATTATTTTCACTCCTACTAGGAGTTCAAGCCTTCCAACATCTTTTCAGTCCTTACCAGGCCTTTTCATGGTTCTATTGTTTTTCTACAATTAGGCCTAAACACATGACTTTATTGGTGTAAACTGGCCTGATAAAAGGTGATATTCACAACCTTGCGATTCAATTCTAATATAGACCTAAGCATTATCCAATCACTCTAAGCGACCCTAGAGGATGCAGATTGAGACCAAAGACACATAGTAGACTCCTTCCAAGGTTTGAATTCAGAGGATTTAGAAAAAGACCTGAAGGGAACATGGAAAATGCCTAATGCCTACTAAGTCCCATAGGCAAGGCAAACAAAAAAATATATGCTATAACAGGATTCGAGGCCTGTTTGAATGCCAAAAATTGTTTTCTTTTTTATGCATGCCATGGTCCTAAAAGTAAAGAATCAAGACATGGAGGAGTATTGTTTACACCCGTTTTTAGCACTCAGTCCTAGGCAAGCGTTGAAAGGCCATTTAATTATTATTTAATTGAATTGGGCCGAAAAATAGAGTTGACATGGATTAAAATTAATGGGCCAAGCTAATATAAATTAGGCCCAATTAATTTCTATTTGATTCGGCCATGGATTGAAAAGTTATGCGGGCTTGATTTTCCAAATGAGAGACAAAGGCCCATGGTTGAATTTAGTCTAGAAGGATCTTATTTGGGAGTGAGATATGGACCCGTGGAAGACATGTGTTGGTTGAGTCGAATGGCCCATATTCTTTTAAGAACCTTGCTATTGGCACAACAGATCTGTGCACAGATTGTGCACAAGTTGTTGAGAAAACGGATCGGAAAACACATGCTTTATTCGGCCAACCTCCAGAAACCGCCAACAAGCTGGTACATGGGACACTTGTCAACGTGAGAAGGCGGCGGAAAAATCACTTGCAAACCGTGAAGACCCTTGAAGCCTATAAAAAGAAGGGAAAATGACGGCCCAGGACGTGTTTTGATAATTAATACCCGCCAAGAACATGCTGAGAAACATTTATTAATGCTGAAAATGTCATTGGCGGGCATTAATTATCAAAATACGTCATTGGCCATCATTTTCCCTAAATAGAAGAATCAAATACAGAAAAAGGGTTTCAACACCAATCAAACCCAGCGCTTACCCAAACACAAACTTCCAGCAAGTT
Source organism: Rhododendron griersonianum (assembly GCA_018127125.1). Lineage (NCBI taxonomy): Eukaryota > Viridiplantae > Streptophyta > Magnoliopsida > Ericales > Ericaceae > Rhododendron > Rhododendron griersonianum. Next base: position 33,733,606 of record CM030790.1, on the reverse strand, counting down.
TGCTTATCATTTACATTTCCAGTTTAATATCTTTTACTTCAAGAAGTAAATTGTATTTTTACCTTTCCTGCTCAACAACTTTGTTAATCCGATATAATAAAGTTTGTTCTTTATTTTCTACGTTGTTAAGTCCACATCCTTTGTGACAAACCAAAAACCATCATTGTGATCTCACCCTTAAGGTCACAACACTTTCGCTTTCAAGGTTACAAAGTCAAAAAAGGGCATCCAATCCTTTACGTTGGATGCGACAAGTCCTGTCAAGCCCGTGTGCTTAGTCCTTGCACCGCAAGGAACTTTTTTGTGCTAAACAGTAAGCTTACCATTTTGGTAGCCTGACATCTCTGAGGACAGGAGCTTGCCATTTCTCAATTTCCTCTTTCCAGTACTATAATCTGACCAATATTCAAAATTAAATGGTATCTAAACCACAATGAATCCAAAATATTAGGAACATTTTCAGATATAAACAAACATAGGTGGGAATAAATATTCAGCTCTTGGTATCTGATTGGTCCACCATAATGTGAGAGGATAAATATTGCAAGGGAGCATCTCCCCCTCAAGACCTCCATCCTCACCAAAACCCTCAAGACTCCATTTTGTGGCCCCACAAGGCCCACAAAAGGTGATCCAAACTATTCATCTCTTAGGTCCCGATATGAAGAACATATATGCAATAAAATTACATTGACCAGAGTGTCTTGTTTTACAAATTGGACGGTTATTTTGGAACAAGACACGATTAGTTAGTGTGTGTGTCTTTGAGCGTCTTATCAAGTTAGTTTTTTTGCATGTATGCTAAGAAGCACGGAAACGGATACGGGATATAGATACGCAAATACATGATATTTCTAAAAAGTAGGATACGATACGTTGGGAGATACGTTGAGTATAAAAGCAAATAAAAAATATATTATATTTAATTTTTAATTCCTTAATTCCACTATGATTATACTGTTAAAAAAACCCTAAAATCAAAGAGAGAGAGAGAGGGGGAGAGAGAGAGAGATGACAGATGAGAGATATAATGTTTAAAAAAACCCTAAAATAAAAGAGAGATGACAGAAAAGAGAGAGAGAGAGAGAGAGAAATTTACAAATAGTTATATATATAGCCGTATATATGTAGTTATATGCATATAGATATCTAGAGTACAAAACCAGAGAGACAGAGGCAGAGATCAGAGACGAGAGAGTCGAACGAGAGCTTACCGGTGCAATAGAGATGAGAGACCTTTGCCATCGTGACAAGAGATCTTTGTTGTTGATGTCGATGTGGACTGGGGAAAATAAGTACAAATATATATATAGCCTTTAACCCATATACTTTAAGTAATACTCCATCCGTTTCATATTGAGAGTCCACCATGAAAAGTCGTGTCATTTTTCAAATCAAAAAATCAACTACTTCCATGTATAATTTTTTAAATTCTTTCGCACCAAATTAAAGTACTAATCGAGATCTTTAATACGGTGCGAAAAAATTTGAAAAATTATGCACGGAATTAGTTGATTTTTTGATTTGAAAAATGACACGACTTTTTATGGTGAACTCTCAATATGGAACGGAGGGAGTAACATATTAACCCCCACACATATCCAAGCATATCCAAAACGTATTGGGACACCAAAAATTAATTCTAAAATCTGGATACTTTAAAAAACGTATCGGACACGTATCCGAAGCGTATCCATATTCGATGATATGTGATACGGAAGCCAAAAAAGAGTATCTGTGCTTCATAGCATGTATGTTGTTTTGCATCTACGAGATTAAAGGATCGAATCGCCCTTGTGTGTCCTTCTAGACCCACAAGTTGGATTCTTGAGGAATATGGTGGGGATGTAGTCTTGAGTGGGAGCAGCTCCTATATCATAAATCCCAATCAAAATGATAATCAACGAGGAATAATTACATTTTATTCCGATATACATACTCGTCAGAGCATCATGCGCCAAATCTAAAGCTACTCTTTCAGAAGTGCCATAGAATTTCGTATACCTCCTACAATAGATTAAAAAAAGCAAATATGATATGAGAAAAGTATACTATAACAAATGATAATTCGTCTAAGCATACAATAGCATGTTCCGTTAGGACTTGAACATATCATAATTTTTTCATGCAATGGTGCCACACAGAGAGAGAGAAGAGGAAACCAAAGTCCTTGATTGGAGCAACAAGTTACTGCTGAAATTCTCTATGATTCAGCTCTACTTTCGTAGCACAACAAAGAGCAACACACCTAAGTTTCATTATCTTTTGTTGTTGCTAATAAAAACGTGTCATGCAAGCCTATTTTATTATGTGCAACTTGGCCAGACAAACCCCCGTTAGTTTTACTTTTTCATTGTTGGTGCGGGGGTGTTTAATTTGTAACGACCCGGAACCCCAAGCACCACACCCAAAACAACAAAATCTAATGTTGTACGCCTCCGACTCGATACAAATAAAACAAACAATTATGAAAAAGCCATCTTCCACTTCCTTAAAAATTTACATAATTACTTGTATAAACCTTCTACATACCCTTCCCTTTCCAACTTACCTTACTCCCTCTCTTCATCCCATCATTCCTTTCTCTTATATTTCCTCTTACCCTTTCTAAGAATCCAACCCCTCTCCTCTCCTCTGTTTTCCCCCTCCCTCTTCCGTTATTTTCTTCCCACCCTCCTCTTTTTCCTCTTGTATTATATTCACATTTAACTCCACGTATCCTCTACACATGCACACAATTTCTCCCTAAGGAGCTCACGTGCACACCAGCACATACCCACTTACGTTTTTTTGCAACCAAACCCCAAAGTTTAAGGAAATCTCACAGGAAGCCCACATAATAAATCTAACTTTTAATATGACTAATTCTTTTCTTTTCTTTTTAATAAGAGCCGGGTCTCACAATTATCCCCCGGTAAAAGAATTTCGACCTGAAATTTATCACCCTAATGAAGTAATTCAACTATAACTAGGCTCTCATTGCCTCTGACGAAAATTGCATGCCCATGCCATTCCAAACCAAGCACAACCACAGATAACAAATCAAACCACCACAATCAAGAATCCATCCTCAATCTAAGTATTGAATCATACACGGGCACCTCGGGCCCTTATACTACAAGATTGGGCACCGCAAGCCCTGGGGCACCTCAGGCCCTTGCACTACAATCCAGTATACATCAGCATCGTGGGCCGAAATCAACATACGCACCTCGGGACTAAAATCTCAATGCTTTAACTACAAATATAGGCACCTCGGGCATAAACTCAAATGCAACAACTTGATTCCTCAAACACCGCGAAATAAATACCACGTCAATATCCCCGCCACTAAGGCCATATGAATAATGCTACTGAGGCTATAAACCAAGTCGGCTCCAAGCTAACCACGATTTGTCACAACTAACCACAACCTTTACACACAATATCATTCCTCATTCTTTACGCACAATATCCATATCCATAAGGCTAATAAGGCCACACCACTAAGGCTTAACCACGCCTCAAAGGCAACACACACATACAATATTCAAAAAACAAGTGTCACAATATTCTTTTACAACACCTACTTTACCGAACAACAAATACCATTATTAACTACCCAATAATTTGATACGGTACCAAATAATAGAATACCAAAAGAAGCTTCAACTATTGTGACGTTTAAACAATAAACCATACAAATACTACATATTGCCGGACATCACAAATCCTTTGGTTCAAAACTACTACCATATCACAGATTACCCATTGGCTATGGCATTGAATTAAATAACAACTATATCACACATTCGTAAATTCAGGAACCAAAGGAACCTCAACTTTTATCTGAAAGCATCCAAAGGATCCTCCACCTTCATAGGAAAAAAAACTCCACTCTGATAGAGTTTGTGTGCAAACTGGGTTAAAATCACATATATAGCTTTCGTGTACTAATATATTATGTCTCCCAACCCTCCCCAATTGACCACAAATACCCACCAATGTTTATATAACACCAACCAAATAACCTGGTCATTATATTTTGGGTAAGTAGCATACATAAAATTCAGATTAAGGCTCGGAAGCACTAAACAATGAGTTAATGACTAATGTTTGATAACTGAATTTCCACTTACTATTACTTACTTTTTTTTACTTTTCCGCTAAGAATCAATTTATTGAACCCTTCAAATAACTGAACCCACATGGCTGGACAAATTCCCCGAATCAGAAACATCCTTTTTACCTCCTGGAATTTCTGACCACTGCTTCATTTTGGTGGATGTCTTGCCAGAGATCCTCAGGAAGATTCCTTTCAAATTCTTCAGTTTTTGGATGAGACATGATCAATTTAAGGCTGAGGTCCAAAAGTCTTGGGGCGCGCCTTTAAATGGTTCATGTCATTCTCGTTTGTATGGTAAACTTGTGAGATTAAAACCAGTTCTGAGGGCTTTTAATAACAAGTTTTACTCACAAATTGGGGTCAGAGTTCATCAAGCTAGACAAGAGTTAGCTTTGGTTCAAGAGCAATGTCTTCAAAATCCTCATAATGCTACCCTTATGGAGGAAGAGACAGTGCTGTATACTAAGTTTGTAGAGCGAAGTTCAGCTGAGGAATCATTCATAAAACAAAAATCTAGGGTTCAATGGCTTGCCTTAGGGGACCAAAACACTAGGTTTTTTCACCGAAAACTAAAGTCTCATTGTTCAAGGAGCAAAATTTTAAGTTTGACTGATGGTTTGGGTACAAGATTGACAGATCCTGAAGCTATCAAGGGTGAGATTCTTGGTTATTACATGGGTTTACTTGGGTCACCTTTTGCTCAGAAGGTTGACGCCTCCCACATGGTCAGTCTTGATGTCACTCAGAGACTTCCCAGGGAGTTCAAAGAGAGTCTCTCCAAGCCTGTTTCTCGCACAGAAATCAAAGAAGCTATGTGGTAAGCAAATCATGGGCTTCAGACACATAGTAAAAAAAAGGGAACTGTGATAGACAACCTGTGTCCATCTTGATCTCTCGCACACACACACACACACCCAACCGTAATAACATATTTACCCCCGAAAAAGTTTTAAAAAGTTACAGATGTACCCCCGCAGTGTCCCCGTCGGCGTCCCAACTGTGTCTCACCTATGTCACCCCGTGTCTCCAATCGTGTCCCACTCCAAAAATTAAATTTAATTATTAGACACGCCATGTGGCATGTCGGACACGTTTGTAGCCATGTCCCCCGCGTGACCCTGTGTCTGATGCGGCGACCTCTAGGAGTGTCGGTGAATCATAGGTGTTGCAAAACCTGCTACACTTATGACTTAAAATGACTCCAAAATATGTATTACCTTCATTAGCAAGAACAAAACAGAACAAACTACAACTTCTGGATGGCATCCTCCCCTAAAAAATGAAAACAATGAAACAAACTCCAAGCAATACTGACCTCGAATATGGAACCAGTTCCTCCTTCAGCACATTAATCCAAAGATGGTATTGGACAGTGCTTTTCGAATAACCTCAAATGCTGGCAGCGGTGAGCTTTGTGTACGAGATATTTAAGCAACTTAACAAGTGAATGGTATCTGGATTGCAAAAAATAACGAATTAGAACCCAAAAAAAATCACCTGTAGACCTATAAAAGGAGATACTTAAGCAAATCCTGGGCTTCAAACACATAGTAAAAAAAAAGGGAACTGTGATAGACAACCTGTGTCCATCTTGATCTCTCTCACACACACACAAAAAGTTTACAACATCCAAAATAGCACTGCGTTCTCCTCACAATTCCAACATCAGTTATTTTCACTTCAACTCTCCATTAAACTTCAACTTCACCAAAACTAGTAATTTGATAGGAAGTCAAACTGCACCAACACATTGGCATCAAGTTGTGATACTTTGTAGCCCATCAATAATTGTATGAAGTTTACAAAAGTATCAGTTACAAGCGCCTCTTTTATCCCCAAACATTTTAGTAAAGACGATTTCTACGGACATGTAGGCTCAACGCTAATTAACCTGCTAAGTTCCGGTCGTCAGCATTCTTCTTATTATCACAATCAAAACCCCGCTCAAACTAGTGTGATATCTGTAGAGCAGTTGTACGAAGTTGATTGAAAATCCATTTTCATCCCCAATTTACATGCTTTCAGGAAGAACCTTTTCTAAAGCACGATAGACTTTTTTGTTGTACACGTTTTCCTGAGCTGGATCTCAAGAAGAGGCCTCAGCATAGTAATCTCAACTAGATTCTTCATTCTGTTCTCATAGCGGTACTAGTACATACTAAATAAATTTAATACGTAAAACTATGATGCTCGTGTAACCCCTAAACGAATAAAGTGATCATTATATTAACCAAAATGCACCACAAGACTTACCCCACCGATAATAGCATTCCAGGAAAACTACTTTCTGATAAAATCAACATACAGGTACATCCATGCATTAATTGTATATCGAAGTTATTCCTCTACTTACAGGCACTTGCAGTTTGTGAGACAACAATTACTGCTGTGGTAGCATGGCCGTGACCGAGAATCAATATTGCAATCAGATGACCCAAATATATCCTCAAAAAAAACATTAGCACCAGAGGCATTGAGCCTCAAAGAATTCAACACATCTGAAGAACGTTTAAGGTTACTTGACTCCTTTCGCTAAAAGGAAGAGAGAAATATCCGCAACACTAGACAATATCCAAAAGTTAAATTCAGCCTATATGTCCAGGGAACAAACCCTAGAAGTGAAATACCACAAAAAGAGCCGAAGTTCTTCATTCCACGCATCAAAGATGTATGATCCACAATATCTCCACTGCTAAAATTATTTCAAATTTCAATAAGAAATAGCAGGTGTATAAATAAAATCAGCAAAAAGAAAAAGAAGATACTAATCCTAGAGAGAAACATGCTACATACACATGATGTGGGAACTAACCAGTAGAAGAGGATACAATTTTTAGGTAAAACTGACACAGAACATTTCGTTCAACCTATAAAATATGGACTGCTTATCAATATGACCTTCTCTGCTAATATACTAGAGTTTTATCCAATGGCATCTGCAGATAGACCAATGCATCACCTTTTCATCCAATCCCTTCACTTGTTCCTCAATACATTCAACTCAACATCCAAACGTAAGAAACTATATGTCCAAAATCAAAGGGACCCAGAACATATTTAACTATTTCTACCTTTTAATATTTTCAGGTACATTCGCCATGACAGGCAACTTTTCCACCATCAAATCATGCATCTGTATCTCCTTAGCATCCTCCCTGGAAAAACGAAACAACGGTTTACAACAGAGTGACCCGAGACATCGAGCAAAGGTAAGTACAGACAGATAAAAAGAATCCAAGAAATGTCATTAAACAAAAAAGGTTCCCAAAACAGATATTCTAGACATCTTTAACTGTGCTACATTCTGAACAAAATAATTAAACATAACTTGACTGAATGTCACATAAAATATTCAATGGTGTATTCTGCTTTTGTAAGCACAGTAACGTGACAATGTTAATAAGGTGCTATCTCTATAGAGTAGGCACTGATAACAAAAAACTTGTATAGCGAAGACAATGTTATGTTCTCTCCATTCCTTATTTAGTATTTGTGAGGAAATACCAACTGTGACCCATTAAGAAACTAACAACCATATATATCCCATGCAAGGGAAGCTTTATGCAAGAATATCCTTGAAGGTAAAAATCTTGTTTTCTTCCCGTTGTAAACAAATGGGTAGTAGGTCAAGCTGCATTGGGGGGCATGTCTCAACATTGCCTTGAACTTGGACAACCCAAATCAAAAGTTTTGCCCACGACCTTATAAAAAAAACCTTCAGGGGTCACTGCTTGGTGCAATGATATAAGGCTCAACTGAAAAGTTCGATAACTGGGGTTCAACTGTTCAAGTATGACTGTATGAGAGCAGCAACTTTTCGCATTTATACCAACTTTAGGTTTCTATGTAAACTACCCTTCCCATCCCCTCAGTTACCGAGCGATTAGCACAAGGTACCTGAAGTGGAGCCATTTAGAGAGAAGTAACCCTATCAATTTTCAATTTTCAAATGTGCTGAAAATGATCAGTATAAACAGCTCAAACGCAAACAGGTCACAGATACATGGCTAAAACATATTTTCCCACTTTAGCAATTTTTATATGATAATCTCCAATAAATAGAGATGAATAAAACTGACTGACACCTGTCTTCGGCATAGTATACATGCTTGCTTGGCAGTTGACTGTCAATAGACTGCAGCACGGCTGTTAGCTTTTCAATTTTCTGCACCACATAAAATAATTATCAAATCACGGAGCAGATAAAGGGAAACCCTTACTCTTAATGTTGTAAATACTACTCCCTCCTTCCAATAATCTTAGTCCCTCTTTCAGAATCCAAATATTTAAGGCGACATCATCATTACACCTCAAAAAGTACAAGATTTCGAAGTTGCCCTTTATTTGAAAATAAGGAGCTATTACTCAAATTTAAAAAAGCAAGGACAAAAAAGGAACACTATCAACTTTTACTCTTTGACTTGTCAAAATATACATGTATTTTGGTCGGGTGACCGGGTGAGGGTCAAATGATTTTCTTTATTTCTTTGCCAATAAAAGGGGCAAGAGATAGGGTCTTTTACCTTCTAGGAAGCACATTTTTTTCTCGAGTTAGGGTCTTTACTTTGTACTCAATGAGACCAGTTATCTTTTCACAACCAAAAGCGACTTACGCTTTCCAAATTGTGGTCAATAGTCTATATGCCTACTAGGAAACACAATTGTTTTTCGTCATTCCTTTCTATCGAGACTCTACTTTTCCATCATGCGGCCAGTGTTCTTACACCCACTAGGAGCCACTTATGTTTTTTATACGTGATCAGTAGTCAATATATCTACTAGGAACCACACTTCTTTCTCAAGTTAGGGTCATTACTTGCTGCTCATTTAGGCAACTCTCTTTTCACAACCAGGAGCAAATTATACTTTCCAAATTGTGGTCAATAATCTATATACCAACTAGGAACCACAATTGTTATTTGCCTTTCCTTTTTGTCGAGTTAGACAGTTTACTTTCTCTTTAAGCGGTCAATAGTCTTTCACCCACTACGAGCCACTTATGTTTTCTATTTGTGTTCAGTAGTCTATATAACTACTAGGAACCACACTTCTTTCTCAATTTAGGGTCTTTCCTTCCTGCACAATAAGACCAGTTATCTTTTCACAACCAGAAGCGACTTACGCTTTCCAAATTGTGGTCAGTAGTCTATATACCTGCTAGGAACCACAATTGTTCTTCGCCTTTCCTTTCTATCGAGATAGAGACTTTACTTTCCCATCAAGCAGCCATGGTCTTTACACCCACTAGGAGCCACTTAAGTTTTCTATTTGTGGTCAGTAGTCTATATACCGACTAGGAACCACACTTCTTTCTTAATTTAGGGCCTTTCCTTTCTGCTCAATTAGAGCGGTTATCTTTTCGCAACTAGAAGCGACTTGCACTTTCCAAATTGAGGTCAGTAGTTTATATACCTACTAGGAACCACAATTGTTCTTCACCTTTCCTTTGTATCGAGATAGAGACTTCACTTTCCCATCAAGCAGCCAATGGTCTTACACCAGCTAGGAGCCACTTATGTTTTTTCTATGTGGTCAGTAGTCTATGTACCTATTAGAACCACACTTCTTTCTCAAGCTAGGTTTTAACTTCCTACTCAATGAGGACAGTAATATTTTCGCAACCTGGAGCCACTTATGCTTACCAAATTGTGAACAGTAGTCTATATACCTACTAGGTACCACAATTGTTCTTTGCCTGTCCTTGACGACTCAGAGATTTTACTTTCCAATCAAGCGGCCACTAGGAGCCACTTATGTTTTCTATTTGTGGTCAGTAGTCTATATACCTACTAGGAACCACACTTCTTTATCAATTTAGGGTCTTTCCTTTATGCTAAATGAGACCAGTTATCTTATCGCAACAAGAAGCGACTTAAGCTTTCCAAATTGTGGTCAGTAGTCTATATGCCTACTAGGAACCACAATTGTTCTTCGTCTTTCATTTATATCGAGATAGAGACTTCACTTTCCCATCAGGCAGCCAATGATCTTACACCAACTAGGAGCCAGTTATGTTTTTTCTATGTGGTCAATAGTCTATATACCAACTAGGAACCACACTTCTTTCTCAATATAGGGTCTTTCCTTTCTGCTCAATGAGAGCAGTTATCTTTTTGCAACTAGAAGCGACTAATGCTTACCAAATTGTGGTCAATAGTCTATATAACTACTAGGAACCACAATTGTTCTTCGCCTTTCCTTTCTATCAAGATAGAGACTTTCCTTTTCCATCAAGTGGCCAGTGGTAATTACACCAACTAGGAGCCACTTATGTTTTCTATTGTGGTCAGTAGTCTATATATCTACTAAGAACCACACTTCTTTCTCAATTAAGTTCTTTCCTTTCTGCTCAATTAGACCAGTTACTTTTCGCAACTAGAAGCACTTTCCAAATTGTGGTCACTAGGAACCACAATTGTTCTTCGCCTTTCCTTTGTATCGAGATAGAGACTTCCCTTTCCCATCAAGCAGCTAGTGGTCTTACACCAACTAGGAGCCACTTATGTTATTTCTATGTGGTCAGTAGTCTATATACCAACCAACTAGGAACCACACTTCTTTCTCAATTTAGGATCTTTCCTTTCTGCTCAATGAGACCAGTTATCTTTTCGCAACCAAAAGCGACTCGCGCTTTCCAAATTGTAGTCAGTAGTCTATAGTAGGTCTATATACCTACTAGGAACCACAATTATTCTTCGCCTTTCATTTGTATTGAGATAGAGACTTCACTTTCCCATCGAGCGGCCACTGGTCTTGCACCAACTAAGAGCCACTTATGTTTTTTCTATGTGGTCAATAGTCTATATACCTACTAGGAACCACACTTCTTTCTCAATTTATGGTCTTTCCTTTCTGCTCAATGAGACCAATTACCTTTTTGCAGCCAAAAGCGACCTGCGCTTTCCAAATTGTGGTCAGTAGTCTATATACCTACTAGGAACCCCAATTGTTCTTCGCCTTTCCTTTCTATCGAGATAGAGACTTTACTTTCCCATCAAGTGGCCACTGGTCTATACACCCACTAGGAGCCACTTATGTTTTCTATGTGGTCAGTAGTCTATATACCTTCTAAGAACCACACTTCTTTCTCAAGTTAGAGTCTTTGCTTTCTGCTCAATGAGGCCAATTATCATTTTGCAACAAGGAGTGACTTATGCTTTCCAAATTGTGGTCAATAGTCTATATACCTACTAGGAACCGCAATTGCTCTTCACCTTTCCTTTCTGTCGAGTTAGAGACTTTACTTTCCTATCAAGCGGCCAGTGGTCTTTACACCCACTAAGAGCCATTTATGTTTGCTATTTGTGGTCAGTAGTCTATATACCTACTAGAACCACACTTCTTTCTGAATTTAGGTCTTTACTTTCTGCTCAAGTATCCAAGGAGTATTGGTGTCTGATACGGATACAGATATGACTCCCTTGCACAAGAATCTGTGCTTCATAGGTGCACATTCTCAATTAACATGTGAGTAAAGATAGATTAACAAACAAAACCAGGATGAACCAACCTCAACATCCAGGACCTCAAGCACAGCAACTGGAATTGGGTGTGGGTGTGGAGAGAAACCCATCCAGAACAAAGTTGTTGAGGACCCTCTTGATCAATGATGCACAAAACATTGGGCAGACCTACAAGCAGTAGGATTTCCAACAGTGAATACATTACATTTGCTTTTCTGAAACCAGAACAAAATACAAGAAAAGGGAATCAGAGTCATCAAAGACTTACCTCTTTTCTCATGGAGCTATCGGCAAGCATTGAGTAGATGGAAGCCTTTGAAAGATTTTACGTAGTTCATTTCACTATTGCCATCATGATTAGTCTCATCTTCAGCTGAGTCATTATCCTAAATGCCAAATAGATCCGTAAGCCATCTGGACCAGTTCCCAACCTACTAGCCAGAAAACCAAAGTAAGACCCAATAAGGAGAAGTAGTAACTTTTCCTTATTGATATGTAGTTTAGATAAGTCTTGCAGTTTAGAGATTGGTCATAAGTCAAAATATGATATGCACCAAAAAAAATAATATTCTCTACTAAAATACGATCGCAATCAGACACTATTCGACGCACCATCGGATCTGCCCTGACCTCTTAAATTGCATCTATTGATGGCCCAAAATGCCAAGTTCTACTGTCTCTAAAATACATGTTCTATGCTCATAGAGGTATTGATATATTGTTAGCACTTAAATAGCTCAAACACAAATGTCCTATATATACACAAAGAGGATTGAATAGCATTGAATTATAGAAGGTCAGAAGTAGCTCTAAGTAGTTGCCGATACTTGGTTCTCCAACTATTCCACCGACAGCCCTTATCCACGCATGCATATACAATAACGTAGTCCATGGTATTATTTTATCAATATATAAAACTATATGACATTCAGTAACAAATCCGAAGGCCTTTTTTTACCGAAAAGATTCAATACACTACCTATTAAAGTATTAAACACCAATTCAAATAATATATTACAGTTTATGAAAATACGGGTAGTTACAAGTACCATGTGGTGGAAACCAATAAATATCAATACGTGAATCAGTGCTCCCAACTCCTCAAATGAAAAAAAAGAACTCTTAGAAAGCAAAATCATATCAACTCACAGCGTGAGATAACAGATAACAGTGAACATATCGTACTGGAGGTGTCAGCCAAACCACTCAAATCCTCTTTCTATCACAACATCAGGGAATGAACCAGATAAATATATCCACTACCAAAAACCAAAAGTTCAAAATATGAATAGAAAAAAACTCTTAGACAACCTAACTTAAAATGAATGAACCAAATAAATCAAAAAAAAATTACCTTTAGATTTTGCAAAGCCTTCAAGAACCTCTACATATGAAAGACCTAATAGAATTAGATAAACCTCATGCATAGATTTCAATATTCTTAAAGCAAATAAGGGGCAAGATCAGAGATTAGTAGATTTCAAGATGATTGACGGGTCAAAGATCTGTCGTCTCTCAGCTCCTACAGACAAAGCCACACCGATTCGATAACTATGCGAACACATACACATCAATCAAACCGAGACACGGAAAATAAGCCAGATGAAGACCTAATTAATTGAATGCCGCGTCATGAATTCCAATTGTTGGAATCTACACCCTTGGATTTGTAAGATATTTTTTAAAAACTGAGCTGTTTTATTATATAGATATAGATAGATGGGTTATGTTTGGCATTTCGACAGTAACAAAAGTTTGGGATACTTAACAGTAGGATACATACATTCAAACATCTAGATTGGAATTTCTTTTACTTTTTGTCAAAAATATTTCTCACGACAACATAAACTGAAGTCCTCTTACAACTTTCATAAGGAAAAAGGTTATGTCCTTACTCAAATCTTGCCAGAAGTCCTCTTACAACTTTCATAAGGAACAAGGTTACGTCCTTACTCAAATTTTGCCATACAAAACCTCCCATTTAAAGCGTAGTCAACCAAAACAATTGCATCACTGATCAAAAAAAAATCAAAACAATTACATCACCCTCACACTCCATCACTTGAATTTATAAGGCAAATATGAAATATCCCGGCTTGCAACTTCCAAAAACATGTTGCACTATCACAGGTTAGAAAATTTATAACTAGCATGGTGTAGTTTTCTTTTTCCAATTGAGTTGCAACAGTATTCATGCACATGCCTACATAGACTCTAGTTAAAGCGACTATAATTGGGGCTCTCCGCACCCCTTAACGACACAAACTGCATCATATCATGGAATTTGTTTTGGTGGTAAGTTCTAAAAAAGTATCAAAGAAAGATACAACAACGGGCATAACATTGTACAAACAGAGTATAAAATAAGAACAAAAGTAGAAGGAAGTCCAAAAACCCACTAGGTATCCACGGGGATATACACCTCTCCCAAAAACTCAAGAAAATAATCTAAGGAAAAGGAAGATCCTCTCTCCACCAAAAAAATAAAAAGCAAAGTAGAGAGCACCATATCTTAGGACATTAATAGATGTCTTGATGTTGTAGCCACCACAACAGACATAAGGGTTGTATTAGCGTCTTTGGGATGTCTAAGCTTTTGGGTGCTTTTTAGACTTATGTTCCTCCTCACTGAACTTTATACAAAATTTAGTTATTTATTTTACTCTTCTGATTCCACTCCACAAGATCAATCAGAAAAGAAGTTTAGAAATTAAGCTGGAAAACTTAGGCTCTATAACCAACGCAAACTAGAGCCAGCTGAAGTAGAAACTAAGAGCTCCTGTAGAAGAAGGAGAAATGTTTTATCAACCAGAGCAATAAGAACCTCAAGTGAATAGACATCCCCCTATCGACGTAAACGGCTCATATTCTCCAAGTTAAATGGCACGAAACCACTAAAAACCCATGTTTTGATCAAGTGATAACTCGAACTAGAATCTCTTCTTTTGGAGAAAATAGATATTTATAATCACCTATCAAAGGTCAAACCCCTTTCCCACCTAAGCCAACTTGTTTACAGGTCCACTGGAAGGTTTGTAACATAAATGGATGAAATCAGGAGGATTTTCCGATGCGGCAGCAACACCAAGGTAAGAACCCATTTTTAGTTCCTTGCATTGCTCTACATCCAAAATTGTTGCAGAAATAACATCACTATACATTAAGGCAATCTTTGAAGCCTCTTCTGCTAAAACCCCCGAGGATATAAGAGTCATAATAAACAAGGGTTATCTTACTGAATGGAAAACATCAACAAATCTGAAAAAAGGAAGAATACAAAATTAAGGCACTTTAAGACACTAACATAACATATCAAAGGTACAATAGGTATGCATTAGATGCACATTATACAAAGTAGACAAAATAACAAGGAAAATTATAAGGTTGAATAGTGAATACAAACCAGGGGTTAGGACATTGGCAGGGCCCATTTACCAGCTTTGTCCCAAGGATAATCCCAGAGCATACGTCTTTAGTGTACTTAAGCTTCTTTTCCAGATCAGATCCAGTTCCAAGACCAAGAATATCAACAGATGTAAGTGATGGGTTTTTTTTACTCTGACTTGAACCTATTATCTTCAAATGTACCCAGCACAGTTCCTACAACATTCAAGCTCCCACAAGAACCCAAACATGTGTCCACTGCAAATCAGAGCAACTCCAACCCAGCTGCATTTCTCTGAAATGCAGACCCTGATTTGAGTTGCCAAATTTGGAGACTCAACCCAAAATATAGATGTCTCCATTTGCATAAATGTACACAACTAATAATAAACAGATCCAGATGTTCATAAAATTGGTTTTGAAAAGTTATTGACAATGCAATTAAAATATCCACTGAGAGAAAATTGAGTTGTGAAGATAATTCAGGGGATTTTTTTAAAAAAAGATATAGAAACAGAGAATTATTGCTGAAATGTTTGAAAAAATGATTTGCTTAAGTACACTTTGCTAATAGATATTGGAGAATTGGGCTGGAGTTGCTCCCAGGAGTTGAAAAACAAAAAAAAAATTAAAAAATGAAGCAAACTAGTACCAGATACTATCGCCGAAGTAGTATTAAGTTTTGATTCGGCTGAGAGCCCCTCAGGAGAAGCAATCACAATGGCCACATTACTCACCTGAGAAGCCTTTGCTGCCATAGCAACGAACTCACCAAGACTCCGATAGGCAGCGGTGGTTGATGTGGACTATCCAAGCCCAATTAACCCAACCCTTTTTGACCCAATTCCCGAAAGCCTTAGAACAGTTGACTGTCCAGCTTTCCCATTGAAATCCTCCTCCAAAGAAGCTTCAGCCAACAAAACACTCGAATGGGACTATGGGAGTCCAGTTTCTTCAAGATTGGGTTCTGGAATTTCAGGTTTTCATCTTTGACCATGTCTTTCTCGGTGACACCCACTGCCAGTATATCTCCTTTCCATTCCACCACATCGATCTCTTTCGCAGAAAAAGAGATCTAACAGAATTTCCCCAAACACAAGCACTAATAATTAGAATTTCAATTACTCGCATAATCTAGTTTAGAAACAACGTCAGTTGACAGAATATATGTGAGACCATCTCCAGCACCTTCCTCAAACTCTTAACACTTCGATAAAAAACAAAACAAAACAAAATTGAGTAAAAGCTTCAGTTGATGTGAAGCACTCCAATGAAAAAACTCAAATTAAACAAAAAGATCTACAATTCATTTCCCTCCAAATGGAAAGAAAAAGAGAAAGGGACACTTAGTTCTTTCCTATCTCCTTTCCTTGAGATTGCCCACGATACAAAACCAAATGCAACAGGCCTTCATAGAATGAGGCCCCACGCCAAGCCAAAATTTTCAAGGAGCAATTCCCAAATCAGCAAAGATACCAAATAATGCATGGAAGGCAATTCACTGACTCCCACACAATTTACACATACAACACCAATCCAACAAAAGCTTGCCTCACTTACCAAGTATCATTGTCAATGCTAGGAATCGGCTCCTTAGTAGCATTCCTAGCAAATAAAGTCATCTTCGAAAGGGATTTAGAATGCCTAAGCCTTTCCATGTATTGATGAAAACTGAAATTACCTTAATCAACTAAGGTAATCTTTTCCAAGACTCCAACAACCATGGCATGTACTTCTCAACCAAAGCCTCCTTCTCTTTCACTATGTTGGAAGGTCTAAAAAAGCTCACCTTAAGGGTCCATGACGACACCAAGTGTATTCCAACACAAGACATTTGGGCCACATGTGGTCCGCCTAGCATTATTGGTTTAAATCATCACGCACTGATTTAGATAGAAAAATGGCGATAGCGGGATGATAATGGGTGATTGGTTTGGGAACATCTATTCTATTTCATAATTTAGTTACACGAAGAGGGAGGTGGTGGAATTTGGTCTGGTATGTTTTGCTGTTCCAGAAATTCGCCTATTATGTTTCTTTGTACAAAGTAAAATACAGAATCAGCTAGGGCTAACTACAGGATTTACAGAATTTGGTCTGGTATCCTGCGAATAAAGGATCTGCATGAATCTCCTAATAAAAGTAGGATGTTCAGCAGACTATGGAAAAGAATCCTGAAGGGACTAAGGAAGTAATGTGATAAGGGAACGAGCATACAAAGCAGGGCAAAACAGTCACATTTACGTTCTGAGTTTCACATGCAGCAATGGCAAAAGTAACAGGAGGGTTCTCTCTTGAAGTCCTAAACAAAAAACAAGTAATTGTAAGAGATAACAGCATTTCACCCTCATAGAATTACAACTACAAAGCTTATAGTAGTACCAAACAACACGCGAAGGTTCCACGCAACAAGAAGAAAATAATGAAGAATGAAAGCACACAAAAGTATCTCACTAAGTTCAACAAAGGTGGGGAAAACTTCATATACCTCATAATATGAAAGCATGTTATCTGACACAACTCACAAGAAGGAACACGGTTTGGCTGGGCAACATGAATTTATCCCCAAACAAAACCAAACTACGCCTTATGGTCGATTATAAGAATCTTTTTTCAGCCATTCCGCTCTATCAAGGCCTATGTGCGATAAAATTCAATTTCCAAGTGAGATTTATCATAATCCAAAAGAAAAAAAAAATGTCATCCTAATGGCCGTTTCTAATTATATGCAAGGGTTTTTCATATATACCTGGAATTCCTAATTGAGAGGTCATCAAAAAGTCCGTTTTTCACACCCTTCTCTTCAGATCCACACCCCCCATCTTCCATGGGAATGAGATGATTTTTAAAATCATTCCTACAGAAGACGGGACTCCCTCCCCACACTCACCAGCCTCTTCTCTCACACCATTCATAGTTAATGGAGCAAACCGATTTTCGAAGTTTCCTCTTCCCCATCCTACTTTGGGACTCACTCCTTTGAGAGCTCTGTTGAGGCAACTTTCTCCTCCATTCTATTTCAACATCAGCAAACAAATGGATAGCCCGGTCCTCATAGGATACAACGAAAAAATCTAAAATGCCAATCTTCTCCAAAACCCATGTTGAAACCTTCTCCCATTAAAGTGGACCATTGAACAAAAAGTTCCTGTCGCCCTCCTCCCCCATTGTGGACCTTTGACATGACTAGAGAAACACAGGTTCTTCGGAGGAGTATACCCGCCAACACATGCCTCAAATGATTTTCCATGGCCCAATTGTAATTTCAAGCACGTCTCATCATATCAGCATATTGCAGGACCCATCTAACATAGTCAACAAGGTGGCCATTGAAGCTTTCTAATCACACAAACAAGTTGTTTTGCTTCCTCCCTCAAAACCACATCTCCTTGGACATGATGCAAAGAACCCAAGCCAAAAGTAATATTCTCAAAAAATCCCCACGCATCAGAATCTCCATTTTGCAAAATTAGGCATCATCATCGATAAGCTCTGGATTGGCCAACCACGCGTAACTTTCTTCATCCCTCATTCTTGTGTCTGACGAAAACATTTCCTCCCCATTAGCATTCCCTCTCCGACCTTTCTTGCCAATGACGAGGACCAGAGGATCAGAAAAATGATGAGCTGCGAATGAAGCCCAGATGCCACCCCCTCTATGGGATGAGATTTCGTACACTTGAAGGAGAAGAATATTGGGTCAGACCAGAAGCAAGGGCCCCAAACACATTCGAAGTGGCTGTTGACCTAAAGCACTCTAGGCTTGTAGAGGTGATTCTGCAACACTGGCTTGCTCATTGGGCCTCCTTTGTGCAGGTAAATAATCTAGTTTCCGCTTGAGCACCCCTGAACAAGTCTACATTTGCAGCAACAATCCACTGGGCCCTTTTGGCCTTCTTCTTTTGAGCGAGTTTCGGATTTGGCTGGCCCATGGCATCTAACTTGGCCCACCATCACCCTTGGCTGATTTGCATCACTGTACTGATGTCATCCACCAACCACCAGATAGCCTTTCAAAATTTGAATGGTTCACCCACTCTCTTGTGAACGCTCCCCGAAACACTGCATCACAATAATTCCCGGACACGATCCCCGGGGAAATAAAGTTTACCTCTTTGTCGTTGGACCTGATTCCAATATTTCAAGATCTCGTATACAAAAATAGGGACAACCACCACACCAAACATAAAAATCGCCCTACCATTTCCCCTAAAAGATTCTTGCCCAATGGGGATTATGCTTCCCTAATGTATCATCATCCATGGCGTCATCGATTGCACTGAGAAGCTTAGCATCTCACACACATGAACCAGAATTTCCATCAATCAAATCCAAATACTCATGGAACCCCGTGGTTTGTACCAAGAACCCACCATTGACTGCCAAACTAAAAAAGATGAAGTTTCCCCATCTTCTAATATCCGTCTCTCACAATCCCAGCTTCCTCTGGGGATGGAAAAGAAAGAAAAAAGGGGAAAAAGCCCCACCATGTCCTTAATCTACACCCATGACAGCACACACCATTTTCTTTTGCACCATTCCTCAACCAGCTTCTTAACCAACAGCAATAAGCCCCACGGCCCTCTCTGCAGAAAAGAAGTGATGTGGTGTCTACCTTAAACCTCCCCCTTTGACTTCCTCCACCACCCTTCGCCCTGATAAACCATTTTGGCCACGGAGTTAGACCTCGCTCCCTTCCTGTACTAGCTCTAAGTAAGAACCATCCCTGTTTGATTGCAGCAAATTGATTCTGATTGTCCTGCGCCTCCTGCCACTGGAAGTCTAAACGTCCCTCCTCAACAACAGAACTCTCACAGCAGGTTTGAACCAGAAAACCTAGTTGCTCTACCAACCGCCTTACCGACCTTCTCAAACCTCTCCCTCGCTCCCCCAACTCAAAATCTGTGAAGTACCTGTAACTGACCTGAGCAAAATCAGAAGTCCTTGGTCGAGATTCTACCTTTAGTAATCCCAAATTCTCGTCAACCACTATGATACAAGGCTACAAGCAATACCCATACCAAAATTTAAGACCAGCAATGCCAAATTTAGGCGGTGTCTGTCCTTTCCCCCACAGCACACTCTAGCAGGACTAACTTCCTTATACCAGATTCCACTATCCTGTTTTCCAAATATTGTTCTCCAGCACAACATGCCTTCCACTTAATTATTTTACCCATTCCTCTTCTTCTTTCTGATCGGCAAATAAAACTAAACAATTTGGACCATTTCTAGATTTGTGCTTGTCATCCTTGCGCAGGAGCCATGCTAATCTTCTCTATATGGTTCCAATTTTATCGGATGTCCCCGAAGAGACAAAATAATTCCCTCTTCTCTCTTCTTCACGGGACAGTTAAAGAAATTTTTAGTACAACAACTGCACTTCCACACCAGTTAAAACATATATTACATCATTTTTACCATATCTTTTTTTAAGCAATTCAATTTCCAACGATGGGTCTGATTTAAGACCCATGTATATGCAAACCAATCACTATATAAGCTACAAGGGTTTGATGACTTGCTTGTGATGTAGAGGAACACCAGGGACTCCATCTTTGCCGATATCAAATAAAATAGGAAAAAGTCAATATGACAATCCAAGATAATATAATCATTAACATAAGACAGCAGCCATGCGCATACTACCTCCAGACAGGTGTGAGATTCCTCCAATTGAGTTCTGTTAGGAACGTGAAACCATAAATATTAGTAAGACGAAGAGCTTAGGACATTATTTATTGGCACACACATGTAAACAAGCTTACCACCCATGTAAAAAGAAGGCTAACTTTTGCCCTTTCCTTTCCAGTATTCACCAAGTACAACGAAACAAGCAACTGTTCATAAGAAAACCAACGTTATGATCAAGATATCACTTTTAAAGTTTGCACACATATTCAAATTTCTTCAATGAAATAGTAGGTACTGTGAGTTGTGGCGTGCACAATGCCCTTGCAGTTTTCAAGTTATAGTGATGGTCACCTTCAGTTAATGTGCGGTTCAAAGACAGTGAATTTGCTTATAAAGAGATTCAAGGTAGGAGTTAAATCGAGGAATTAATTAAAAGTTTACTAATCAAGCCTATAATTTTCAAACTACCACTCATCAAAGGAAAAATTTTCGTACGGCCCAGCCTGGGAAGATCTAGAGTGGTCTATAATTGAGAAAATAATAACTTGTTATGCAAATAACTTGCAAAAAAAAACTCATAAACATGGCAGGATACTGATTAAAATCCAGGTGGTAGTTTGGTCCAATTATCCATAAGGTTGAGAGAGAGAGAGAGAGAGTAGTTTCCAAATTCAGGGGGTATTCTAATAGACTTTTAGTGTAAGCGCGCCGGATTTTAGGTGTTTCTTGTTTTTATGAAGTAGGATAAGTAACTAGACAGTTGCTCTAGTGAGCTAACTTTAGGATCAGATAACATGATTCGCAGAACGATGCAAGCATTAAAGCCTAATGAATATACTGAGTATTCATGAACTTATGGAGGGCTTAGTAAGAACAGAAATTCAGATACCAATACTTTCTTTTGTCCCTCCCAGCAAAAATTAGGGCTCGTTTTTCAAGCCTGCTAACCATGGATTCAAGTGCACTTTTCTAGGACTTGGATTTCTCTTAACAAATACGCTACTTCCATGCTTGATTCCATCCCCTCTTGATTGTGGTACTTACAAAGTGTATCTACCAGCTACACAAACAACCACCACATTCCACACAGGCCCTAAATAAGTATTGACCGACAAGCCCTCTTGTCTATTCAGCAAATGAAAAAATTAAACAAGCATTCATTTGGTCTTCAGGAAATGTTAAGCAATGTCAAGAAATATAAGAACCTAAACCCCGTAATGTGTTGATGACAAAGTATATAGGCACAACTGCCATTGACGCTAAGAAGCTAAATTTGCATACCGTATAGACAAAAACAGCAGTGGGAAGTCTGCTATCTCGGTAATTATGAGGTATAAACGGTGATATTAGGAGACAGGATACTTTTAGTTCTGGGTCTGGTTCACCTGGAGGTAAAGAAGTAATATTAGAATAATACTGCAAGAGAATATATACATTAATGGCAGCTATTGATGTAAGCAAATCATACCATCATATATGGTCCATGCCCTGGGAAATATAGCACAATATGTCGAATGCTGCCCACTCAAATTCCATTCCCGCGATGATATACCCTGGTCATCTGATTTTCTGTAATAGAACAGAACCAAGAAAATGCAACAATCTGCAGCTTCACTATAACCGTTTCGACACTTTATTTCAAACGACACGTTGTATGGCATTCTTAAGAGCCTAGAGGCCTCAAAATACATTTCGTCCCCTCAAAGTTCATCTGTATTTTCTTTCTCAAACCATCCCATCAATTGGATAGATTACAGGAAGAGTAGCCATAATAAAGAAAAGAAACGTTTGGTAAAGTATAATTTCTAGGTGACAAAACTGATCCCATTCATCTAAATACAGAGTGTGATCACCTAAAATTCAGACTTAGTTCAAAATTTTACAATGGTCTCTATATACACTTCAACTACAACGCATCACACTAATCATTGTGGGGAGTTGCAAAAATGAAATTGCTTCGAGCAGTATCCATGGCCTCAAAGAAAGATGCATATTGAGCACCAGTTCAAAAAGAATGAAATCTTGCATGAAAAGTTATCAAGTCACAAAGTGTCCAAAGGTTAAGCTTTTACGAAACTCCTAACAATATATCAAGCCATCCAACACCCTCCCCTACTTGCAATGTTGTGCATATAGGGAGGCAAACCTCCATTCATATACAGAAGAAGAATACAAACAGGGATCAAATGCACATGGAGAGACTTGAACCGAAGAACTCCCAAAAAACAAAGTCTCATCCCATGTTAAGTTGTTCCAAAAGCTTGACTTGTTTGGGTATATGCCCAACAATGGGCATCAGGTATCCAACAATTTGATGTTGCTTCTTATTCTCATTTCTCAAATAGGACAATCTACTATGAAAATACTGACCTTTATAAAGAACCTAGTCTGAATGATGGGGTTTTTTTTTTTAACAGCATCTGAATGATGAGTTAATGTATCACAGAGGACACACCAATTTCAAAGCAATTATTCATCCTCAAATATGACACTGGTCAAAGTACATGACTGCTTGGAAAATAATGCAATTCAAACTTATATTCCTTAGGCTTTTTACCACTAGGTACAGAAAATAAAAAGTATTTCCCACCAGGTCACCTCCAATTAATGAAACACCAAAACCCTATGAAAGTACCTAAAACTCTAAACCCTGAAAGTGCCTAAACCCTAGGGTACCCTATGAAAGTACCTAAAACCCTAGGATACCCTATAAAAGTGCCTAAACCATAGGGTATCCTATGAAAATGCATAAACCCTAGGGTACCTTATGAAAGTGCCTAAATCACTAAAACCCTATGATAGGAAAATGCACCCTAAAACCCCCATGAAAGTGCCTAAACCTAAACCCTAGGGCTCTATGAAAGCGCCTAAACTTAAACCCTAGGGTATCCAAAACCCTAAAATCCTAGGGCACCCTAAAACTCTAGGGTACCCTAAAACCCTAGGGTGTCCTAGGGTGGCACTTCCATTAATGGTAAATGTATTTTGTAAAAAGTGGACCTAGTGGTAATTAAGTATTCTATCTTACCTTAATGGGAAATACTTTTTATTTTCTGTACCTAGTGGTAATAATCCCTTGGGTTTACCCTATGCCTTCATGTTGACTGGAGCTAAAACTAACGCATATTTTTTATTTCCTTTGTCTCAAGATATAAAAATTTACAGAAGTAGTCAAATGAAATCAAACACAACATTCCAAAAAGAAAAAGGAACAAAAAGTTCACACAAAAAGCATGGCATGCTATGTATGAAATATCACACCAACAAAAATGTTTGTATATGCTGGTTACTACGATATATAACAAAACAACTAAAGGAGACTAAAAGGTTCTTGCAGAAATGTCTCAACCACAAACCCTCCATGGAGAGTCACAATTCTGTTAGGGCAACCTAAATAACAGCACTAGAATGGGAGTTGTTCTTGGGTAAATCTGGTAAACCTCGTTTGAGGCAGCCTACTTTGGTGGGATGGGTGTTGCCACCTACGGGGGAATTCAAACTCAACACGGACGGATCCTTTGATTTGTCTTCGAAGTCCGGAAAAATGGGAGGTCTCATTCGAGATGATAAGGGGCAGTGGGTGATTGGATTTCACCGCAGAATCAGTCATGCAAATTCTAGTTGTGTAGTGGAATGTTGGGCAATTAGAGAAGGGCTTAAACTAGCCTTGGACAGAAATTTGAAAGTAATTATTGTGGAAACTGACTCATTGACGGCCTCACAGCTTATTAATGACTCCTCCAATGATAATCATGAACTCAACAACATCATTTGTGATTGCAGGTTTATGCTTCGATGGCTTGAGAGAGAAGTGAAACATATTTTCCGAGAAGGAAACCACTGTGCCGATTTATTAGCTAGTCTTAATTTTCAGCAACTTTCTTTAGTTGTATTCCCAAATATGCCTCCTTCTTTGGGGCAAGCTTTGTATGACGATGCTTCTGGGAAATTCCCTAGAAGTCGTAACTCTATTTAATTTTAATGCAATACTTTTTTCACCCAAAAAAAAAACCTAAATAACAGCACCAAATTGACGAGGAAAATTTGAACGTAACAACTCAGGTAGGTACTCAATGCACCTGAAAGTAAATCATTCCAAAAGGTCTGTGCCTTATTTTTTTTCCTTCACCTAAATTTAACTTTTAGAACACATGTAATTGCATTTGTCGTCCCTCTGGGATATCATTAACAATGTTAACAGACAAAGGATTCACAGTAAGTGACTAGTATCATATAGATAAAATTGAATCTCCAAAAGAAATCTAAACAGCTGGAGATCTTATACGACAATAGGATGGACAATGAACTACCGCAATGTGCTAGAAGCCTTCTAATCCTCGAGCTATTGAGCTTCAAGACTTATTTCACAACACTTAGCCTTCTAATCCTCGAGCTATTGAGCTTCAAGGCCTATTTCGCAACCAGAGCTCGCATGATGCTTAACGACTCCGCCACAAACCTCTTTTATCTAACTGGACTAGACACAAAATATCCCTTGATAAAAATGCTCCGAGGCTTTTTAGATGCAAGCAGTCATTGGCACAATATATGTTTTGACATCAGCAAGATACTGCTCACCACTAGCTCATCAAGACAAAAAGTTGAGATGTTACTGAACTAAAGTGTGTTTGTTTTCACAAACTTAGAATATTTGGGCATCAAAGGCATGTCATAATGGTTCAACAAAGGGCTAAAAGGCCCAAAACTTAATTATCAACCTCCTTGGTTTGTTAAGTTTTCTTAAGTGACCATACAGTACGCCCAGCCATCCAGCAATTTCTGCATATTGCATAGCTAATGTTTTTGCCATGAAATATATTTGACAACAGTGAAGTTTCATATGATGATGCCACCTATAAATATAATACAAGCTAAACTTGATGACGTCATTTCTAATAGGGGGAAACTTTGCCGAACTCGAATGGTCTATGGTGGATATTTAGGCTCCAGCAAAGTCCTTTACATTTGTATTTTTTTTTTCCCAATAAACATAAGATGGAAAAGGTATCAAGGGCACATCACTAAACTCGTGCAAACTACTGCCATCCACCCAAAACAACGACGGCATCATCAAGCATGGGCAAAAACCAGAGTCATCATGCTCATCATGGACTATATTATCAATGTATTATTTACCATGGACAGCTTGCAGTTAAGCATGAAATTATGAACTAAAAAAGATGCATGGGTAGAAGCTACCACTTGGCACAGCAGAAACATTCTCTAATGTCTATAATGATCATCAAACACAAAACCATTAACCGAATCATCAATAGAGTATGAAAGAGGAGAAGAGGACACAAGTCAAGGCAGAAAGAAAACAATATCTTACAACTTGGGTCTTTTGTCTCTGCTTTGTTTCAACAATAAACCATACTATATATACAAATCAACCACTACCCTGTAATCAAACTACAAAACAGAACAACAAATGCCAGTACAATACATAGAAATTCTCAAAACCTAAAGAAACAAAAATATTTTTGGAATCCAACAAAGTACTAAACATACTTTAATCTCCAGAAGTTTCAAAAAAGTGTAATCTATAGTTCATTTCTCCAAAGAAAGTAAACTTTTGCACCAATTTTCCTACATATTTGACTGTTTCCAACATCTTTATAATAGGAAGCAGCAGGACCATATGTTTACCATCAAACATTGGATTACTTAGGAAACACAACAGTCAGTCAGAAAAGTGTCTTATTCAACCTGAGGCGCTATGAAAGGCTCCTGTAGAATGAACAACTTCTTGAACACCTCTTGTGAAAGGTGCACATATATCATATATGTATATGTTGTGGCACTGGCAATAAACAGACCCGTGGGCACTCAACAATCAACTCACATACTCACCATGGAAGTAATATTTACCAATTAAACAAAAAACTATACTTCTTAGAGTTGAAGTATAAACAACAATGGAAAATGAGTGAAGGGCAGAGATTTACAGAGAACTGATTGGCCATGACAGGAGAAGCCTCACATGTACTACATATAGGAGCCGCTTATGTTTTCTATTTGTGGACAGTCTATATACCTACTAGGAACCACACTTCTTTCTCAATTCAGGGTCTTTACTTTCTGCTCAATGAGACCAGTTATCTTTTTGCAACCAGAAGCGACTTACGCTTTCCAAATTATGTTCAGTAGTCTATACACCTACTAGGAACCACAATTGTTCTTCGCATTTCCTTTCTATCGAGATAGAGACTTTGCTTTCCCATCAAAGCGGCCAGTGGTCTTTCACCTACTAGGAGCCACTTATGTTTTCTCTATATGGTCAGTAGTCTATATACCTACTAGGAACCACACTTCTTTCTCAACTTAGGATCTTTACTTTCTGCTCAAGTATCCAATGAGTTTTGGTGTCCGATACGGATACAGATATGACTCCCTTGCAAAAGTATTTGTGCTTCATAGGTGCACATTCTCAATTAACATGTGGGTAGAAATGCATTAACAAACAGAACTAGTATGAACCAACCTCAATATCCAGGGCATCAAGCACGGTAGCTAAAATTGGGTGCGGAGAGAAACCCATCCAGAACAAAGTTGCTGATGACCCTCTTAATCAATGATGCACAGAACGTTGGGCAGACCTACAAGCAGTAGGATTTCCAACAGTGAATACATACCTTTGCTTTTCAGGAAACATAATAGAATACAAGAAAAGGTAATCAGAGTCATCAAGGACTTGCCTCTTTTCTCATGGAAGCTATCAACAAGCATTGAGCAAACAGAAAGCTTTGAAAGATTTTCCGCAGTTCATTTCACTGTTGTTATCATGATTAATCTCATCTTCAGCTGAGTCATTATCCTGAATGCAGAATGCCAAATAGATCCGTAAGC
Organism: Rhododendron griersonianum; assembly: GCA_018127125.1. Lineage (NCBI taxonomy): Eukaryota > Viridiplantae > Streptophyta > Magnoliopsida > Ericales > Ericaceae > Rhododendron > Rhododendron griersonianum. The sequence goes on along the minus strand of CM030790.1, from coordinate 33,706,171 downwards.
CATCTGGACCAGTTCCCAACCTACCAGCCAAAAAACCAAAGTAAGACCCAATAAGAAGTAGTAACTTTTCGGATATGTAGTTCAGATAAGTCTTGCAGTTTAGAGATTGGCCAGAAGTCAAAATATGATATGCACAAAAAAAAAATAGAAAAGCTATTCTCTTCTAAAATACGATCGCAGTCAGACACTATTCGACCCACCATCAGATCTGCCCAAATCTATTCTCAAGAATAGGCTGAGCTCTAAAATTGCATCTCTTCTCAGAAGGAGCTCCAAGTAGTTGCCGGCACTTGGTCCTCAAACTATTCCAACGACAGCCCTTATCCATGCATGCATATACAATAACGTAGTTCATGGTATTATTTTATCAACATATAAAACTATACAACATTCAATAACAAATTTGAAGGCCCTTTTTTTACCGAAAAGCTTCAATACACTACCTATTAAAGTATTAAACACCAATTCAAATAATATATTACAGTTTATGAAAATAAGGGTAGTTACAAGTATCTTATGGTGGAAACCAATAAATATAATACGTGAATCAGTGCTCCCAACTCCTCAAATGAAAAAAAAAATCTTAGAAAGCAAAATCATATCAACCTACAATGTGAGATAACAGTGAACATATCGTACCGGAGGTGTCGGCCAAACCACTCAAATCCTCTTTCTATCACAACATCAGGGAATGTCACATTTCAAAGGCCTCCAAGGATACCAGACCTTAATAGAGAACCTATCCTCATTAGCTAAAACAATATCAAAACTATCAGGTACTCAGAATTTACGTCAATTTCAACACAAATTTTGGCATAGTTAAGCCTCTGGCATGTCTCCATCGAACGATCTGCATAGAGAGGCTTACCTACCGCACTAGCCACATAGCTCAAACCTGTAGCAGTCCATAAATCCAATGGAACATTATAAAACTGAGCCCAGATTGGGATTTTCTGAAGTTGCTCCTTCTCAAGACACATATGGGGATGCCATTGCTTAAGAACCAACAACCTATTCCCAAAGTGACACGGACCAGCTTCAATTAATTCCCTATAAGCCCCAACCTTATCAAATTGGAAGAAAAAGAAACCCTCGTCATTGGATAAAACATCAATAAGCCCATATTGAGCCCAAATCCTCTCAGCAATTGACTTAACAGCTCGAAAAGGCAACTTACGATCAATGAAATACCCCACTACACAATCCTTCCACTTCTCAGAGCCTAAAAGCACAAACTCCTCAGGAGGATTCACAACAAGTTTCTCATTCACTACCGAAGGGGCAAAATATTGCAAAGCCATACGAGGAACAACAGTCTCACCCACAACCACCTTATTTTTCCATGAAACTGGAGGAACAATAGAGGAAGAAGGATCAGAATTACCTGTTGGAGAAACACCAGCTTGTTGTAGAACCTTATAAACCTTATCCTTCTCTTCCAAAAGCCGTTTGAGATTGATCAATTCCGCATTCAGTTCCTTAATCTGCCTTAAAGCAGGTCTATCCGAGGAGTCCATTGGAACCGAAGCCTTTTCCAGTAAATCGATGGTAGAACCTTGTGACCGAACCCTAGAAGGTGAAGACGCCAGACCCCTAGCACAAGACAGAGGGTTAGACTCAAGCAAATCAGGAAAATTCCCCACCAGTACCCCAGCCATTGGGGACCAGTGAGAACGAAGAATTTGTGAAGAGGAAGCAACAGAGAAGAACCAGCGAAGAAGAATTTGTGAGGAAGAAATCTCGCCCAAATCGCCTAGAGAGAGAAGCTCTCAAGTGACGTCAGCCATGGCTCTAATTATGGCCTTTGAAATGTGACAAGTGCAAAGTCTTTGGCCATAGAACTTGTCAAGATGTTTCTTCTGGTGTTCCTAAGCTTGGTACTAACCAACAGGTTTGGGTGGTTAAAGGAGGTCAGAATCCTATACAGAATGGTGAGCAGGTGCAGGTTACTTCTGCCCCCTCTAGAACAGTTACTGAAGCTGTTTTGGAGCCAATCTATGATGCACGGACACGGATACCGACACCGCACTGACACGGACACGGACACGGGGACACGGGAATTCTAAAAAAATGGAGACACGGACACGGCGGGGGACACGCCACGTGTATATTTATTAATAAATAATTTTAGGTTGACACCCAGAAATTTTAAAAAATTACAATTTGGCCCCAATTTTTTTTAAATTACAGTTTGACCCCCAAATTTTTTAAAAATTACAGTTTGGCCCTAAAATTTTTAAAAAAAATTACAATTTGGCCCCTGCCGTGTCCCCATCAGTGTCCCTCCCGTGTCCCCAGCCGTGTCCCCCTCAAAATTTAATATTAAATTATGGGACACACCACATGGCGTGTCCCGTACGTGTCCCCGAGGTGTCCCGCCGTGTCCCCGTGTCCTGACACCGTGATACTTCGACCTCTAGAGGTGTCGGTGCTTCATAGGAGCCAATTGATTCTGTCATTTCTCAGGAAGATCAGGTGTTAGCTCCTGGTCAGCTTGTAGGGGGTTCTGGGGTATGTTTGGATGAGGTTCACATGCCAGGGTCTGCTCAAAGGGTTATTTGTGTGGGCAACACCTCTGATCCTAATAAGTTTGCAGTGTTACAGCTCCCTTCAGATGAAGTCCTTGCTGAAGGGGTTGCTCTTCTTCCTTCTGAAGCTGAATTTCATGATGGTTTGATCCAAGGTGTGGAGCCTGTTATTCTTCCTCCTGCTAAAAAGAGCAGGGGTAGGAATAAGGGTGGGGGGCATAAATGAGTACTTTTCTTTAATGGTTAAAGTAGGTTCTTGGAATATAAGAGGATTGAATGATCCTCTGAAACAAAAAGAAGTCAGATCTGTCATCTTAGCTAATAAGTTTAGTCTGTTTGGTGTGGTTGAAACTAAAGTTAGATATGAAAACATCCAGTCCACTATGGCTGTTTGCTTTCCTCATAGTTGGAAAGCTATTCATAATTACACTACTGGCCCTGTTGCAAGGATTTTTCTGGGTTGGGATAGTGCTGTGTTTTCTGTTTCTCCTGTTTTTACTTCTGATCAGCTTATAGTAGTAGAGGCGGATTTTATTCAAGACAAGAGGAATTTTCTGTTGTCTGTGGTCTATGGTCATAATAGAATTGGGGATAGAAGATCTCTTTGGGAGGATATGAGGTATGTTTATCAGTTGGATATTTCTAAACCCTGGATTCAGCTTGGAGACTTTAATTTGGTCAGGGCTTCTACTGAACGGCTCATTGGTTTTGATAATTCTGCAGCTGCTGACTTTAACGATTGTTTGCTCCATATTGCTCAGGATGACATGCCCTCCAAAGGTTTTTGGTTTACCTGGACTAATAAGCGGGGAGGGGATGGTAGCAATAAGAGTAAACTTGATAGAGTGCTCACTAACCTTGCTTGGTTGGATATGTTCCCTAATGCTGAAACTTTTTTTCTTGCCCCTGGGGTTTCAGACCATTGCCTTGTCTCTGTGGCTATGGTCTCTCCCAATGGCAGAAGGAAGCCTTTTAAATTTTAAAACTTCTGGCTGCAACATCCTGATTTTGGTCAGATTCTGAATAATTCTTGGTGTGATCCTGTGGAAGGGGGGCCTATGTTTGCTCTCTCCTCCAAGCTCAGAAGATTAAAGAGTGTTTTGAGACAGCTGAACCTGAAGTGCTACTCTAACATCAGTAAAAGGGTTCTGGAAGCTAAGGCTGAGTTATGTACTGTGCAGGAAAGATTGTTTGCCTCTCCTACTGATGACACCTTATGCACACAGGAAAAGGAATTAGTTTCCAAGTATATGGAGTTAAGATATGCAGAAGAGGCTTTTGTTAAGCAACGCTCCAGGATCAAATGGTTAGCTTTAGGAGCTAATAATACTAGATTTTTCCACCAAAAAGTTTGTGTTCACAGAGCTAAGAACACCATCTTGAGTTTACAAAATGGTGAAGGCCTAATACTAGAAGATCCTGTGGCTATTAGATCTGAAATTCTGGGTTACTATGAAGGGTTGCTTGGTACCCCTTTTAGCAATAGAGTTGATGCTAAGCTTCAGCTTCAAAATGCTATCCTTTCTAAAGTTTCTGATCCTCAGAAAGTAGTGTTGATTGCTCTTGTTTCTGAGGCTGAGATCAAGAAGGCTTTGTGGTCTATTAATGGGGATAAGTCCCCAGGCCCGAATGGTTATAACTCCCTCTTTTTTCAGAAGAACTGGCAAGTGGTGGGTGCTGATTTGATTATAGCTGTTCAGTCTTTTTTTGTGACTAGTATCATGCCCCAAGCTTGGAATGCTATAGCAATTTCTCTTATTCCTAAGGTCAATTCTCCTACCTCTGTTAAAGATTATAGGCCTATTTCTTGCTGTAATGTAGTGTATAAATGCATTACCAAGGTGTTGGCTGACAGATTACAACCTCTCCTTCCTAGTCTTATCAATCAATCACAGTCTGCTTTTGTCAAGAACAGATCTATAGTTGATAATATCCTGCTAATGCAAGAACTGGTTAGGGGGTATCATAGGGATGTTGGTGAGCCTAGAAGTGCTATTAAGATTGACTTGATGAAGGCTTACGTTTCAGTGGACTGGTCTTTCCTCTTTGACATTATGCAGCTAATGGGCTTTCCTTTTACATTCATTAAATGGGTCAAAAGTTGTGTTTGTTCAGCTAGATATTCGGTTGTCATCAATGGGGCTTTGGAGGGTTACTTTCAGGGTAAGAGAGGTTTGAGACAAGGTGATCCTCTGTCTCCCTATCTTTTCCTCTTTATTATGGAGGCATTTACAGCTCTTCTTCGTTCTAGAGTGGATATGGGTCCTTTCAGTTTTCATCCTAAATGCAGAAGTATAGGCCTGACTCACTTGGTGTTTGTTGATGATCTATTCATCCTGTGTGGTGCCTCTCAGGACTCTTTCAGTCTTATTAATCAATTGTTGACAGATTTTCTTTCTTTTTCTGGTCTCAAACCTAACATGCAAAAGAGCTCTGTTTTTTATGCTGGGGTTTCTGAGACTGTTAAGCTTACTTTGAGTAGTATTTTGCCCATCCCTGAAGCTCATCTCCCTGTAAAGTACCTTGGTGTTCCTCTTACATCTACTCGTTTAAACGCTGCTGACTGCTTGATTCTTAAGGAGAAAATTTTGAAAAGGATTCAGGGTTGGTAAAATAGGCCGGTTTCATATGGAGGTAGAGCACAGCTGATTCAGTCAGTGCTCTTTTCTGTGCAAGTCTACTGGAGCTCCATCATTGTTATTCCTAGCAAAACCATCAAAGAAATTGAGAGTACTTTGATGGCTTTCCTTTGGTCAGGTTCAGAGATGAAGTCCCCTGCTGCTAAAGTCAAATGGAACCATGTTTGCAGCCCTAAGGAGGAGGGTGGTCTTGGCTTTAGGAGGATAAAGGAATGGAATAAAGCAACAATGCTTCGACACCTTTGGGCCATTTGCAATAGAGCTGACACTCTCTGGGTAAAATGGATACATACTTATATTATAAAAGGACAATGTTTTTGGTCCATGGACATCCCAAGTGATGCCTCTTGGACAATGAGAAAGGTGTTGAACCTCAGAAGTTTGGGTCAATCCCTCATTAAGTACCAGGTTGGGAATGGTTGGATAATTGGCATCTTCTGGGTCCCCTTTTTAAAAGATTTGGTGAGAATGTTGTGTACAATCTTGGCAGGTCTTTGCTTTCAAGGGTGTCCTCTATTATTCACAATGGGGCTTGGAGATGGCCTAGGCAAAGAAATAGGGTTACTCAATTTATAGTAGTTCACACCCCCCCAGATTTTTAGCCAAATTGTTTACAAGAAGATTCAGTCGTGTGGCTCCCTCATCCTAGTGGCTTTTCTGTATTTTCTGCATGGGAAGATCAGGGTGAAACTTCCAGTTCAAGATTGGGCTCATGTGGTTTGTGTTGGATTGTGTCCCACATCGCCTAGACAAGCCCTCTCTATGCTGGTTATAAGGCCCTAGCTTCCCTCTCCTTAACACCTGGGTTTTAAGGAGACTTTATGGGCTGAGCTTTTCTAACAGTTTGGTATAAGAAGAATATTCCTAAGTGGTCCTTTATCTTGTGGTTGGCTGTCCAACAAAAGTTGAACACTAGAGATAGACTTTTGCGGTGGGGAATGAATGTAGAAGGTGACTGCACCTTTTGTACCAATGGCCAGGAAACCCACCATCACCTCTTTTTTCAGTGTCCTTTGTCTCTTTCTGTGTGGGATAGCATGTGGAGAAGGTCTTTAAGTGATCAAATGCCCTCTACCTTGCCTGAAGTCATTGCTTGGTATATCCAGCAAGTGACAGGAACAAGTTTCAGAAGTTTGCTTTTGAGGAATGTTTTAGCTGCAACTGTGTATAATCTTTGGATGGAAAGGAACCAACGGGTTTTCAATCAAAATGCCTCAACTCAAGATCAGATTATACTTCGGACTATTTCTTGTGTCAAAGAATCTTTGTGTTTGAAGAGGGGAGTGGACAAGACACAACTAAACAAAGCTCTTTGCAGTAGTTGGGGACTCACGGACAAGATTTTTGGCCCTTCTCACTAGTAGCTTTGGAGTTGGAATATTAGAATTGGATGTATAGATTTCTTTCTAGCTTTATTCTTGCTCGTTTCAGTTGGCATTAGTTTTCTGATGTATAGGTGCCTCGTTCTTTACGGGGGAATGCCCCTTTGAGTTTGTAGTTGGGTTTGAGCTTTTTAATAGAAAGTACTTATCAAAAAAAAACATCAGGGAATGAACCAAATACCAAACCAAACCGAGCCTTATGTCCCAATCAATTGGGGTTGGCTACATGAATCCTTTTTCTCCATTGAGCTTTGTCAAGGGTCACTTGTTCACTCAAACCCATTAGACTCATAAAACCAAAAGTTCAAAATATCAATAGAAAAAAACTCTTAAACAACTTAACTTAAAATGAATGAACCAAATAAATCAAAAAAAATTTACCTTTAGATTTTGCAGAGCCTTCAATAACCTCTTGATATCAAAGACCTAATAGAATTAGATAAACCTCATATGTAGATTTCAAGATTCTTAAAGCAAATAAGGGGGAAGATCAGAGATTAGAGGATTTCAAGATGATTGACGGGTCAAAGATTTGTCGTCTCTCAGCTCCTATAGACAGAGCCACATTGGTTCGACAACTATGCAAACACATACACATAAATCAAACGGAGACACAGAAAATAAGCCAGATGAAGACCTTATTGAATGTCGCGTCATGAATTCCGATTGGTGAAATCTACACCCTTGGATTTGCAAGATATTTTTGAAAAACTGAGTTGTTTTATTATATGGGTCATGTTTGGCATTTTGATAGTAACAAAAGCTTGGGATAAACAGCAGGATACATACATTCAAACATCTAGATTGACATTTCTTTTACTTTTTGTCAAAAATATTTCTTACAACAACATAAACTGAAGTCCTCTTACAACTTTCATAAGGAAAAAGATTATGCCCATACTCAAATATTGCCATACAAAACCTCCCATTTAAAGAGTAGTCAACCAAAATAATTACATTCCTGTCCAACCCCATCACTTGACTTTATAAGGCAAATATGAAATATCCCCGCTTGCAACTTCCAAAAATATGTTGCACTACCATAGGTTGTTAGAAAATTTATAACTAGCATGGTGCAGTTTTCTTTTTCCAATTGAGTTGCAACAGTATTCGTGCACGTGCCTACATAGACTCTACTTAAAGCGACTATATTTGGGGCTCTCCACACCCTTAAGGCCACAAACTGCATCATATCATGGACTCTGTTTGGGTAGTAAGTTCTAAAGAAGTACCAAAGAAAGATACAAGGAGGGGCATAACCTTGTACAAACAGATAATTCAGTGATCCAAAATAGAAAGCAAATCATGTGGACCTTTCAGTACGCATAAATTCTAGCGAGTATAAGCAAGATGGTGCTATAACTTTTGCCATCTCGGCTATTTTTCATAAGCCCAAAACTTGATAATCGGGGGTCACTGTCCTGAAATTATATCACAAGTTCAGAAAAAACCAAATAAGCTCAAATCTAAATGCCAAGAAACATGAACGTAACATTCTTGCTGCTAGATGAATCAGTTAAATGAGTAGAAATCACGGTGCAAAGAATGAACGAAGGTATGAACTTTGTCATATTCGTGAAGAATGAGGATTAACAGTGAGGAGACAAACGTTTTACATTTGTAATCCAGACAAGAAGAATTTTGTCCATGAACATAAATGAAGCTATCAAAACATTATTGACTCAATGAGAATTGTCAGCTTCGTAATAAATTCCCTCTCCCATCTCCTTTCCAATTCACATAAATCAATAAATACTACTAAAAAATCGAAGTTTATCCAATTTTTTGGACAAACAACTGGTCAATTTTGATAAGAAAAGCCATCACTTCTGAGCACAGATAAGGGGAAAAACTAACTTTGTTCAAATATATGTAAGACACACAATCCTTGCATAAAAGTCTACTTAAGCATGTGCCTGCCCAAACATGGAAGTGTATAAAAGGAAATATTATAAGAAGTAAACAATGCATATGTACGACTTCTAGCAAAATGAAACTACTCATTGAATGCTAAACAGAAGAAGGAGGGGGAAGATTTGAGCTTTAAAGAATGATTGGGTAGCTAAGGGTGGGGATTGATGGGTAACATTCGCTCTTTTGATTATCCTATTAAATTCTCAGTTTCTTTTGAAGGATTCCTCTCCTCCAGCTGGTGTGTATCTTTGAGCATCCATTATCAATGCCACATGTTGCAGAGTCCTCGTAAGTATTACACACAAAAGTATTTATTTGTGAAAATAATGTACTGAATTAGAGTCAATAGACAACTTGCTGAATGCTTTAAGTCTCAATTACCAAGGATGTCTGTTCCCAACTTCCCATTAGAAATCTGTGGGGCCACTTTATAATTTGTGATATAATGATTATTGCTCTAACTTTCCTCGAAATAAGACAATCACCCAACAGAAAATTTATCGCATAACTAATCTTCAATGAAGTAACAAGTCTCATGAATGTCAAAAAACCAAAAGTCATGCTGCAATCTTTTTTCACCCGCAGAATCGCTTAGAGTATTCTCAATGTCATCTTGTCAATCTATTGTTTCATGCCTCCACAAGTTACTTCTCCAACAGATTGCTCTAAAGGTGCTTACGCAACACTAAGGCCAAGCTACTTGTAGTCCTAACCTTTGCTTCCTAAAATGGGTCAACTGTCAAGGTAGGAGTTAATCTCTCTTTTATCATGAGCAAACAAGAGTTTGAGACTACTACGGAAGACATGGACATGTATCGTATCATCTTCCAAACCGAAACATTACACACACCCAAATTTAGGGGTGAAAATATTACCCAGACAACCGATCCGACTGGAAAATTCGGGGTTCGGTCAATCTAGGTTTGGCCCCGGTCAGTTTCGGTTTAAGAAGAGTAAAAATGTTAATCTTCGGTTGGGTCTCGGGTACTTGATAGGGGTTTTGAGATTTTAGTAGTCTTAGATAGGGGTTTTGGTATTTTAGTAAGTCTTACTTTAATAGGAGTTTTGATATTTTAGATGTCTTGAAGCTCAACCAGAAAAAACCAAAAAACCCCCGACCAAACTGAACCACCCCAAACCGATTTCAGTCCACCGAATATTTTGACCAGAATCAGTTTCCATCATTTCTAGACTGAACCGATCTATTCGGTCCACCATGCCCGAAATCCCCGACCGAACCCAACTGATTTCACCCCTACCCAAATATCTCCTCCAGCACTTCAAAAGCATGAAACTCAAACCATGGAAGTGAAAGGATAGCTCATAGTTGAACAACCCCTGAAATAAGATGACTTAGAACCCCAAAGAGGGGAGTCCACATCGCTAACACTCAAGTATTCACCAAACTTTGGAGCTCAAACGTTCATATGTCAGAGAGTCAAGGAATGCAGATAAGACGGTCCTTTTCGGACTACTCATCATTTCAAATGTGTACTTCATCGAAAAGAACTCTGTAAGCATTTGAATCATGATAGATTTTCCTATTTTCAGCATTGCAATGATCAAGACCTTGTGCAATATGGTATGCAACTCTCACACACATTTCCCATGGCAGAGGTTGTTTATCCCCAACAATAAATAAGTTAGGAAACAATTAAAATTCAAAAGATTGAAAACGACACATCAAGCAACAAAGATGGAAACAATCGAAATCCAACAAACAAAACACAGAATTTGAACCTGCAGCAAAAGTCACCAGGCTCCCAATTTTAAGTATGAAAATGAAGACAAATAGTTCAACAAAGAGTATGGAGACAAGATTTTAATTATTTACCAAAGAATCAACAACGCAAATGTGCATGTGTATGCAATGTACCAAATTTGTGAAACATTTCAGCATTTTTCTCCCTATCCATAATCTAAATCTGTTGGCGTGAGTCAACTGTTAGTGAATATTCACTAATGTTAAGAAGTTCGTGGTTATTCACTAATAGCAATACTAATGGAATTCCACTAATATAGCACATGTGTTTATGGTGTATGTTTGACTGTAATTAAAGGGCATAACATTAGGCTTGATTAGTGGCCTCATTACTTGTAAATCCTCCGTAGAATCCTCCCTGTAACTATGGTAGGAATGTGTATATATACCACTATTGTGGTCCTTATTCAATATCAGAAAATTACTTAAACAATTGTGTAGTTTGATATGGTATTCCTCTACAGATATGTAAGGTCCAAATACGTTGAAGGTTGACAGGAGTTGGAGAAGTAAATATTTAAACAACCCGAAACTGTTTCTCATCAATCAGAATTGGCTCAAGGAACTAACCAAGTAAATTGATTCCCCAAGCTGGATTAAGAAAACACAGGAAGAAATAGAGCACAAAACTTTTCAGAGTAAACAATAGGAGTTTTTATTAAGACGACATAAAATATGTGACAAAAAGGAGACTTCCACTGTCTTTTGGAACTTTTCCAAAGTAAGCATTCTTCAGATTTCAAATTTATATATGACAAATTGACAAGAACAACGAGCACTAGGGCAACATGCAAATAAAAATCTTAACAGAAGTTGTTTTCTCTTGAGGGTTAAGATAAGTATTTATCAATTACCGAGAGTAAGTATAAGAAATCATGCATATAAGAATACATACAAACAGCTTATAAACAAGATCTTCGACTAGTACACACATCCATACATAAAGCTTTATAAAGCAAGCACAGTAGAAAGCGATTAGGAGTCATACAATGAAAGAGATGCTTTGAGAGTGTGTCATGAGGCATGTAATCTGCCACCAATAGACACTCATCTCCCTCAACACAACACCCAATTAAGTTCACCAATCTCTTATGACGACATTGCCAACTCCAGCAGCTTCTACCTGAAAATGATGTAGTTCAGGAAGAGAAAAGTAGTGTTTCCAAAAGTAACCCAAACCAATATGAGTCTTACAAGGAACACAAAACGAAAAGGTACCAAACAAAACCAAAACAATGATGAATAAAGCCCACAAAAAATAATAAATTAATACTACACGTATCCAAAATCTAGAGGGTCAATATCTGCATTGCAAGATGAGAAGAACAGAAAGAGATACACCCTCCATCCCATAGTGTTTGTCCCTCCGACATGTTTCAACCTTTTAAAAGGAAAATGCATATAAGGGACTAAAACTCACATCATAATATATAAATTTGCAAGCTATACAAACATGTTGTATTAATTCGCAAGGCACTCAACATTGCCTCTTTTCCCTACTTCTGGACGTATTCATATCAATTTGCAAGGGATAGTTAGAGAAACAAAACATTCTTATGCTTTGACTTTTCATTATTGATACACCCTCCATCCCATAATGTTCGTCCCTCTTGTGAGTTTCAATGTTTTTAAGGGACTGAAACTCAAATGAAAACGCATAAATTTACAAGGGATACAGATATATAGTATTCATGAATCATTTGTAAGGCACTCAACATTAGGTATGCATTTTTGGGACATCCCATATTCTAAAGATTGACAAATGAAATGAGACCGCATTTTTGGGACATCCCATATTCTAAAGATTGACAAATGAAATGAGACCGAGTAAATAAGATAAGAGTACCTAAATGCAAAAAGATGACGACACAATATCATGACAAACAAGTAAAAGAATCAACACATCAAAAATATATAACATCCAAAGACTAATATTAAAAGGCGCTTAAAATATTAAATATGATAAAATATGATTATCAAACCTACTTAGTTTCTTATCACTTAAAGGTTAATACATTCAGTTTTAGGTGCTGAATTAGGTTATCAAACCACCCCTAAATCGAAAGATTACATAGATATGTATCCACAATCTCATTCATGTACGATACTAGAACAAACCAATTTGGAATTCAGTATCATAAATATCTAAAAGGACGACAAATTAAACGCCACAACTCTTATCCTGCCATATCGTGTACGACCAAAAATAGAGAGGGGAGAGTGTATGAATCTAAGGGTTAGACCTCGCATTGTGACTAGCGACGGGCTGGATAAAATGGAGAGAGAGAAGAGGGGCATTGTCGGATTTCTCTAATGCAATAGGTAGGTAGATGGCTTACAAAACTAACACCTGCAGGATGTACTAAATTACGAAATCACCTTCATATGCTACATCTATTGGACAGCCACTAACCTGCAAAAGGATTTCAATTCAAACCTTTTGAGCAATTTCATAATTAAGGTGAAAAGAAAGGATTTGAAATCATACCACTCAAATACCCTAGCTAGGTTATAATGTGGCCATCAATTAATGTTCTCTTCTCAAGGATTCTTGATTGAAGAACCGGCAAAAAAGTTTCTATGTACTAACTCATGATATCCAGACATAATTAGCCCAGCTCAGGAGCTTAGCTGATTCAAAACAGTTTAATATGCTCAATCATATTCCTGAAGAACATACACGACCCCAACAATAACAAGAAAATGAAGCATCCATAAGTAGTTATATGCATATTCTTTCGTCAAATAATGTTTCCAACAAGAACTTTTACCTGTTTTGGCTTGAAAAAAACCTTGAAATTCAGCACCCTAAACAAGAACAAAAACAGTCAGAGAACTCATGTTGCCAATGATTATTTTGCATTCATAGAGAAACAGTAATGAGATACTTCGGGAGGCGTTAGACAAAGAATTGAATTAGAACCTGAAATTTAAGATTCCAAAACAGTTATTCCCTCTAACTTTGATTCTCATCCACTGAAACTAAGGTCTGGTGACACCTTTCCCAGTATTTTCACAAGTAAACTAACAGCAAAATAGAAAATCTTTAAACACAGGAGTAATGGAATCAAGCCTCCAATAGAAAAAGAAATAAAATAAAGGCGCCAAGTAAAGCAATTTTGAAACCCATGAAGTTCCCTCTTCCACTATAATTTCAAAGAGAAATTCTAAAGACTAAACAAGTAAAAAAAAGAAGAAAAAAAAGGGCACACTCTTAGAACAAGAAAATAACTGAAACACATATACTACGAGTAACCAAAAAGACATTCACAACACGCATGTCATTCTCCTTTCTGTTCCCTTTTCTCCATTCTAGAGCAACTAAAAAGAGCACAAAACAGCTACAACAGAAATAAAAAATGATAAGCCAACAATCATCGCTTGACAGGTTTCATACTTTCCACCTATAGGTCAAAATCTCATGCAATGACAGGTGGAGCAAGACTGCATTCCACCTACAGCTTACAAAAAAAAAAAACCAAAGATGGTGTGCATATCCTCTTGATTGGCTCAATGGTTGTATCCTTAACTGGCTCAAGATTCCAAACGTAACAACCCCAAAAGTAGCAAATTGATATACAAATCATAAGAAGGCTATAAAACCTAAACTGAAAATATTAAGGGACAAAAAAAGTAAACTACAAGAAATTGTATAACTTGAAGCTTGTTAGAAATAAACAAATAGATTAGAAATAAACAAATAGAAATGAAAATATAGAGTGTAACTCTACATGGAAACCTTGAACTGGGAGTGATGAAAAACCTTGAACTCAGCTTTATGTTGAAAAACCTTGGACTCAAGCTTTGTGTGTGTACAATACAGGTGTAAATGAGTCTATGTCTGATTAGACAAAATTTGATTTTTGGCTTTTCAATTGATGTGATGGAACAAACTAAACAAGCGCGGTTTGAGGGCAAAGCGTCCCATTGCCATCATCACAGAGCAGTTTTCAATTAAGAATATCTATGTAGTCTGGTTGGAAAGAAAATTTAGCGCTCAGTTCTTGGCTATATGATATTAAAGTAGATTGCACCATTATCCTGCCTTATGAATATCAATTTGGCAATTGAACAACTATCCCAACAAAACAGCACTTAAATAATGCTACGAGTTCATGCATATGGCTATTTCGAGCAAAAGGAAACAAAATATGAAAAATAAAACACAGATAAACTAACCCAAAACTAACATTAATTACTTGAAGGAGGATTTGAGACCAAATTATCCATCATTCCTTTCATTGAATTCCAAAACTTCAACACCAGAGCTTTTTGGACTTCAGTGAGTCCTCTCAATACTAGCTTCTCACATTTCTTACCGTATAGGGCAAGACAATTGGTCAGAAACTTGAAACTTTTGAATGTAAACAAGCTTTTGGTATGGAGAAGTAGACTTTTTAGAGACGAAATGAAGCATAGAAGGAGAATTCAATCTGTAGCTAGTTAAGACCAAATATGCAAATGACAAATTCGAGGACAAATAGTTAAGATATAGTTACTCATTTTGGTTTTTAGTTTAAGATATTGTTCTATTTCATTTGGCACAATATGCACGTGCATCATGTGGGCCGGAGAATCAGAAATGGTCAATATGGACCTAAGATAAAAATAAATAAATAAATAAAACAACCCAAAATGCTTTTCAAAAAAGAAAAAGAAAAAAGTAAACAGCCCAAAATGGACGAAATAAAAGGTTCAAATGGTCCTACGCTTTCATATGAGAGGTCATCCATTACAACTCAAAGTTGCAATTCCTAAACTACTTGCAGAAACATTTGCATGCGAGGAAACTTATAAATTTATAACATTAAAATTTGATGAACAAAAGAGACCAAGGAAAGGGGGGAAATTGCATTTAATGGAAATGATGAATTGTGAAAGGATGAATTGGATAAGGTGAGTTTTTTCATTAGCAATTGTCATGAATTGGATAAGGTGAGTTTTTTCGCTGTCATAGGAAGATTGTATCGAACATTTTTTTTTGAAACGGCAAAAAATTTATTAAGAACTTGATAGGGTACATCAAGTGGGGGGAAGAGGGGAGGGGAATCCAGCCAAAGGTTGGACAAAACCCAATGGGCCAAGGCCCTAACACCTGTGAGACAAGCCCTAACACCAATGGGTATTAACATACGCAAATCAGAGATTACAAGCATATAATAAAAGGCCTGAAAGCCCAGATATGACAATACAGCTCAAAAACATAACAATGGACTCTATTTGCTTGGGGATCTTCTGTCTTCATCATAAAACAGTTGGGAAACATAAAAAGTAAATTAATGGTGAAATTGAAGCAAGAGCAACCGTCTAACCTTTGAAATGGTCATGAAGCAAAAATACCACACTCCCCAAAAATGGATGCGGAAACATAGAAGAGGGAGCCTAACAGGATTCATCAGACCACAGAGAGAGAGAGAGAACAATGGGTAAACTGCCCTGTTCAGGGCGAAGTTGTTCAACCTACTGGAGTCGTTGTGTCGTTAATTTGGAGGCATCGTTTGGGGAAGAAGCCTATGCTTGCTTTGGTTCCTACGCGGGAGATGGGAAGGGTAATTTGGGAATTGAAAAAGTCGACAAACGCCTCACACTTTTATAAGTGTAGATAGATAGATAAGCTACCAGCAATTATACTGGCATGTTTTACACAGTAGATTTGTTACCACTTACAAACCAGGAGAATAATGCACTGAGAATTCTCGATTGATTGCTTGCTTTACACAACAATGTTTTTCGGGTAGTTTATCAACTTAAAAGCATCACACTTTGAAAGAAAATCATCATATAGACCAGCAAATGAAATCATAGTCACCTGTATCCGGTCCTCTTTATTGATGAAGTCCTTACCAACGGCATCCCATACTTTCGTCTCAAAATCCCTCATTGGAAGATCTTTGAGCATCATAATGTCATCGACCTTCATGTGCACCTCCAGCTTCCTCCTGCACAAAAAAAGCAACTGCTCAAAAGAAATCAAAGATAATTACTCAACCCATATTCTCATTACTATCAATATCTTCGGGAACCTTTCTTGAGCGAATATCTACGGAACCTAAAACCTTACGATAGAAAACAATAATCATTGAACTGAAATAGAAAAACATTACCTCCCAGTGTAGTTCAGTATCAAGAATGCTTTCCTGAACTCCAGGTCACATAGGGCCCGCAGGGGACTATTTTCCCTAGAGGGCGAGAATAGCATACGCTTTACGATTGGTGAGTGAGGACTAAAACCATCTGTGCCCACACACAAAAAAAGGAAGAACTTGATATATATCCCATCTTCACAAACTGCATTTGAGTTAATGATTTTTCAAAAAAGGAACAGAGAAAGAAAGAAAGAAAGCCTCGTCATAGTTGATGCATTCAACACAAAACACAATAAAATTCTCATCCCTATATGTCCGTCCAAAAATCTAGATTTTCATACTAAACAAGCAAAATCCGGACATTACTAGCCAATTCACTTTAAAAATGAAGGATAAAAAGAAAGAAGGGACCAAAATGCTTTGAAACATGCTATGATTCCTCTGAATCTTGTCAACATTCTGTAAACCAACGATCCTATATACAAACAGCCTTACTTTTAGTAAGAGAAACCCAACAAAGCATGTACATCATATCATTGTGTGCCCTCATCCCAAAACTTGCACCAGAAACACCAGAAATCATGGTAAAATTTGGCAACAAAGATCCAAACATGACGATATCTATTTGTAGATGTACACGTACATATGATACATGCATGTAACATACTTGAAGCTAATGTGTAATATTCCCATACATAAGGAACATAACTAACATACCCAGTAAAGTACTCCACAGGCCATACATATATCGATCTCTATGGTGGAAAATTATTTTTTTTATATTTTCCAGAATAGAGAGTCCCAGTAGAGACCACCCCCAAGTACTACTCTGTCTACACAAATAGCCACATAAACTATGCTCCCTTAAAAAAAAAATTCAGGAAAAAAGGAATAGGAGGCCCCCAAAAAAAAAAGAAAAGAAAAGAAGAGTGCGCCTTCCCCTATTCCCTCCAAAGCCGTTTCAGTGGCCAAATCAGAACTTTCTTGTTCAATTTCATTGCATTGAATGCTCTTTCTCATCTGCAAAACACGAGTAAACAAAATCTTTACACACACACACAAAAGATTTCCTAACAAAAATTCGAGCAAACTTGAAAACCAAGATTTAGGCTATGATGGAGATGTTTAAGAAAACTCAGATTTAAAGATTTATTCCAAGCACGGCCGAAACATATGAAAGCTTGAGAAAAAGGAAGGGTTAGTGCTTACCCGGTGAACCAACGGGACTAGGGCTAATACTAACAGCACTCCTATTGGAAGGAGACAGATTTCCAGTTGCTTGAGTAAGAGCTTTCCTGGCTCCCGCCGTACCGCGGCGTCCGGTGGCTCTTGTTGGCGTTGCTCCGCGGCAGATCCTTTGGATCATTAGTTCGACGGAAGCGGGGAGATTGGGCCCGGTGAGAGTTGGAAGAAGGGGAAGGGCTCCTCGACATTGTCGGTTTTGTTCTTCTGTTTCTCCGGTGAAGTTTGTGTACTTCCTTAAGGGGAAGTTTGTGGACGGAGATATATATATATATACACAGAGAGAGAGAGAGAGAGAGAGAGAGAGGCGTGCACTTTTTGTTCCGTTGGGGGATGTTGTTGGTTGCTTCGGAATCGTATATACTGGGCCCTACTGTATCAGTTTTCGTATCTTGGAAAATCTTTCAATCACGCTGGGAGAAACTTTTAAGTATCCCGGGTATACCAAGGGCATGGTATCCCCTCCGGTCCATTTCGCATTTTTCGACCATTTTCCGATCACATGTGGATAATCGGCTACTTTCATTTTGTAGAGTTCGGCAAGAACTATAATCATACCAAAAATCGCGTTCATCGGATTTTATTTGATACATGATCGGCACACGTGAAAATGGAAAAAAAACCAAAACTGGGTCAAAAAACACACTGAATCAGCACCCAGTTTTGGTTTTTTTTCCATTTTCACGTGTGCCGATCATGTATCAAATAAAGTCCGATGAACACGATTTTTGGTATGATTATAGCTCTCGCCGAACTCTACAAAATGAACGGAGCCAATTATGCGCATGTGATCGGAAAATGGTCGGAAAATGCGAAATGAACCGGAGGGGATACCAAGCCCTTGGTATCCCCGGGATACTAAAAAGTTGGGAAAATTACCGGCAGGTGGAGTGGACCGGGAATAATCACCACTTTAATGGTGTGAAGTTTCGAAATCACCAAGACATGGCATCCGGAAGCAATATTACCAAGACATGGTATGAGTTATGAAGCATGATGTGAGTGGACAAATTTGCCCTTTGATCAAAGAACGACACCGTTCCCTTACCGTACGTCCCAATATTCCCCTTTTCGTTGTCTCTTTGGTTCCTCTTTTCCATTTCCATTCTCCTGAGGTACGACGCTGTCTAGGGTTAGGGTTTGGTCCGGCTGAAAATCGTCTGTGCTCCCCAGCCTCTGAAGACTTCTTCCTACTCTCTCCCATTCCCCTCTCTCCCATTTAACAGGCGACGTGGTCCCCCAACTCCGTCCTTCGCGTCCGTTTGAATCGTCTACTCCGGAGACGATACCTTCAATCGTCCAAGTTTCGAACATTGCCATAGCCATCGCCAGACTTCTTCCTAATCTCTCCCATTCCCCTCTCTCCCATTCAACAGGCGACGTGGTCCCCCAACTCTCTCCTTCGCGTCCGTTTGAATCGTCTACTCCGGAGACGATAACTTAAATCGTCCAAGTTTCGAACATTGCCATTGCCATTGCCATTGCCATCGCCAGTTCATCAGGTTAGTTTACTCGAAGTTTAGTGAGATGTGTGTGTTTTTCGGTGTATGTAGTTGTTGTTATTGGGTTTTGTGTTACAAAGTTTACTCGATGTGAGAATCCTGTTGTGGAATTTGGAAGTGTTGTATGCAAACGAAAGTAGGAAAAATTGCATTCCTAACTTTGATTGAATGTAAGTACTTTGTCTTTATGTAGTTGCATGTTGGAATCCCACAGAAGCCCAAACATTCGTAACTTTGAAGTCATTGGAGAATTGGAGAATTTGTCTGGCCATGAACCGTAGGAGGCCGGAACTAATTAGTTGGATTGTGCGCAAATTAACCTAGAAACCCGGTTATAAAAAAAGAAAAGGAAAAGATTTATGTAATTTTTGGGACACGAAAGATCTCCCACTAGGATATTTCAACTTGTTTGAGAGGAGTTTTGGGGAAATCTTAAGGCAAAGAACAACATTAAGTAGGTTAGAAATTGTTAAAATGTCTCTGTTGAGCAATGATATTAAATGGAATGGACCTCAAATGTATACTTGTGAAAAGATTTGTTTTTCTAGGAACTAAAATTATAAGGAGAGAAGAAAAACTTTATTGATGAACTGTTGATATAGTATGATGAAGTTTTTTGAAACACACTTTGTACAACCGCTAGTCCAAAGCAAACCGTCCTGATGATGGCTTGTAGGAATTCATATTTACATAACTACCATAAAGAATACAAAGTAAAAAAAATATGATGGCATGCTTTGCTACATTCTATTCTGTTTTATGTTTTACCTCCATTTTCAAAAATCTGAAACCTATATTGAGCAAATTGATGCCAAATTCAAACGCAGCACGTTACATAGGAGTACGAAGCAACTGCATATCTGTATGCAATGCCAACTAGTAGTTTTATGTAGGGGAAATGAGATGTTTTCTCAGTTTAATAGACTTTGGGTTTGTCTAAAATTTACATTTAGTCTTTACAATTAGAACAGAACCTAAGTAGGATAATTTGGTATTTGTCATTTCAATAGACTTTGGGTTTGTTTTCTCATATTTGAGTTTAGTTGAAATGAGACACACTACTAGGTATCTCACAGGATTCAACCCTTCTGGAATAGGTAGAATCTAAAGAATAGCAGTTTTACTTGCAGCATTGGCACTAGAAAAAGAAGACTTGGGTGTTCTGTAAATTAGGCTTCAATCCAGAATAATAGTAAGATGGGTAGAATTCATCCAAAGCCTCTTTAAGAACCCTCATTGAAGGATAGTCTGCACCAGCTAAGATGAACACATCTTGAGCAAAAGCAAGGTAAGAAATGGAGAGACTGCCACATCTAGGATGGTAGGTAAACTGGCTCTGAGCAATTCTTCAATGAAGAATAGAATAAAGCCCTTCCATTACTATGAGGAAGAGATATGGGGAAATTGGGTCGCCTTGTCTGAGCCCCTTTTCTCCTTTAAAGAATCCTACCAACTCACCATTTATTACCATTGAATACATAGCAGAAGTAATGCATTGGTTGACAACTTTGATAATCTGATCAGGAAACTCTAAGCCCATCATAACATCCAATAGAAAGTCCCAATCCACATATTCGTAAGTACCACTTAAATCTATCTTCATTACACACCTACGACACCCTGAATCTCTTTCATAGTTTCTCACTAATTCTTGCATCAATAGAATAATGTCAGCTTTGTCGTACAAAACCTTCATGCATGGGTACTTTAAAATTTTGCAGCCCTGCTTCTTTATTGCTTGTACGAGATTACGTTGGTACGTTGGTTTGTGGTTTAATCTGCTAAAATATCCCCATGTTCATATTCCCTCCAATCATACATGATACAACCCGAACTGGACCCCTCATGATCTGAAGTGGCATATCTGTACTTGCATGGCATTTGGTGGTATAATAGTGTCTTTCATGTGCAATAAAAAGTTGCTCATCTGTGGGCAACTCAAATGAGTGTGTTAAGGCTGGGTTGTACAGTCTACTTTCCAATTTATTTCCACTAGTGGTTCTTATTTGCTTAAAGTTGCTGTTATTTTTTGTAAATGAAGGATGAAAAGAGGACAAAAGCGACCGCGAAGTGAGAAAGGGAGTAGTAGTGGGACGAAGGCAACAATGGGAAGTACCAACAGCAATCCTTATCTAATATTCCTGTACGTATGTTTACTGCCGATGTAGTTTAGTGGATAATGTGTTAAATTCCATCTTGTATTGAGCTTAACAAGATTTTGTACGATAAGAACCATGCAGTGACAATAGTCGGCATGTTTGCATGGCTTTAGTGAGTATTTGAGCATGGGTTGTTTATATGGACCTTATTTGATATGATGTTTGCATCATAGTTGACCAATATTATGTCATTAAAGTAGTTTCTGGCATCTATAGTTGGCACATGGCACTTCCTTCATTGCTAGCATGTCCATGATCTTGAGTGAGGAGTAGGTGGTTTCCTTGCAAATGTTGAAGAACAATTGATTCTTAGTTGCCTTATTCATCTCCCTTACATTCAATTA
This sequence comes from Rhododendron griersonianum, assembly GCA_018127125.1. Taxonomy (NCBI): domain Eukaryota; kingdom Viridiplantae; phylum Streptophyta; class Magnoliopsida; order Ericales; family Ericaceae; genus Rhododendron; species Rhododendron griersonianum. The sequence goes on along the minus strand of CM030790.1, from coordinate 33,684,613 downwards.
CATTACAACTAGACTCGTTGTTTGACCTCCCTCTCATTAATTTTTTTGCATATGAAACATTTAATCCCGGCAATTTTCATCAACCCCGCACTTAGGAGTTTGAAAATGGATACAATCATCAAAGAGTCATTAGAGGTAGATAACAATGAAGAAAAAATTGCTGCACAAAGGTTTAGTAGTAATTCACCGTATGCTATTTTTAACTCTATTGTTGGTTCGCTTTCTCTTAGGACTAACCTTCTTTTGTGAATCAGAGTACAATATGTAGACTAAATACTATATTTTGCTTCACTGATGAAGCTTAGTTTTGGGGAAAAAGTGGGCTTCATATAAAGTTAGATCGAGAACAGGTTTATTCATAAATCCTTGTGCAGTAAGTTATTCGCCATCGGTTTGTGTCTCCAATTGAACTCTTCGATTGTATGTAAATTTGACTGCTCATAGCATAGTTGAATAAAGTTGTAGGGTGTACCTCTATGATGTATAGACATGTCATTGTTTCTAGTGCGTAGTTGATTCTTTGAACCACAATTCTTATTTCATAAGCACGACATAGCTTCCGCCCTTTTGAACATTCCCTTGGCAACTGCACACTAGTGACGGTGACTAACACAATATATATCATAGAGGTACACCACAGAACTACGTATGGTCTGATTTCCTAATGGAATACGTAGGCAGCCTTTTGGTGCGACCATAATTTCACTAATATGTGGCATGGTAATTGGACAATGGCTAGCCGAGTGCCCTTCTTCTTATCACATTATCGAAAAGTTGAAAAATCATGTCCAAAATGTATTTTGAACCCATTTCAAACAAACGGAACTGCCTTAGTTTAAATGTGGACGTGGAGTTGAGATTTTCCTTCCAATGGTTAAAAGCTTCTGAGCTTGTTTTAGTTGGCAAATTGCGTGGCAATGCAAATTGCCATAGTTCAAGATATTCCAACTAATCTAATCCGGTATGAATTTCACTAGTGAAAATATAAGTTTATTTGTTCCACCAAGATAGGCACGGAGGGCAATGCCCAATGTGAACCCGATTTGCAAGTATGTTGGCCATACTTTAACTTCTTCCCACGGGGTATTGGGCATAAGTGGGGGTCCCAAACGCCAGAGAGTTAAATGCTGAAATTAGAAAGTATGTAGGTTGGTCAAGAACTTATTTCGAGGACCGAGTGGTAGAACTCGAACGTGATCATGCTTCGACTCAGGGAGGGGCGGACCCTGTTATTGTATTTGGGCCAACAAGCAATAACCCCTTATGAAATTTTAAAATCTTCTTTGATAAGCAATAAGACGTTTCATTGGCAACAACGATTTCTCTTCTACTTCCATTGCAAAGATGTAGTGCATACCTTATGACATTCTCCCACAGAGATGACCTTGAAAGGATGCCAACTTGGATCCCTGAGGTAATCCTCCCACAAATAGCACATTCCCGCAAAGATTGCCTGATCACGTAGCATTGGTACAACTTCTCATAATCATTTGCACATCGATGACCGTAGGTATTTTATAATTTGATGTGCAAATGATTATGAGAAGTTGTACCAATGCTACTTAATATCCAATCTTGGTGGGAATGTGCTATTTGTGAGAGGATTACCTTAGGGATCCAAGTTTGCATCCTTTCAAGGTCATCTCTGTTGGAGAAGGTCTTAAGGTATGGACTATATCTTTGCAATGGAAGTGGCGGAGGAATAGTTGTTGCCAATGAACCCTTTTGTTATTTCATAAAGATTTGATGGTTGCAAAGGGGTTATTGTTTGTTGGCCCGAAGACAAAAACACGGTCTACCCCTCCATGAGTCCAACCATGATCACGTTTTAGTTCAACCAATCGGTCCTCGAAATATGTTCTTGACCGACCTCCATGCTTTCTAATTTAACCATTTCACGTTTGAGTTTCGGATCCCCATTTTTTCCCAATATCCCGTGGGAAGAAGTTAAAGTCTGGGCAACATCATTGCAAATCTGTTTCACAGTGGCCATTGCCAGCCGTGCCTATCTTGGTGGAACAAAGATACTTACATTTTCACTAGTGAAATTCATACCGGATTAGATTAGTTGGAATATCTTGATCTATTGCAAATTGCATTGCCACGCAATTTGGCAACTGAAACAAGCTCAGAAGCTTTTAACCATTGGAAGGAATATCTCAACTCCACGTCCAAATTTAAACTAAGGCACTTCCGTTTGTTTGAAATGGGTCCAAAATACATTTTCGACATGATTTTTCAACTTTTCGATAATGTGATAAGAAGAAGGGCATTGTGATACCCATTGTCCAATTACCTTTTCGCATATTAGTGACACTAGAACTACGTATGGTCTGATTTCCTAATGGAATACGTAGGCAGCCTTTTGGTGCGACCATAATTTCACTAATATGTGGCAGGGTATTTGGACAATGGCTAGGCCGTACGTAATCTTCTCTTATAACATTGTCGAGAACTATCAAATTCACATTTGAAGTATCTTTTCTGCCCATTTCAATCTTTCCTGCCTTAGTTCATATTTGGATGTGGAGTTGATATCGTCCTTCCAATGCAGTGATTTTGTGTGAAGTGGATAAAGTTCCCCGCCTTATGTTTACTGCCAATGTAGTTAAGCGTTTAATTTGTTACATTCCACCTTGTATTTAGCTTAACAACATTTTCTACGATTTCAAATGCAGTGATGACTATTTGAAAAAAGCAAGAACGGCACATACTGGGCGGAGGTTTTTTGTACCACAGGTTAGAGTTATTGTCGTTCTAACTCGTAAACTGTATGGTAATTAGCACTTAAGTGGTTGATATGCAATTTCAGTTCTAACCCGATTATTCAATGTTTTGGGTCTCAATCTTCATGGTGAACTATGCAGCATAGCTCAATAGCTGCGGAAGTATGGAATAATATGTCTGTTGCTGAGAGATCACCATTCTTGGAGTTGGCCAACGAAGTAAAGGCCCGCAATAATAAGAATGTCCCCAAGAAAAAGAAGACGCCTACGTTGGTATGGCTTTGCACTTGTGGGTGTTCATATAGTTAGTTATTACGTTCACATTATTATTTATGTCCGAATCATGGTCGTACTAAATATCCAACCCTTACGACCATATCGACCCCCTTATGTATGGTTTTATTACTTTCATGTGCAGCCGGTATTTCGGAGTAGGTGTTCACCCAAGGCATTGGTTAAACAGAATGGGAAATTAAACATGGATCAAATAGACGCTGTTGGCAGACTTGGTTTCGGTTCAATGCTGACATTACAATGTCAAATTCTGAAACGGTCATTCATATCGAAATTGGTTCACCATTTCAACCCTACGAATAAGACCTTGGCATTTGGGAGGATGAAAGTCTATTCAATCACGACAGAAGATGTTGCCAGGGCATTAGGGCTACCCCTTGGCACTGTACCAGTTCCAACTAAGTGTGAAGAGTGCCACTTTGAACACATTCGGGCCATGTTTGCAGAAACGGATGAAGAATTGAAGAGAGGGGTAACCTTTGGAATGATGCGGGAAGTTTTTAAGTCGGGGGTAGGAGATGCGAAGTTCCAGACTTCGTATGTCCTGTTTGTGTTGTCTGCCTTATTGTGTCCAACCACAAAGGATGTGGCCTCCACAAAGTTTTACCCAAGCGTGTATGACTTAAACAAGATTTCGTCATATGCATGGCCCCAATTTGTGTTCGATTGGTTGGTGAAGGAAGTAATGAAGTTTAAGAATAGAGATGTGATGGACGTTGATAAGAAGAAGGATGCCCCCGGCGTGTCTGGGTGTGTGTTGCTCCTAATGGTAATGTACATGCCGTTTTAGTCTTCACATTTTTTCTATGAGCTATGTAATTCCATTTTTTACATGATTCATGCATAATATCTCCCTTGCAGCTTATATACTTTGACAAGGAGGAGATGGGCATGAATGTTGGTAGGGATGGTGTTCCGTTGATTCATTCTTGGACGACTAAGCTTATTTTGGAACGAATTGCCAAGGAGGAGAATTTGGACTTGGTAGATCCCATTTCCACCCAATTTCCCGAGCCTCGTTTACTGCATCCGGTGAGAAAACCTAATATTGTTTTGTCCAATTAACCATTTACGTCATCTCAATTTGTATAAATAACTAGACGTTATGTTAATAGGAGGCGCAAAAGGCTTTTCATCTCTTGAAGAAATCGTTCGGTGAACAACTACAAAATATCATCATCATGGACGCGGCGTTGATGGCTACTGCTTCTCAAACAACCCAAGAAAATCAGTCAAGATCAAGAGGGAACGATGTTAGGGAGATGGATAGTCCTTTGGACGATGATGCTTCTCCCGAATTTCCATCGTCTTCCAATTATGTCCGTACTCCGAAGAAGGCAAGGAAAGGCGTTGCCATTGATGAAATGCATGAGGAGAGGACATCTGGTTTTCAAATTGTTCATAATACCCGTGACATGCCATTCTACACGCCAGAGCACACGATGGACGATGTTGTAGACACCTCCGTTATTGAAAAATGTGGAAGTCCGACGGGTGTCACAATTGACCAAGACAAACAGAACATGGAGGCAGATGTACAAGTGGAAGAGGGAGTCATTGTGGGAAATGAAGGGAGAGTTGACGTAGAAGGTGAAGAAGTTCAAGTGCAGCAAACAAATGAAGGAGTTGTAGAAGAACGTGCTTTGACTCGACCATCAAAGAAACGGGGTAATCGGACAGTCAAAGCAAGTAAAGCTACAAGGACCCCGTATGTGGCAGAACCGGAGGTGAAAGATGCCAAGTTCACAAAAGAAGAAAGTAAATTGATTGAATATGTTATGAAACCATATCGGAAAAAGGAAGATATGTATGACTACTAACCTTTACATTCTAAATGCAGTGTCCGTTGTTTTTCTATTCGGTCATCAACGTATAAGTAACTAAGTAGGTGTATTTTGGTACTTGCAGGCTTGGTCTTGTTAGTATGGATGGCATGACGTTCAAACCATCGCGGATTGATTTACGGAATGTCTTCAAAGAAAGGGGTCGAATGTCGAATTTGGTAAGTAATATAGTACTTGTAGATTGGTGTACTTGTAATGCAAAGGTGTGTATAACTTTTCCACCATGACCTACCCCCCACTGGATAGTATCTAGGTGCAGAAGTAAAATTTACCCTTGTTCATACATATGCTTATTGGGTACAAAATGAGCCACTTCAAATAGGTTAATCGCTACATCACAAAACACAATTAATCCGGCATGGGCTACATGACCCCCTATTAGTTTACCGGATCAATTGATAAGTCCGGCATGTACGGCCCACCAAGCGAAACCTTTGCTTGTTAACACTTTTACTATTCATTACATGTATTCATGTCCCATTGAAGATTTCTTCCCCATCTTGATCAGGTCATGGATAGCATGATTGTTTGGTTGATGAAAGAGGTAAAAGAGAAGTCTCCAAAACAATCCGGAGTCCCCTTTCCGACACGGCACATGTTCTCAAGCACATTTGTGGTATTATGAATTGTATACCTTATATTCAAGTCCTCAACTTCTTCATTGGCATAATTTTGTTTAATTTAATACAATGTTTCCATCCATTGTAGGAAAATTTGCGAAATATAACCAAATTACAGAAGCAGAATGTCATCACTGACAGAGTTGATCCGAACATTCTGGGATATGATGTCGCGATGTGCAATTTGGCAAGTCTTACACTTGATTTGTTTATGTTCCTCACTTTGTAATGTTATTTTATATGGTTGTGGCCCTTTACTGATTCCCAATCAATTGTGCATGCAGCTGTTTCTACCGATTCTGTTGGCCACATGTGACCATTGGTTTTGTGTTGTTATAAACCTTGTTGATAAGCGTATTGATGTCCTTGATTCAATGAAGCTAAAAAGTACTGAAAAGACCTCAGCTACTGCGGATGTGGTAACCGAAGTGTTATTGTTTGTTTGTCGTGCAATTATTTTATCCGTTGTCAAATAATATCTCAGTTTAACTGTGCCTTTGTAATGGATAATTGTTTTTTTTTCGGGTCAGGTTTCGGCGCTGTTTAGTATTTTGAAGCGGACAACGCAGATGGAGTACCCATGGAATAAATGGAATGTTCACCACCCAGATGTCCCACAGCAAAAGAACATGTGAGTGCCTACACCATCGCCATTTGCCATGCACTGTATGCATGCTTATGAAAGGGACACACTTATATCCGTGCAGATTCGATTGTGGGTTTTATACCTTCAGGTTCATGGAGCACTGGACTGGGGGGAAGATGAATACACGGGAACTAGAGGTAAATACTATCGTAAGAGTTATTCATGAACCATATGCACTTGACAAATTTGTGTAATAGATTTCAAATTGTTGTACTATATAGGCTAACATGGGTATTGAAATGCGAAAGAGGCTACTCGTACGGTTTATTTTATCCCCGCACAACACGAGGCGAGATGATGTTTTGCAGATGTGCACATAAAATGAGAAGTTGTAAGTTTTACATTCCTCATGAATTTGACTGCTGGATTCTCAAAACTGAATACTGAATTTCAGTTTTGTCGTACTATTAACTGCAGATACTGGGAACGCATTGGCGTTTCACTTGTCTACATTATATTAGTAGTAACTTAAAGTTATGAACTTACAGTTACGAATTGGATATAGTTGTTGTCTTTGCATTTCTGGTGCAGGTGAAGTCCAAACTGTAGTGGTTAATTGCTCCACAAAGGGCAAGTTGACCTGTTCAAAACATAAACGGATGAAGAAGTGGTTGTAAATTGGCAACATCAGGAGTAGATGACAGGATTTAGCACTGGTTTTTGTTAACTACTTACACTCTGTTTTGTCATGTAACTTGGTCTTTCCATTTGCAGTATAGTAAGACAGTTAGTTATTGTTTTATCAACATTATGGTAGTACGTGCTGATGGATTGTACATTTTATTGGTCTTTAGGAGAGGTTACAGAGGATTCAGAGAGTCTATGGTTGACAGATAACGACAATTGTGAGATAATGTGGGTGGTTCTGGGGTTGGTTAGTGGGTGGAGTCTATCAGTTATGGTGGTTGGTAAGTGGCATTTCTGGAGACTTACGAATGACAGTAGTTACTGTTTTAGGTGAGTTGTTTTGGTTTCCTTTTATTGCTGATCACCTTTCGGTTGCATGTTCTATAATTGGTTTGTTTCTAGCTGCCTTACATTGGTATTCCGTTTATTGTACGTACCAATTTTGTATTGACTTATCCTTGGAGGGTTGTTCCTTGGAATGTTTAAGCTTTTTCTTGGTGAGCATGTCCCTAGTTGTTATGTACTTGCTATTTATATTGGCTGCCTTACATTGCTCTGTTACTGGTACTGCTGTCGAAATTGTTTGTTACGGCTATTGTAAATGGTGGCATTGGTTTTATGTATTGGCTATTGCTTTTACTGGTCTTCTGGGCTGTTTTGTTTCTGTTCTGTGGGCTTTATTACCTATGGCTATGATGAATTTTTTCTGAGCCCAAATGTCATCAACTCTTCTGTCCAAACTGGTGTCTGAGCACTTTGTGGGCTATTCTGTTTTTTGGTTACTGCTATGCTCAAACAGCTGTTGCTGCTGCTCTTGGTTGAACCATCATTGTTTGTGTGTGTGTGTGTGTGGGAGTGGGGGGGGGGAGTGATTGCAAGTTTGTGTATGGACAGTTAGTTACTATTGTCTGCTGTTTTATCAGGTAGTTACTAATGTCTATGATGAATTTTCTCTGAGACACATGGCATTACTTATACCTTCAGCTTATGTGGGCTGTTAACTGTGTTCACATCTATTTGTAAGGGGTTTTGACAATTTGTTGATTTCAACCATCTGTTTTGGATGATTTGTGGGGTGTTCAAAATGTTAGGTGGCCTATTTTGTGTAAGGGCAGATGACTGTGTGTGTGTGTGTGTGTGATTGAAAGTGCAGTTGTGTGCAGGTGCAGATCAGTGTGTGTGTTAGTTAGAAGTGCAGCTTTTGGGCCATACCATAGTGCAGTTCATTAGCACATTTGTGGTTCCCTGGCATACCATACTGCAGAGTGTGTGTGTGTGAGTTAAAATGGTGGTTTGGTGGAGTGTTTTTTGGGTATTGCAGTGTGTTGCCTACTTTCAAGGATGTGTCCATGTGTTTTGTGGCCTGTCTTTTTCAGGTGATTAAGTAGTGGCAATGATGAAATAAGTCTGAGCCAAATGGGGTGTTCATGAGCTATGTGTGTGAGAGTTAGAAGTGCAGTTTTTCCCCACCCCAACATTTCTGGGTTCACATGTTTATGTGTTTCACAGTTTTCCCCACCATTTCTGGTTAGGGCAATGATGAATGATTTAAGTTAGTAATTAAGGTCGATACGTTGGCGGGGTAACATTTGTTGCAGCCAACGTATCGACCTTATTATCTGAGCCCAATCCACCTATTACCAGTGCAACATGGCCCTAGTTGCAGTTAGGTAGCTGTGTTGAGCATCAGTTTTATGAGTTAGCTGTGTTACTGATGTATTCTCTAAAGTGCTATATTATCCAATGTGCTGCTGGTAGTGCCTATATTCCTGTCCGGTACCAGCTTGGTTTCTGCTGTTGTCGCATACCCTACTGCTGTTTTGTGCAGATCAGTGTGTGTGTCAGTTCGAAGTCCAGTTTTGAGGTCTGTGAAGGCAGTCATGTGTGGACCAGTAGCAGTGTGTCCAAATTCCAATGTTGTTGGCCTTACATTGCTCTGTGTCCAACCTGCTGCTGCCTATGTTCCAATATGTTGGTACTATTTTGGGGCAAGCTGGTTGTGATTGGCCGTAAACCGGGAATATATACAAGTTGGCCGGCCGCGGAACTGCAATTTCATAAAGTCCACTTTTGTTCGACATCCACAAGTGTTGGGAAGTGTAATTAGCCGAATTAGTCTAATAACATCAACGTCCAGTTGAAATTTTTTTGTTAGGTTTCGTATGTTGTGTTTTATTGGCAACAAATTTGAACACATTCGGAATGAAGTTGTAAGTATTATTTTTAGAATTTGGCCGAACAAGGTTCGGAAGACTATTGTAGTATGAAGACACGACGTTTGTACGCGTTCTATTTCGATAGAAGATTTTCAGAATTTTCCAAGTTTTTGGCTAATTACTAGAGATAAACTTTTTGGTTAGTTTGAGGAGCAATTACTAAATGAAGGCAGGAAGTTGGCCTCTTGTGTTAAAGAGAGACGGCATGCTTCCTCGTAGGAACAAACACAATGGCATGTTTGGAAAGACTTGGCATGTTGGACTATTGTCTGCAGTATAAGTTGGGCCAGTTTGCTTCAAAATTAGCTATATCAAACAAACGGAATGTGTATTTCGAAGAGTACAAGACGAACACGAGGAGGGAAGAATTATTTCTTTTGGCCATGAAAGGTAGCCTCAATCCATTGACCCAGATCCTTGGCATTTGCAAGCGAAGAACAGATGACCACAATGCGGATCTTGTTCTCACTTTGGTTTGCTATACCTCATCATAGACACAATAACCTTCTCGCTTTGGTTTGCTATACCAATCGGTGATCCTCGTCAATATAATGCTTTTTTAACCCGAAATATTCGAGATGGAGGATATATTCCCCATAATTATCCTAAACAATAACCCAAAATGGTTCCACAAACCCATGACCCTTGTCCTCCCGCTTAAAATCCAGAGTGATTATCAGCTCAACCCTCAATAATCTATCGAGTAATTGGTTGGACATGACCGGCCAAGTTCAGTTTTGGGAACTGGTGAATACATTTTCTTGGTGGTTCTGTCAACACCAATCATCAGACCAAGTACCTATTGCACAATGACTACATTATGTTCCCCTGAACACCACATTTCTATTGTACAAAGACCACATCCTTGTTTTGGGAAGTGGGCCATTATGAAAACTTAGTTGGTGGTTCTGTCAAGACGAAGTCCCTATTGCAAAATGACTACATTATGTTTCCCTGAGGACCACATTTCTATTTTATAAATACCACATACTTGTTTTGGGAAGTTGGCCAATATGAAAAGGGATATGAAAACTTAGTAGGTGGTTATGTCAATACCAATCGGAAGACCAACGTCTCTATTGCCAAATGTACTATAGGAGAACAATTGGTTAGAATAGAGGACCAGGTCACCCAATAAAGGAATGACATTAAGAATTCTCATACTAGAGAGAGAATTGAGGAGGTTATATCTCCCTCTAATATTCGTCCACCTATTCCTATAACAAATTATAACTTGACCAATCCTAATAAAAATTCCGAATTGGTTAAAGAACTGCAAAAAAGGTTAAGAGGCCTTTCTATTAATGTTATTTTTTAGGAAATGGAGGAAATGAGTACTCAAGAGATCTCAGAATTAGAAAATGTTTTCCTTCAGGATGAAACTATTAATAAAATTCAATATCCTCCACAAAGACTCCCTTATGCAGGAGCAGATAGATATTACTATCCTAGGCCTAGCCCTCAAGATATGTTATTTGAGGAAGCAGGATTTCAAAAACAAATGTCTTCTAGTGGAAAGACCATTTATGAATGGAACATAGATGGCATGACTGAGTACCAAGACTAAGGAGTCGTACAACACATGATGATGTACAGCACAATTTGTGCTCAGAATGGTAATGGTGATAGAGATATTGCCAGATGGATCACCGCCGGTTTTACAGGGATGATAAAAGGGTGGTGGGATAATATCCTTAATGCAATCCAAAGAGCATAAATTTTAGAAACCTGTTGAATGTCTTTTGTGCTGGTTTTGATAGTAAAAAGCTTTAGTAAAACCTTCAATGTAGTCCCAGTAATTGTACTGGATCGGAACTCCATTTTCCGATTTAATTTTCAGTCAGTTTGATTTGCTGGGATGAATTCCCCATTTTGTAATTGGAATGACCATTCTTATTACGTCCTTGCTGTAGCTAATTGGACCCCTCTGTCCAATTTTGCTATCATTAGTATGGATCACTAATGACCATTCTCATCTTCATCATCGGAATAACCATATTCATCATAAAATTGGTCGATGGCCATAATAGCACTGGCCCATCTTTTCATGTAGAATCTAGTGGTACATGTTTTTTCCCTAAAGACCACTTTTGTATTTTATAAAGACCACATTCGTTTTTTGGGGAGTCGACCATTGTGAAAACTTAGTTGGTTGTTCTTTCAATACCAAGACCAAGTCTCTATTTCACAATGACTACATTCTATTTCCCTAAAGACCACATTTGTATTGTATAAAGACCACATTCTTTTTTTGGGGAGTTGACCATTGTGAAAACTTAGTTGGTTGTTCTTTCAATACCAAGACCAAGTTTCTATTTAAAAATGACTTCATTCTATTTCCGTAAAGACCACATTTTTTTTGTATAAAGACCACATTCGGTTTTTGGGGAGTTGACCATTATGAACACTAAGTTGGTTGTTCTTTCAATACCAAGACCAAGTCTACATTTGAAAATGACTGCATTCTATTTCCCTAAAAACCACATATTTCTTGTATAAAGACCACATTCGTTTTTTGGGGAGTTGACCATTATGAACACTTAGTTGGTTGTTCTTTCAATACCAAGACCAAGTTTCCATTTGAAAATGACTACATTCTATTTCCCTAAAGACCACATTTTTATTTTATAAAGACCACATTATTGTTTTGGGAAGTCGACCATTGTGAAAACTTAGTTGGTTGTTCTTTCAATACCAAGACCAAGTCTCTATTTCACAATGACTACATTCTATTTCCCTACAGACCACATTTTTATTGTATAAAGACCACATTCGTTTTTTGGGGAGTTGACCATTGTGAAAACTTAGTTGGTTGTTCTTTCAATACCAAGACCAAGTTTCTATTTAAAAATGACTTCATTCTATTTCCGTAAAGACCACATTTTTTTTGTATAAAGACCACATTCGGTTTTTGGGGAGTTGACCATTATGAACACTAAGTTGGTTGTTCTTTCAATACCAAGACCAAGTCTACATTTGAAAATGACTGCATTCTATTTCCCTAAAAACCACATATTTCTTGTATAAAGACCACATTCGTTTTTTGGGGAGTTGACCATTATGAACACTTAGTTGGTTGTTCTTTCAATACCAAGACCAAGTTTCCATTTGAAAATGACTACATTCTATTTCCCTAAAGACCACATTTTTATTTTATAAAGACCACATTATTGTTTTGGGAAGTCGACCATTGTGAAAACTTAGTTGGTTGTTCTTTCAATACCAAGACCAAGTCTCTATTTCACAATGACTACATTCTATTTCCCTAAAGACCACATTTTTATTGTATAAAGACCACATTCTTTTTTTGGGGAGTTGACCATTGTGAAAACTTAGTTGGTTGTTCTTTCAATACCAAGACCAAGTTTCTATTCGAAAATGACTTCATTCTATTTCCCTAAAGACCACATTTTGTTTGTATAAAGATCACATTCGGTTTTTGGGGAGTTGACCATTATGAACACTAAGTTGGTTGTTCTTTCAATACCAAGACCAAGTCTATATTTCACAATGACTACATTCTATTTCCCTACAGACCACATTTTTATTGTATAAAGACCACATTCTTTTTTTGGGGAGTTGACCATTGTGAAAACTTAGTTGGTTGTTCTTTCAATACCAAGACCAAGTTTCTATTCAAAAATGACTTCATTCTATTTCCCTAAAGACCACATTATGTTTGTATAAAGACCACATTCGGTTTTTGGGGAGTTGACCATTATGAACACTAAGTTGGTTGTTCTTTCAATACCAAGACCAAGTCTATATTTCACAATGACTACATTCTATTTCCCTAAAGACCACATTTTTATTGTATAAAGACCACATTCTTTTTTTGGGGAGTTGACCATTGTGAAAACTTAGTTGGTTGTTCTTTCAATACCAAGACCAAGTTTCTATTCGAAAATGACTTCATTCTATTTCCCTAAAGACCACATTTTTTTTTGTATAAAGACCACATTCGGTTTTTGGGGAGTTGACCATTATGAACACTAAGTTGGTTGTTCTTTCAATACCAAGACCAAGTCTATATTTGAAAATGACTACATTCTTTTTTTTTTTTTGGGTAATTTAGTTTGAAATTAAAAAAGGTTAACCGAATGTACAGCCTACAAGGGGCATACCCCAGGAGGAAAAGAAAAGGGAAAACAACAAGAATGAAAAAAGTACGGTAACCATGCACAACCCGCATGGAGAGTAAAATAAGTGACATAGGCAATACAAATGGGTCTGAGTAGAGCCATGTAGTAAATGAAATGAGGTGAGGCGAAGTGTAAATACTTCCTGGCACAACCCGCCAGGCTAGGAATTAATGTAAGTAAAGTAGATAGTCTTGGTTAACGATGACCACATGATAACCTGCGCTGAGGAGAGATCCTCCTCCTCCAAGGCTGGGATAAGAAATCCAAGAACCGAGAAGCCCCTCACCTCGAAGCTAGCATAATACCCACTCAAAAGAAGTCAACTACTACAGAGGGACTCGGACCGAGAGGTTCGAACTGGAGATGTCGGCATCCGACAAGGCTACCCTGCTAAGCACCCTGCACACCACGCCCATTCCAACCAGACTACTACATCCTCGCCCAAATCCCCTAGGCTCGCTAACTGCTCTTAGCGGAACAGGAAGAGGGACCACCAAAAGTAGCCCCCCAAACCACAAGTGGACCAAGCTGCTCTTTTCGATCAGTGCAACCACTAAATCTAATCAGAAACAGACTGCAAAACTACCCCTTTCGATCAGCAAGGATCCACCAATCTAGTCAATGATAGCTCCGGCAACTACCTCTTTCGATCAGACTCATCCATAATCTGATCATCGGCGCCCACAGCTGCTGCTACTGCGAGATAGCCCCTTAACTAGGATAATCCAATCTAATCGATAGCAGCCACGACCACAAGAATACTACGCAACTCCTCAGGGCTAAAAGCACTGGCTCAAGGGATACAGAGGGCTCTACGAAGAGCCCGCCCCCGATTTCAGTCCAACAGATGACTGCCTATCGGGGGTTGCAAAATCTAACAGTAAACTGGCCCTTAAGTCCAGCAACAATATGACAATAAATAGATAAGTGCAAAGAGTATGGCTGCATTGCATAATGGTAAAGTAAGGGATACTACCCCCACTGCCCGAGCCACTAGCCCGCTTGCCTGCCCGGGCTGGCCTGCCATCGGGCGGGCTGATGCCTGCCGCTGCTGCTGCCTGCAGCCTGCTGCTACTGCCTGCCGCAGCTGCTGCCTGCTGCCGCCTGCTGGACGAGAGTAAGACTCGAAACGCCCGGGCAGAAGCTGCTGCCTAGCTGGCTTGCTTGGCTGTTCTGTGGCTGGGTTGTTTGTTGGCCGGGCTGGCCTAAAAAAGCCAGGTGCCCGGGCTGGGCTGACGCCTTCTGCTGCTGCTGCCCGGGCTGGCTGGGATTGCCCGGGCTAGCTGGGTGGCCTGGCTTGGCTCACTCCGGCCGGAGTTCACCGCCAAGCAATAAAGCCACGGCTGTGATGGAGGCCACGGCGGCTGGAGGCCACGGCGGTTGTTCGTGGTGGGAAGAGGAACCCACAGCAGAGTGACCACTGCCGGCGGCCTGTTGAACGGCTGGATCTGAACGGGCCAGATCTGGACGGCGCCGCCCCCAATGGCGATTGCTGTACTGGCCGGGCCTGAGACGGCCGGCCGTGGGTGGAACGGCCTTCGGACTGCTGCGGCCAGCTGGGGTAGTCGGATGAAGGTCGGCTTCGTGCCGGGTTGAGGTTGATTCAGATCTGCTCAAAGTAGATCTGAGATAGAACCCACCGGTTCACGGCGGGGTTGAGGTAGGACGAAGCCATGGCGATGAGCTTCAGACCGGAGTGGGAGGGCGGTGGAGGAGAGCCCCTGTCGTGCGAGGGGCTCCCTTGCCCGACATGGCTGCTGCTGCTGCCAACGTAGTGGGAGACCGGCGTGGTGGCCAGGCGTACACCCTTAGCCCGTAGCTGCTGCTTCTGATGGCCAGTGGCCTTGGCTGCTGCTGTTGGTGGCCGGCCGGAGGCCTGGCTGCTATGGCTGGGGGCTGCCTGGCCGAAGGGTTGCTTTCTCTCTCTAAGCTAGAGAGAGAAGCTCCCCAACCGCCTGCTGCTCTTTAGTTGTTGTTCCAGTAGATAGTTGCTCTCAGTGGTTTCTGCATTTAAATGACTACATTCTATTTCCCTAAAGACCACATTGTTATTGTATAAAGACCACATTCGGTTTTTGGGGAGTTGACCATTATGAACACTAAGTTGGTTGTTCTTTCAATACCAAGACCAAGTCTATATTTGAAAATGACTTCATTCTATTTCCCTAAAGACCATATTGTTATTTTATAAAGACCACATTATTGTTTTGGGAAGTTGACCATTGTGAAAACTTAGTTGGTTGTTCTTTCAATACCAAGACTAAGACCAAGTCCGTATTTAACATGACTACATTTTATTTCGCTAACGACCACATTTTTATTTTATAAAGACCATATCCCTGTTTTGGGAAGTTGGCCTAAAGTTAGTTGGTGGTTGTGAAGACCAAGACCAAGACCAAGTCTCTATTTGAAAATGAGTACATTTTGTTTCCCTGTGAACCACATTGGTATTTTATAAAGACCACATCCTTGTTTTGGGAAGTTGACCATTTGGAAAGTTAGTTGGTGGTTCTTTGAAGACGAAGACCAAGTCCCTATTGCAAAAAGACTACATTCTATTTCTTTGTGGAGAACATTTTCATTTTATAATGACCACACCCTTGTTTTGGGAAGTTGACCATTATGGAAAGTTAGTTGGTGGTTCTTTGAAGACCAAGACCACGAACAAGTCTCTCTTGCAAAATGACTATACTATAATTCAATGTGGACCACATTTTGTTTAATAAAGACCACATTCTTTTTTCGGACCGTAGGTAAGCGTGGAAAGTTAGTTGGTGGTTATTCGAAGACGAAGACCCAGTATATCTTGCAAAAACACTACATTCTATTGTTATTTGGACCACATTATTATTGTATAAAGACCACATCCTGTTTTTGGGAAGTGGTAAGTGTGACAACTTTGGTGAACCATCTCGTATTTAATCTGGACGTATAAACAATCAGTTGTAGTGGTCGCATAATTGACATGAGTGTTGCAGAAACTTATAGTTGTAGTGGTTGATGCAATTTATTGTTGCTATTTTGGAATGGAATGGCAATTACTTCCGATCCGTCCCCGCCTCCGACATCCCCTCCCCGATCCGAGCGGGTATTCCCCGATCCGATAGGCAAATGGTGCGGGTATGGTATTTGCTTTCCCCGGCCCCTTTAAACCCAATCCGAACCCGATTATTTGAATTTATATTTTTGTACTTGTATTGATTGCAAAATTCCTTATTTTGATATAATCAGTGCAATATATATACCAAATTGCTTTGCAATATAAGGTCTGTATTTGTAAATGGAGTAAAGGATATTGATATGCATGCAATGGAGTAATTGATATTCAATGAGAATAAGAGTTTTTTGTCCTTTTAATGGACTATGTCATATAACCTGTCCCATTCAAAATGTTGGCAGAAAGGTAGTTCGACCTATGACTTTGAAAGGTGGGTGTCTGTCTACTTCAAATGGGAGCCATCTCCAAATCCAACCTCAACTAACTTTCTTTGGTCCACGAAAGTTGCAAAAGTGAAATAAGGTAAACAGTAATGCTAAGGGTACAGCAATCTGTGCACAGAATTTTTGTTCGGGCCCACTAAGGGTCCCACACAAGTGATCCAGCCGTTTATTATGTTTAAAACATTTTTTCGAGGGCCTCCGCGAAAAATTAGGTCAATCCAATACCTATAATGTTCTTGATCTAATCGTCTAACTTTTCATTCTCTAAAAACCAGAATGAAAAGTTAGATGATTAGATCAAGAACATTATAGGTATTGGATTGACCTAATTTTTCGCGGAGGCCCTCGAAAAAATGTTTTAAACATAATAAACGGATCTGATCACTTGTGCGGGACCCTTAGTGGGCCCCACAAAACAATCTGTGCACAACCTGTGCACAGATTGCTGTACCCTTAGCAGTACTGTTTACCTAAAAGAGATTATATTACATTTCACTAGAGCATCATGTTAATAGGGAAAGACCAATTGGTCTTTATGTGCCGACTGGACATCCCATATTAATGAGGGATCCTTAATGATATTCAACCTCAACTAACATAATTAATGCATTGCAGACAGGACATGTACTCATATTAATGACATTGCAACCATATTCAAAGTGGGACCCTATTCAAAGTAGATTGGTGGAATGGTCCATTGCTTTCAACCAACATCAACCCTATTAAAGGAAAAGTAAGAAAACGAGTAAGACTACTATTTTCCCCTTGTTATCTTCACCTATAAATTCCTCACACGTACCTCATAACTCATCAAAGAAAGCAATGCCGCGCCAAGGAAATCCCCCAATCACCCACCATGACATTGCTACAAGTGCCCCGTTACAAGTTGACCTCATTCCAGGGGTCAATGATGCGCACCTGATTACCTTGAATTACACTTTCAAGGAGCTTTACATGGTGCTACAAATTGCACCGGAATGGAACGGGGGAAGGTGGCATAGGATCCAAATGGAGACCCAAAAATCAAAGGAGCAAGCCGATGCTGATGTCCGGTCGATGCTCCAGTGGGGAAATGATGCCAACATGCCTGACATTCCAGACAGTCCTAGTATGCAAATAATGGTATGGGATTGTTGTGGGTGCACATCAAAGGAAGTAATTCGCACGGTTCGTGCATTTGTATGTGTTCACGACCCAGATATGGTTGTGCTTGTAGGGGCACCCAACATTGAACAGCAACACAAGAAGTTTGGTCCCTTAGGTCACATGCGATTTACCAAAGTTCACTCCATGGGCGGGGGGAGCCATGGAGATGTTTTGCTCGCTTACAAGAGCTTAAGCTTTGAAATGGAGCCTAATTGGCATGATGGCAATGGGTTCGATGCTGTTATCAGTCACACGCGGTACGAATGGTTCATCACCGAAGTGCTATCTTAGGTTCAAACAAACGGAACTTCTTTGGAAAGACTCATGTGTCATTAGGTGGAGGTTATGTTCAATTGTTGTACCTTGTTGTACCTCTTAACCATCGTGCTTTTCAATTTAATATTACTCATGTTTGGTCCTATTTGTAAGAGTTAAAATTACTCATTTGTAGTCAAGTATTGTCCTTACAAGTTGGAAGCTGTTACTACTTTATCCATTAGGTGGTGTTTTTTGTTTTTTGAAAGCCACCTTGTCTAAATGCTACAAATTCGGCTACAAATATACTGCCTACAATAGGCATACCATAGGAGGACAAAATACGAATTAAAAAAGAACAATACATATGTCTTCGGCAAGTCACAAGTGTGAACAGGTGGGTGGTGGTTATTTGAAGACCACGACAAAGGATATTGATAGGGATATTGGTAAAAGACTACAGTCTATGTCTGTGTGGACCACATATTTATTGAAGTGTAAAGAACACACGTCATATTATATAACGAACACGTCATGTTGCTAAAGAATGTTTCAATCCCCTCTAGAAAGAGGGAAAGGAAACGCACGACAATAGTGTAATTGTACACCAGATTTACATCAACCATGAATAACAAATAGTCCAATTAAAGGATCACATTAATGCACGCCAACTTGCAGTAAATGTCAACCATTATTCAAGGTTGAAGGCTGCAACAATTGGGTTCATTTTATGAAGGCTTCACATATGCGTACATGTGGGCCTTCTACTCTTCTGCTGTTCCTTTCGGAGTGTGTTGCCTACTCGACTGCAACTGCTTCTGATTGTTCTGAATCTGCTGTTCCATTGGCTGCTGCTATAGTTTTGTAGTTGCTGTTATGCAATGGTGGCTGCACATAAGCTACTGGTTTTTCTGTTATGGCTGAGTTGTTTGGTGGCTGAATTTGACTGCTGCTTATGTTATAGTTTCAGCAGAAAACTGCTGTCCACCAATGGTGTTCTGTTACTGTCCGCAGTCCCAAGCTGTTGCAGATGCTGCTGCCTTTACGTGCACTGTCCAGCTTTGGTGTTATAGCAGTTTCGGGCTGCCTGTTGTGCCTGCTGTCCAGTTCTGCTGCCGTCCAGTTCTGCTGCTGTCCAGTTCTGAAGCTACCTGTTTGTGATGCTAAATCGAGCTCCCTAATTCAAGTCAAGATGCAAGCCATGTGAAGTTACAGCCATTGCTTCCTGGCTTGTTGCTGTCCAGTTTGGGACTGTCTGCAATAGCAGTAATAGCAACGAAGCAGCATCAGGAGCATGGGTGAACCTAGCACATCAGCAGTACACATTTGCACTGAAACTGGACATGGATAGAACTGGATTTGAAAGATGGCCCCCAATCCCACAACTTCTGAACAGATACAACATCAAACTTATACAACATTAAGTAAGCCATGAAAACATTCAACATGATCAAAGCCATCAGTTTGACATTCAGCAGAAGTTGACAGACAGCCACCTGCTACAACTACTAACAGCAAGTGAATGTATACCTTATGAAACCAGATCCAAACAAGCAGCATGACCACGAAAATAACACTACACAGCTAATAATCGAACCACAAAACAACCCAATTTGGTTGTGAAATAGACAATTGAAACACTATGAAAACGAACGTGGATATTAAATGAACCATAAACCATATTATATGTTCCCAAAACAGAACATGAAGTCATTTGGCCTGTCCCTCCCTTCAAGTTATCACACATAGACCATGGGAACATTACCATCACAGATGCATTACATTGCATTATAAGAAGAACCTAAGAAGAATAAGTGTCTTACATTCAACAAAACCCAATGTCACTCAACAAAGCAGTTCTTGAAAAGGTACCACTTCGAATGCATGCCACAAATAAACCAACGGGTTTAATGAAACTACCATATAAATGAATAAAACAAAATAATAATGATAGCCATACTTTCAACAAGCTATTGCTCCAATGATCATTCCAACAAAGGAGACTTGCACGTGGTTCGATTGTGTCCAGGCTCGTGGCAAAGTCCACAATAAACCGTTTGCTTGTCTTGAAATTGGGACTCAATCCTCTTTTTCTTCGGGCGGCCAGCTGGTCGCTTTGCTACGGGGGGCAGCAATGCTGGCATGGGTGTCGAAGATGATGTAGCTATATCAAGTAGATCGCAACCAGACTGAATCTCGTTAACATGTGGAACCATATCAGTAGAAGAGGGCATGTCATGGAGAGGAACAGGAGACATTACAGTCGTGTATATAAGGAGTTGTGCCTCCACCCTAAACAAAGGGTCCACTAGGTTATATATATTGTATGGGGTACCCTGTATCGCGCGCACCACGTGCTTGCAAGGGATTCCTTTCATCTCCCATAACAAGCAGCTGCAAGTTCCGGAGTGGAGCTTGACCGCATGAGATTTCCAGTCACCGTTGTACACGATGAACTCCGTAGGAGAAGTTTGCCGGCAAGTCAAACCATGCGATTTTAACTGAATTTCCTGAATCTTTTTGTCAATGTTACGACCAACCGGCAAGGGATGCCATTTTGTGACCTCCATCTTCCTCCTAAATAACATGTCAGTAGTTATGTTCACGTGCCCCTTCATGAATTGAATTACGTCCAAGTCTCTCAGTTTTAATATCCAATTGTTGAAGCTTTCGGCGATATTCGTATACAATTTGTTCCACCTCCGGTGCGGGAAAAAGGCATTTGACCAGTGTTGTAAACCATTGTGTTCAACCCACTTCGCCAACTCAGGTGACAGAGCAAATAATTTGGTCATGTACACCCCATAGAGTCGATGATCTCTTGCATACGCAATTTTTGTGAAAAGGTCCAATGCGCTACTCTTTGGGTTCCCCCTCAATCCTTTCCCGGTGGCAAACTTACTAAAATTCTCCTTCACGTGGCGAACACACCATGCGTTACATTCCTCGCCAAACACCTCCTTCACTGCCCTTAACAACGAAATATTGCGGTCGGTGACTAACACAATTGGTTTATGACTAACAGTTTCCTTCAAATTCTGCATGAACCATAGCCAATCCTCATAATTCTCAGACGATACAATACCATATGCAACTGGGAACAACTGATCATTCGCATCATACGCGACTGCAGACAAGCAACTACCTCGATAAGGACCAGTCAAGAAACAGGCATCGATAAACAACATGGGTCGACATCCCGACAAGAACCCCGTAATGCTACAACCATAAGCAACAAAAAGTTGGCTGAACTTGCCATCCACATTTGAAGTCCAAACTGCCCTTGTGTTCGGAATCGATTGTATAAGTCGTTCACACATCCATGGCACTAAGTGATACGTCATTGAAATTGGGCCACTTATCAATTTACGGGCACGTTCCTTAGTCCTCCAACCCTGCGAGTAAGTTAGGGGACAATGGAACGCTAACTCATAGTCGTTGCATATGCTCCTCGGAAGGAGCTCTGGCTGCACAAGTAGTTTGTCCTTGAAAATCATACCCATCTCTTTTGCCCGAATCCTTGGTTTGAAAGAAGCCGTGTCATGTGCAGTGTGCAAATGTTCGTTGTTCAACTTGATCACTCTAACAAGTTCGGACTTGCCTTGCGATCTAGCCGTTAGCTTCCATGGACAACCATCAATGACGCAAACCAACCTATAATATGAACGACTATTGTCCAAATACTTGAATGTGAACTTGTTTAACGCAGAAAATAGAATAACAGCCTTCTTAAAGAGGCTAGGGTTGTCAAAAAGTTGGCCATCCCCAGTTAGGATGTCGTCACCTCGTTGTTGGGAGTATGGCACCAAACCCATTTCATGGCAAACAGCCAGGCTACCTTCACTACGTGAACAAGTTCCTCCACCAGCTGTGGAGGGGCTGCTACTTAACAAGTTCGACTCCCTACAGAAGGAAAGCAGACAAAACACGTCAATGAAAGACTAAAATGAACATGTGAAAGTCTGACTATATCTGTCTATATACTTATGAAATTTGTAGCATACATACCTGCTGCTTATGTTGCAAGGCACATGGTTAACAGTATCTTCTTGTACATAAATGTCAACATCATCATCATTTAAATGGAACAACATAGCAACACCATCTTCATCCCTAATACGCAAATGCTTTGACTTGTCCCTAGAAGTACTATAAAATAAAGTCTTCCCATCGTGGCTAATATCCATACGGGAGCAAACTTGTTTAACTAACTGGTCAAATGATATGCCTCCTTCGATGACCGTTGCTTCAGAAACACCACCCGAATATAAACCTAACACGCCATCCGCATTCACCATGCGCTTACCACCGGCATAACAAAAGCACATCAACTTCTTTTGAGGAGTCGTCGACATGGCTGCACAACCATATTCCGGTTTCATTATATTAGTACTACACAATTGATACTGAATGAAATGATACAAGGTTATTTATGAACAGAATGTTCATTTGACAAAAAATGGGTACTTAATACATAAATTCAGTATTAATTGGTGGTTCTTTGAAGACCAAGTCAAAGTCCACATTGCTAAAAGACTACACCCTATGTCTGCGTGGACCACATTTTTCTTGTATAACGAGCACGTCAACTCTACAAAATCCGGTTCCGTTTGACAGTTTAATTACAAGAAATGAAACCAATAAGTTAGCCTTGTGTTGGTAATAGATGTTCACATATATGAACATCAGACATAAACCATGTAAATAATGAGCAACTGATTACTCATACTCTGTAATACTATATAGACCACGGACATACATACATTTTTTACAGTTAAGACAACAAAATGAGGATGTGTATATCTACTAACCTGTAAAAAATGCAGAAATTTGTAGCACAAGTTCTTCAAGTCATTGAGCTTAATGGCATCAAACTTTCTTTACTTGGAATTGCAGGGGTAAGTGGTCTTTCAACTGACCATAGCAAGAGATTAACAAATGTAGTGGAGCTTGGTTTCAATCCCTCCATAATTTTCATGGATAGGGTACATCAGGTTTACATGATCAAGCATCGGCAATAGCCACTTTCAAATACAGTGACAAATGTAGATGGTACAAGAAGGACAACAGTTGGCACTATTCATCAACCAAGCATTCATATTTTGGAGGCCTTTGATGAGATAAGTTACAGATCCAACTAAGCAAATTTAAGGCTGCGTGGTTTACAAAACCAGAAACCTATGATGAACATATTACAGTTCACAAACATTCCCTCCCATAAAGCAAAAAGACGTTTCTTGTTATTTGAGCTGATTATGGAACAAGGCATAATGCATCCAAGTGCCGATAGTCAAAGACATAGAACCAAGAGGATTCAACCATGGTAATACGTATGCCAGCCACAATTAGTCAACCCAAGTCAAAAAACATACTGAACATGTACACATCGTGTGCTTTTCCCCTACACAATACGATAACAATTTTCATGTTGAGCGGATGTGGTACAACTTCCTCATGATTTGAACACCAAAAATTATCACATCATTTTCTGGTTTGGTTACATTAGAGCCACAACACTGCTCGCCTATCCACAGATTAATAATTTGTTAGAACACTACTTATAAGATACTTTCTCACTACATTAACCAACATTTAGCAGACCCAAAAGGGTTGGGACGTAATGCTTGGTTTGATTTGGTAATTAACTAACATTCTGATACTATTGAGACCAGGCTTCTTGCATTATCAAACTAAATCAAGTTTCTTTCAATAATGTCAACTGGTTCTTCAAATTGTAGATCATGGTAGCTAGCTAGGTGTGTCCTCATATCTGTCAGTTTTCACAACAGTACAATAGTATGTAGTCTTTGTCTAGACAATACATGTACATCCCACTGAAAAGAGGACTAACCACTTTATAAACCCTCCTAATATAAATGTTTCTTTCAGTACCCTCTAGTCCTAAGCTAAGCTACATTGGAGTAAAAGTTACCATTCGTGAGCTCTAGTTGACCAATATTATGACTTGTACCATTACTTGGATGATATAAGATACAAGGTTTTATCTACGCAATATATTCAATGCAAGTTAGAAAGCAATTCTAATGAAAAGGAGAGGACAAATATACATGCCAACAAAAACATATATATATATATATATATATATATATATAAAATATACAGAAATTCAGTACTCCATATTTGCTTCACATATGTACATACAAGAACTATCTTAATTGTCTCCACAATCAGCTCTCATAACATGTTCTTCTTACAAAAAGGAACCACCTAGTAGTCCCACTTTCCAAACTTCAAAAACCAAAGCATACGACCCTGAGGTTCAACGAGGCCTTCCCAACAACTTTTTCTCAAACCCACGTCCAGTTGAGAGAATAGCAAAAATTATGACAACCAAAATGGAACATGCAACCCACGCTCCCCACATTATTCCATTGGTTTTCCACACCTTCACCTCCAAATCATTAACCTTTTTCTCAATTTCTTTCATCTTTTTCTCATACTCCTTACATTTGGTCTCTCGCTCCTTACACTTAAATTCACATTCGTCCATCTTGCTCTCATATTCCTCCATCATTCTCTGATGTTCGTCAATACGCGTATGGAGTGATCTTGTATCCCTTTCAAATCGGCGAGCCACTTTCTCTTCCGCACCTATCTCACCATCCAACCATTCGAAGTACTTGCAGTGTGGACCATTCTTCTTTGGCGCACCAGGAACCCACAAAGGGCAGCCAAAGAACCTCCTACCCGGATTTCTATCAGTCCATGAGGTGTGCAGTACCGCTTCATTGCCGTGATCGCAACGTCGTATCCTCAAAGGACTTGGAGTACCACTATTTGAACTAGACGCCATGACTCCCCTACCATTAAACAATTGACTAACCATGAGAATAATCTAATTCTTGGAGCTCCAACTCAAACAATATTCAATTCATCTTCAATATTGTTATAAGAGTTAAACTATGCAAGTCAATAAACATGGCTTCTTCCTTCAATAGAATACCAGTGACAAATAAATACCTACCAAATAAAACACGAGTGTGTGGAACCGATATAAACACATTTTTTGAATAATGGCTGAGATTCATTTCATCCAAGGGTTTAGAAGCTTTGTCCTCTTTTCATTAAAGTGCCCATACTTTTAACCTTCATTACAAAACTGACATAAAATCCAAGGCCCCAAATTTGGCCCCCAACTCCTCCGAACAGCCTCTCTCTCTCACAAACAGTGTACTGTCCCTTCCGATATCAATCACTGTACAGTGACGTAACACCACTGTACCCCCCCTGTTCAAAAGTCTTGTTTTTTGGGGTTTCGAGGGAAATTACATATTTCCAGACTCTATACTCAATTTCATCCCTATTTGTTCCACTGTCCATCCCTATTTTTTCCAATTGCATGCCAATTTCTAAATGTTTGCATGGTAGTTTTGGTTGGAATTCATAAAAGTACATTCCAATAGAAGAGTAAGACCAAACTCAATCATCAATCAAAACCACAAATATGTTCCAGGTCAATATAACACATGACAAATCAAAGGATGTCACTAAAGGTGAATAAAACCACCATGATTTAAGCTTCAGCATGATTTCTTTTTCCCCACTCGACAACAAGAATTTTAATAATGGGAACACAGTCAACATGCCCTAATTTCATGCCCTAATTTCTTCTAAGGGAAAGATTGCAGTGTCCTTTTCCCAAACATAATCAAATACCTAACAGGTTTTTTGGTTGCGGGTGAAATGTGAATATGGACCACATATATGTTCTGTAAAGACAAAATCGCCTAATCATAAAGATCAAAACTATATACCGACCATGGAAACCATAAAACTCTGTTCAGATCAGGAGGTTTTTTCGTCGCAAGTGAAATGTGAATATAGACCACATACATGTTCTGTAAGGACACAATCACCTAATCATAAAGATCCAAACTCTATACCGACCATGGAAACCATTAACTCTGTTCAGATTAGGTGGTTGCACGATATTTGTTAACAAACCCACATGCCAAACAACAACATGAACTAAACAGAAATACCAAAATCAAACACGGTGACCTAAAAATGGACATATACAGCAAACTCACCAACTCGACCAAAGTACCTTCTGTCAAACCTTCAATCAGGGTTCACACAACAATGTGGGCCAAAATCTGCATACAACAACCAAAAATTAGTCTCAATGTCTGGATACTACGAGTCTGTGTGTGTGACAAAGAGAGGGTGGGTTTGGAGTGAGGTTTTGTTCGATTCTCACACAACACACACGCACCTACGAGAGAGAGAGAGAGAGAGAGAGAGAGAGAGAGAGAGAGAGAGAGAGAGAGAGAGAGAGAGCTACCTGGAGAGAGAGGGTCGAGAGCTGCTGAGCGGATGGTTGGCTTGAAATCAGAACGCGATGGATTTGAGAGGGAACGAGTATTAGGGCAATTTAGCTGTGGGAGGGTGGGAGGGTGGGAGGGTATAATAGTAAATTCAACCAGGCATACCATGTCTTGGGGAATATTTTCCCGCATGTCATGATAGTGGTGATTTCGAAACTTCACACCATGGGTTGGTGATTATTCCCGGTCCACTCCACCTGCCGGTAATTTTCCCTAAAAAGTTCCTCTCAGGCTGGTCCCTCCAGTTTCCTAAAATCGGAGAAGCCAATTTAATCGAATTTTTTTTAAAAAAATACTATTAAGAGGATGTGACTTGTGAGACTATTTCCCAATATCAATTCCAATATTTCCCCAAAATTCCATTCCCCTTGCTCTCATCCTGGTATATGCAGCATAACAGCAGTTATTGTTTTCAATATGGAGTAGTTTAACATAGAAATCGTTCAACTGACAACTCATCCATTTATTATGGACAATTCTCAAAACAAACCAACTCTACATATACGCTATATATATACTACTAGGGTAAAGGCACACGAAATTGTCGTGCCCTAAGTTAGACCTATTTTAGATCGAACAAAATAGACCTAATAAAATAATAAATCAAATGTAGTATCTGTACTCGGCCTTTCGACTAAAATCGAGGGTAGTATTGCTGATAAAAAATGGAATAACTACAGTATTCGTTCTCGGCCTATTGGATAAGATCAAGTGTATTATCGCCGATCACTAAAAGATCAAGTGCAGTATCTATTCTCGGCCTTTTGGCTATAAAAGAGTTCAGTATCGCTGATTCAAAAAAAACATTAAACATAGTATCTGCACTCGCCCAATTGTCTAAGATCAAGTGTAGTATCGATAACAAAAAAGAAGAAGATCAAGTGATGTATCTCTATTCGCGGCCTGTTGGCTTAAGATCAAGTGGAGAAGAGACTTGGAAGGAGATCATGACGGGAGGGTGAGGGAGTGCTGAGCTTCCGGCGATGACTCTGGATGATTTTCAACGAATGCCGGCGCCGTGATGGAGGATGACGTAAGGATTTCGGCGGCTCAATTCTAGGCTACGCCTGTGGAGGTGTACGGGCTCCGAAGAAGTGTGCGGATAAATTGATGGAAAGGTGAGACTCAGATCTATGTTTTGATTGTAAAAGAGAATAGTTTTCCCTCCACGGCTGCAACATTAGTTGCCCTGCCAAGAAATGGGTCACATCTTCTAACATATGAACTTGAGCAAAATATCATCAACACCTCTGATACTTATTATTCAATAAACTTGAGAAAAATAGCAACAGGAAATGATTATTGAAAGGCGTCCAAACTTCTTTTTTTTTTTAAAGGAGGAATCCAAACAGGTCAAACCTATTCCATGCACAAACACAAACTTTCATATACATATGCCTTCGATTGCAAAGTGTGGTTGATTTTTTTGAAGTAAAAGAAATCATTCCCCCTACCCTCTTTCCCTATGACTGCCAGCGAAGGGGGAAAGAAAGGAGAGAAGAGAAGGAAAAAGGAGAGGAGGATGGTCGAGGTAGCCGAAAACCAAGGTGGTGGCGGCGGCCATGGCTGCCGCAAAGCTATTCCTCTTTTCTTTTCCTTTTTTTTTTGATTTTCCATTGACTGAAATTTGGGTAGGTGAAACGACGAGAATGTCCATCATTTTATTAATGGGCTACCGTGTACGGGACCAAATGTCTCTAATGTTAATATTGGCAAGGAAAATGGCACAAAGTCAATACTTTGGAGAACAAAAAGGTTAATAAGCCATATATTCTTAGCCTTTTGACTATAATAATCGAGTTTAGTTTCGCCTTTTCTAAAAAATGATCAAGTGAAGTATATGTACTCCACCTATTGGCTAAGATCAAGAATAGTAACGACGAAAAAAAAAAGAGAGATCAAGGGCAGTATCTATCTTTGGCCTGTTGGCTAAGATCAAATGTAGTATCGCCAATAAAAGTAAAGATCAAGTGCAGTATCTTTTCAAGGCCTTTTGGCTATAATGGAGTTCAATATCGCCGATTCTAAAAAAAAATATTAGTATAGTATTTGTGCTCAGCCTATTGTCTAAGATCAAGTGTAGTATCGACGATAAAAAATAAAGATCAACTGCATTATCTACCGTCGACCTTTTGGCTAAGATCCAGTGTAATACCTGTTCTCGGCCTTTTAGCAAAGACCAAGTGCGGAATTGCCGATCAAAAAAAAGACCAAGTGTACTATATATTCTCGGCCTTTCGGCTAATTCCGAGGCTAAGATAAAGAGCAGTAACGCGGATAGAAAAAAATGGTCAAGTGTAGCATCAACGATACGGCCTATTGGCTAAGATCAAGTGTAGTATCGATTATAACAAAAAGATCCAGTGCAGTATCTATTATCTGCCTTTTGCTATAATCGAGTGTAGTATCGCCGTTTCTAAAAAAAGATAATGCGTAGTATCTGTGCCCAACCTATTGGCTAAGATTAAATCTACTATCGACAATAAAAAAAAGATCAAATGTAGTATCTGTCCCTAGGCTATTTGCTCTGATCAAATATAGTATCGCCGATAAAAAAAAAAGGGATCAAATATAGCATATGCACTTAGTCTTTTGGCTAAGATCAAGTGTAGTATCAACGATAAAAAATAAGATCAAGTGAAGTATCTGTACTCGGCTTATCGGCTAAGATCAATGGTATTATCGCCGACGAAAAAAAAGATCAATTGCAATATCCGTTCTCGGCCTGTTGGCTAAGATCAAGTGTAGTATCGCCGATAAAAAAAAAATATCAAATGCAGTATCTGTACTCGGCCTTTAGACTAATATCAAGGGTAGTATCACCGATAAAAAATGGATCAACCACAGTATTTGTTCTCGGCCTATTGGTTAAGATCAAGTGTATTATCGCCGATCAATAAAAGATCAAGTGCAGTATCTATTCTCGGCCTTTTGGCAATAAACGAGTTTAGTATCGCCGATTCTAAAAAAACATTAAGCATAGTATTTGCCCTCGGCCAATTGTCTAAGATCAAGAGTAGTATCGATAATATAAAAGAAGACGGGAGGGTGAGAGAGTGCCAAGCTTCCGGCGATGACTCTAGATGATTTTCAACGAATGCCAGCGTCGTGACGGAGGATGACGTAAGGATTTCGGCAGCTCAATTCTAGGCTACTCCCGTGGTGGGGTACGGGCTCCGAAGAAGTGTGCGGATAAATTGATGGAAATGTGAGGCTCAGATCTATGTTTTGATTGTAGAAGGGAATAGTTTTCCCACCATGGCTGCAACATTAGTTGCCCTGCCAAGAAATTGGTCACATCTTCTAACATATGAACTTGAGCAAAATATCATCACAGCCTCTTATACTTATATTCAATAAACTTGAGAAAAATAGCAACAGGAAATGATTATGGAAAGGCGTCCAAACATTTTTTTTTTTTGAAAGGAGGAATCCAAACAGGTCAAACCTATTCCACGCACAAAAACAAACTTTCAGATACATATGCCTTCGATTGCAAAGTGTGGTTGATTTTTTTGAAGTAATACCTTCTTTCCATATGACTGCCAGCTTGGGGGAAAAGAAATGAGAGAAGAGAAGGAAAAAGGAAATGAGGATGGTCGGGGTAGACGGAAACCATGGCGGTGGCGGCGGCCATGGTTGTCGCAAAGCTTTTCCTCTTTTCTTTTCCATTTTTTTTATTTTCCATTGACTGAAATTTGGGAAGGCAAAATGACGAGAATGCCCATCATTTTATTGATGGGCTACCGCGTACGGGACCAAATGTCTCTAATGTTTATATAGGCGAGGAAAATGACACAAAGTCAATACTTTGGGGACCAAAAAGGTTAATGAGCCATCTATTCTCAGCCTTTTGACTATAATCGAGTTTAGTTTCGCCATTTCTAAAAAATGGTCAAGCGTAGTATCTGCACTCGACCTATTGGCTAAGATCATAAATAGTATCGACGATAAAAAAAAAAAAAAGAAGAGATCAAGGGGAGTATCTATCCTCAGCCTGTTGGCTAAGATCAAATGTAGTATTGCCGATAAAAGAAAAGATCAAGTGCAATATATTTTCACGGCCTTTTAGCTATAATTGATTTAAGTATCGCCGATTCTAAAAAAAAATTAAGTGTAGTATCTGCGCTCGGCTTATTGGCGAAGATCAAGTGTAGTACCGACGATAAAAAATAAAGACCAACTGCAGTATCTATTGTCGACCTTTTGGCTTAGATCAAGTGTAATATTTGTTCTTGACCTTTTAGCAAAGACCAAGTGCGGAATTGCCGATCAAAAAAAAGACCAAGTGTACTATATATTCACAGCCTTTTGGCTAATTCTAAGGCTAAGATAAAGTGCAATAACGCGGATAGAAAAAAATTGTAAAAGTGTAGCATCTGCGATACAACCTATTGGCTAAGATCAAGTTTAGTATCGATTATAACAAAAAGATCAAGTGTAGTATCTATTATATGCCTTTTGGCTATAATCAAGTGTATTAAAGCCGTTTCTAAAAAAAGATAAAGCGTAGTATCTGCGCCCGACCTATTGCCAAAGATCAATTGTAGTATCGACAATAAAAAAAAGATCAAATGTAGTATCTGTCCTTAGCCTATTGACTCAGATCAAATATAGTATCCCCGATAAAAAAGGATCAAATATATCATCAGCATTCGGTCTTTTTGCTAAGATCAAGTGTAGTATCGATGATAAAAAAATGTTCAAGTGAAGTATCTGTACTCGGCTTGTCTGCTAAGATCGACGGTACAATCGCCTACCAAAAAAAAGATCAACAGCAATATCTGTTCACGGCCTGTTGGCTAAAATCAAATGTAGTATCGCCGATAAAGAAGAAGAAGATTAAATGCAGTATCTGTACTCGGCCTTCCGACTAATATCGAGGGTAGTATCGCCGATAAAAAATGGATCAACTACAGTATCTATTCTCGGCCTATTGGCTAAGATCAAGTGTATTATCACCGATCAATAAAAGATCAAGTGCAGTATCTATTCTCGGCCTTTTGGCTATAAACCAGTTTAGTATCGCTGATTCTAAAAAAACATTAAGAATAGTGTCTGCCCTCGACCTATTGTCTAAGATCAAGTTTAGTATCAACAATAAAAAAGAAGAAGATCAAGTGCAGTATCTATTCGCGGCCTGTTGGCTTACGATCAAGTGGAGAAGTGACTTGGAAGGAGATCGTGACGGGAGGGTGAGGTAGTGCCGATCTTCCGGCGATGACTCTGAATGATTTCCGACGAATGCCAACACCGTAATGGAGGATAACGTCAAGATTTCGACTGCTCAATTCTAGGCTACGCCCGTGGAGGGGTACGGGCTCCGAAGAAGTGTGCGGATAAATTGATGGAAATGTGAGGCTCATATCTATGTTTTGATTGTAGAAGAGAATAGTTTTCCCACCATGGCTGCAACATTAGTTGCCCTGCCAAGAAATGGGTCATCTTCTAACATATGAACTTGAGCAAAATATCATCACAGCCTCTTATAGTTATTATTCAATAAACTTGAGAAATATAGCAACAGGAAATGATTATGGAAAGGCGTCCAAACATTTTTTTTTTTTTGAAAGGAGGAATCCAAACAGGTCAAACCTATTCCACGCACAAACACAAACTTTCAGATACATATGCCTTCGATTGCAAAGTGTGGTTGATTTTTTTGAAGTAATTGAAATCATTCCCCCTACCCTCTTTCCCTATGACTGCCAGCGAGGGGGGAAAGAAAGGAGAGAAGAGAAGGAAAAAGGATAGGAGGATGGTCGGGGTAGCCGGAAACCATGGCGGTGGCGGCGGCCATGGCGGCCGCAAAGCGTTTCCTCTTTTCTTTTCCTTTTTTTAATTTTCCATTGATTGAAATTTGGGTAGGCGAAATGACGAGAATGCCAATCATTTTATTGATGGGCTACCGCGTACGGGACCAAAGGTCTCTAATGTTTATATTGGCGAGGAAAATGACACAAAATCAATACTTTGGTGACCAAAAAGGTTAATGAGCCAACAATTCTCAGCCTTTTGACTATAATCGAGTTTAGTTTCGTCGTTTCTAAAAAATGATCAAGCGTAGTTTCTACAGTCGACCTATTGGCTAAGATCAAGAATAGTATCGACGATATATAAATAAAAAAAAGAGAGATCAAGGGCAGTATCTATCCATGGCCTGTTGGCTAAGATCAAATGTAGTATCGCCGATAAAAGAAAAGATCAAGTGCAGTATCTTTTCACGGCCTTTTGGCTATTATGGAGTTTAGTATCGCCGATTCTAAAAAAAATTAAGTATAGTATTTGCGCTCAGCCTATTGTCTAAGATCAAGTGTAGAATCGACGATAAAAAATAATGATCAACTGCAGTATCTACCGTCGACCTTTTGGCTAAGATCAAGTATAATACCTGTTCTCGGCCTTTTAGCAAAGACCAAGTGCGGAATTTCCGATCAAAATAAAAACCAAGTGTACTATGTATTCTCGGCCTTTCGGCTAATTCCGAGGCTAAGATAAATAGCAGTAATGCGGATAGAAAATAAAGAGGTCAAGTGTAGCATCAACGATACGGCCTATTGGCTAAGATTAAGTGTAGTATCAATTATAACAAAAATATCAAGTGCAGTATCTATTATCTACCTTTTGGAGGGGTACGGGCTCCGAAGAAGTGTGCGAATAAATTGATGGAAAGGTGAGGCTTAGACCTATGTTTTGATTGTAGAAGAGAATTGTTTTCCCAACATGGCTGCAACATTATGGGTTACATCTTCTAACATATGAGCTTGAGCAAAATATCATCACAGCCTCTTATACTTATTATTCAATAAACTTGAGAAAAATAGCAACTGGAAATGATTATGGAAAGGCATTTAAACTTTTTTTTTTATGAAAGGAGGAATCTAAACAGGTCAAACCTATTCCACGCACAAACACGAACTTTCAAATACATATGCCTTCGATTGCAAAATGTGGTTGATTTTTTTGAAGTAATAACCTCTTTCCATATGACTGTCAGCGCGGGGGGAAAGAAACGAGAAAAGAGAAGGAAAGGAGGATGGTCGGGGTAGACGGAAACCATGGCGGTGGCGGCGGCCATGGCTGCCGCAAAGCTTTTCCTCTTTTCTTTTCCATTTTTTTTTCCATTGACTGAAATTTGGGTAGGAGAAATGACGAGAATGCCCATTATTTTATTGATGGGCTATCGCGTACGGGACCAAATGTCTCTAATGTTTATATTGGCGAGGAAAATGACACAAAATCAATACTTTGGGGACCAAAAAGGTTAATAAGCCATCTATTCTCAGCTTTTTGACTATAAATGTGTTTAGTTTCGCCGTTTCTAAGAAATGGTCAAGCGTAGTATCTGCACTCGACCTATTGGCTAAGAACAAGAATAGTATCGACAATAAAAATAATAGATCAAGGGCAGTTTCTATCCTTGGCTTGTTGGCTAAGATCAAATGTAGTATCGCCGATAAAAGAAAAGATCGAGTGTAGAATCTTTTCACGGCCTTTTGGCTATAATTGAGTTTAGTGTCGCCGATTCTAAAAAAAAAAATGAAGTATAGTATATGCGCTCAGCCTATTGTCTAAGATCAAGAGTAGTATCGACGGTAAAAAATAACGATCAACTACCATATCTACCGTTGACCTTTTGGCAAAGATCAAGTGTAATACCTGTTCTCGGCCTTTTATCAAAGACCAAGTGCGGAATTGCCGATCAAAAAAAACCAAGTGTACTATATATTCTCAGCCTTTTGGCTAATTCCGAGGCCAAGATAAAGTGCATTAACGTGGATAGAAAAAAAAAAGGCCAAGTGTAGCATCAACGATTCGGCCAATTTGCTAAGATCAAGTGTAGTATCGATTACAATAAAAAGATCAAGTGCAATATCTATTATCTGCCTTTTGGCTATAATCGAATGTAGTATCGCCGTTTCTAAACAAAGATAATGCGTAGTAGCTGTGCCCGACCTTTTGGCTAAGATCAAGTGTAGTATCGACGATAAAAAAAAAAAGATCAAGTGAAGTATCTGTACTCGGCATATCGGCTCAGATCAATGGTACTATCACCGACCAAAAAAAAAAGATCAATTGCAGTATCTGTTCTCGGCCTATTGGCTAAGATCAAATGTAGTATCGTGGATAAAAATATATATATCAAATGCAGTATCTGTACTCGGCCTTTCAACTAATATCAAGGGTAGTATCGCCGATAAAAAAAATGGATCAGCTACAGTATCTGTTCTCGGCTATTGCCTAAGATCAAGTGTATTATCGCCGATCAATAAATGATCAAATGCAGTATCTATTCTCGGCCATTTGGCTTTAAACGAGTTTAGTATCGCCGATTCTAAAAAAACATTAAGCATAGTATCAGCCCTCGGCCTATTGTCTAATATCAAGTGTAGTATCGATAATAAAAAAGAAGATCAAGTGCAATATCTATTTGAGGCTTGTTGGCTTAAGATCAAGTGGAGAAGAGACTTGGAAGTAGATCCTGACGGGAGGGTGAGGGAGTGTTGAGCTTCCGGCGATGACTCTGGATGATTTTCGACGAATGCCGGCGCCGTGACAGAGGATGACGTCAGGATTTCGGCGGCTCAATTCTTGGCAACGCCCATGTAGGGGTACGGGCTCCAAAGAAGTGTGCGGATAAATTGATGGAAAGGTGAGGCCCAGATCTTTGTTTCAATTGTAGAAGAGAATAGCTTTCCCACCATGGCTGCAACATTAGTTGCCTTGCCAAGAAATGAGTCACATCTTCTA
The DNA here is from genome assembly GCA_018127125.1 of Rhododendron griersonianum. Taxonomy (NCBI): domain Eukaryota; kingdom Viridiplantae; phylum Streptophyta; class Magnoliopsida; order Ericales; family Ericaceae; genus Rhododendron; species Rhododendron griersonianum. Next base: position 33,649,557 of record CM030790.1, on the reverse strand, counting down.
ACATATGAACTTGAGCAAAATATCATCACGGCCTCTTATACTTATTATTCAATAAACTTGAGAAAAATAGCAACAGGAAATGATTATGGAAAGGCGTCCAAACAATTTTTTTTTTTTTGTAAGGAGGAATCCAAACAGGTCAAACCTATTCCACGCACAAACACAAACTTTTAGATAAATATGCCTTCGATTGCAGAGTGTGGTTTATTTTTTTGAAGTAATACCCTCTTTACCTATGACTGCCAGCGAGGGGGTAAAGAAACGAGATTACAGAAGCAAAAAGGAAAGGAGGACGGTCGGGGTAGCCGGAAACCATGGCGGTGGCGGCGGCCATGGCTGCCGCAAAGCTTTTCCTCTTTTCTTTTCCTTTTTTTTTATTTTCCATTGACATAAATTTGGGTAGGCGAAATGACGAAAATGCCCATCATTTTATTGATGGGATACTGCGTACGGGACCAAATGTCTCTAATGTTTATTTTGGCGAGGAAAATGACATAAAGTCAATACTTTGGGGACCAAAAATGTTGATGAGCCAACTATTCTTAGCCTTTTGACTATAAACGAGTTTAGTTTCGTCGTTTCTAAAAAATGATCAAGTATAGTATCTGCACTTGACCTATTGGCTAAGATCAAGAATAGTATCAACGATAAAAAAAAAAAAATCAAGGGCAGTATCTATCCTTGGCCTGTTGGCTAAGATCAAATGTAGTATCGCCGATAAAAGAAAAGATCAAGTGCAGTATCTTTTCACAGCCTCTTGGCTGTAATGGAGTTTAGTATCGCCGATTCTAAAAAAAAATTAAGTATAGTATTTGCGCTCAGCCTATTGTCTAAGATCAAATGTAGTATCGACGATAAAAAATAAAGATCAACTATAGTATCTACCATCGAGCTTTTGGCTAAGATCAAGTGTAATACCTGTTCGAAGACTTTTAGCAAAGACCATGTGCGGAATTGCCGATCAAAAAAAAAAACAAGTTTACTATATATTCTCGGCCTTTCGGCTAATTCCGAGGCTAAGATAAAGAGCAGTAACGCGGATAGAAAAAAAAAAGAAAAGGGTCAAGTGTAGCATCAACGATACGGCCTATTGGCTAAGATCAAGTGTAGTATCGATTATAACAAAAAGATCAAGTGCAGTATCTATTATCTGCCTTTTGGCTATAATCGAATGTAGTATCGCCGTTTCTAAAAAAAGATAATGCGTAGAATCTGTGCCCAACCTATTTGCTAAGATTAAGTCTACTATCGACAATAAAAAAAAAAGATCAAATGTTGTATCTTTCCTTTGGCTATTGGTTCAGATCAAATATTGTATCGCCGATTAAAAAAAAAGGGATCAAATATAGCATCTGCACTAGGTCTTTTGGCTAAAGATCAATTGTAGTATCGACCATAAAAAATAATATCATGTGAAGCATCTATACTCGGCTTATCGGCTATGATCGATGGTATTTTCGCCGACGAAAAAAAAAGATCAATTGCAGTATCCGTTCTCGGCCTATTGGCTAAGATCAAATGTAGTATCGCCGATAAAAAAAAAATCAAATGTAGTATCTGTACTCGGCCTTTAAACTAATATTGAGGGTAGTATCGCCGATAAAAAATGGATCAACTACAGTATTTGTTCTCGGCCAATTAGCTAAGATCAAGTGTATTATCGCTGATCAATAAAAGATCAAGTGCAGTATCTATTCTCGGCCTTATGGCAATAAACGTGTTTATTATCGCCGATTCTAAAAAAACATTAAGCATTGCATCGGCCCTCGGCCAATTGTCTAAGATCAAGAGTAGCATTGATAATAAAAAAGAAGAAGATCAAGTGCAGTATCTATTCGCGGCTTGTTGGCTTAAGATCAAGTGGAGAAGAGACTTGGAAGGAGATCGTGATGGGAGTGTGAGGGAGTTTCGAGCTTCCGGCGATGACACTGGATGATATTCGATTAATGCCAGCGCTGTGACGGAGGATGACGTAAGTATTTCGGCAGCTCAATTCTAGGCTACGCCCGTGGAGGGGTACGGGCTCCGAAGAAGTGTGCGGATAAATTGATGGAAAGGTGAGGCTTAGATCTATGTTTTGATTGTAGAAGAGAATAGTTTTCTAACCATGGCTGCAACATTAGTTGCCCTGCCAAGAAATGGGTTACATCTTCTAAAGTATGAACTTGAGCAAAATAACATCACAGCCTCTTATACTTATTATTCAATAAACTTGAGAAAAATAGCAACTGGAAATTATTATGGAAAGGCGTCGAAACATTTTTTTTTTTTTGAAAGGTGGAATCCAAACAGGTCAAACCTACTCCACACACAAACACAAACTTTCATATACATATGCCTTTGATTGCAAAGTGTGGTTGATTTTTTTGAAGTAACTGAAATCATTCCCCCTACCCTCTTTCCCTATGACTGCAAGCGAGGGGGGAAAGAAAGGAGTGAAGAGAACGAAAAAGGAGAGAAGGATGGTCGGGGTAGCCGGAAACAATGGCGGAGGCGGAGGCCATAGCTACAGCAAGGCTTTTCCTTCTTTTCCTTTTTTTATTTTCCATTGATTGAAATTTGGGTAGATGAAATGACGAAAATGCCCATCATTTTATTGATGGGCTACCGCGTACGGGACCAAAATTCTCTAATGTTTATATTGGGTAGGAGAATGATACAAAGTCAATACTTTGGGGACCAAAAAGTTCATTAAGCCATCTATTCCCGGCTTTTTTTTTTTTTTACTATAATCGAGTTTGGTTTCGCCGTTTCTAAAAAATGATCAAGCTTAGAATCTGCACTCGACCTATTGGCTAAGATCAAGAATAGTATCGACGATAAAAAAAAAATAGAGATCAAGGGCAGTATCTATCCTTGGCCTGTTGGCTAAGATCAAATGTAGTATCGTCGATAAAAAAAAAGATCAAGTGCAGTATCTTTTCACGGCCTTTTGGCTATAAATGAGTTCAGTATCGTCGATTCCAATAAAAAAGTGTGGTATCTGCACTCGGCCTATTGGCTAAGATCAAGTGTAGTATTGACGATAAAAAATAAAGATCAATTGCAGTATCTATCGTCGACATTTTGGCTAAGATCAAGTGTAATATCTGTTATCGGCCTTTTTGCAAAGGCCAAGTGCGGAATTGCCGACCAAAAAAAAAAGACCAAGTGTATTATATATTCTCGGCCTTTTTGCAAATTCCGAGCCAAAGATAAAGTGCAATAACGCGGATAGAAAAAAAACAAGTGTAGCATCTACGATACGGCCTATTGGCTAAGATCAACTGTAGTATCGATTATAACAAAAAGATCAAGTGCAGTATCTATTATCTGCCTTTTGGCTACAATCGATTGTAGTCTCGCCGTTTCTAAAAGAGATAAAGCGTAGTATCTGTGCCCGACCTATTGGCTAAGATCAAGTCCAGTATCGACAATAAAAAAAAATGAAATGTAGTGTATGTCCTTAATTAGCCTATTGGCTTAGATCAAATATAGTATCCCCGATAAAATAAAAAGGATCAAATATAGCATTTGCACTCGGTCTTTTGGCTAAGATCAAGTTTAGTAGCGACGATAAAAAAAAGGATCAAGTGTAGTATCTGTACTTGGCTTAACGGCTAAGATAGACGGTACTATCGCCGACAAAAAAAAAAATCAACCGCAGTATCTGTACTCGACCTTTTGACTAATATCGAGGGTAGTATCGCCGTTAAAAATTGGATCAATTGCAGTATCTGTTCTCAGCCTATTGGCAAAGATCAAGTGTATTATCGCCGATTAATAAAAGATCAAGTGCAATATCTATTCTCGACCTTTTGGCTATATGCAAGTTTAGTATCACCGATTCTAAAAAAATTAAGTGTAGTATTTGCGCCCGGCCTATTGTCTAAGATCAAGTGTAGTATCGACAATATTAAAAGAAGATCAAGTGCAGTATCTATTCGCGGCCTGTTGGCATAAGATCAAGTGTAATTTCTATTCTCGGCATTTTAGCAAAGATCAAGTGCGCAATTGCCTATAAAAAAAGACCAAGTGTACCAAATGTTCTTGGCCTTTTGGCTAATTCCGAGGCTAAGATAACGTGTAGTAACATGGATAGAAAGAAAAGGTCAAGTTTAGCATCTGTACTCTGCTTATCGGCTAAGATTGACGGTACTTTCGCTGATAAAAAAAAAAAACAACCGCAGTATCTGTTCTCGGCCTGTTGGCTGAGATCAAGTGAAGTATCGCTAATAAAAAAAAGAAGAAGATCAAATGCAGTATCTGTACTCGGCCTTTCGACTTATATCGAGGGTAGTATCGCCGATAAAAAAATGGATCAACTGCAATATCTGTTCTTGGCATATTGGCTAAGTTCAAATGTAGTATCGTTGATAAAAGAAAAGATCAAGTGCAGTATCTTTTCTCGGCCTTTTGGCTATAATTGGGTTTAGTTTCGCCGATTCTAAAAAAAAAATTAAGTGTAGTATCTGCGCTCGGCCTAATTGCTAAGATCAAGTGTAGTATCAACGATAAAAAATACATATCAACTACAGCATCTATTGTTGTCTTGTTGGCTAAGATCAAGTGTAATTTCTGTTCTCGGCATTTCAGCAAAGATAAAGTGCGCAATTGCCGATTAAAAAAAAAAGACCAAGTGTACTACATGTTCTCGGCCTTTTGGCGAATTTTGAGGCTAAAATAACGTGTAGTAACACGGATAGGAAATAAAAAAAGGTCAAGTGTAGCATCTGCGATACGGCCTATTGGATAAGATCAAGTGTAGTATCAATTATAACAAAAAGATCAAGTGCGGTATCTATTATCTGCCTTTTGGCTATAATCGAGTATATATCCCCGTTTCTAATAAAAATAAAGCATAGTATCAGCGCCCGACCTATTGGCTAAGATCAAGTCTTGTATCGCCAATAAAAAAAAAAGATCAAACGTAGTATCTGTGCTAAGCCTATTGGCTCAGATCAAATATAGTATCCCCGATCAAAAAAAAGGATCAAATATAGCATGTGTACTCGGTCTTTTGGCTATAATCAAGTGTAGTATCGAAGATAAAAAAAAAGATCAGGTGAAGTATCAGAACTTGACTTATCGGCTAAGATCGACAGTACTTTCGCCGACAAAAAAAAAGAAGATCAACTGCAGTATCTGTTCTCAGCCAGTTGGCTAAGATCAAGTGTAGTATCGCTGATAAAAAAAGATCAAATGCAATATCTGTACTCGGCCTTTCGACTAATATCGAGGGTAGTTTCGCCGATAAAAAATGGATCAACTCTAGTATCTGCTCTCAACCTATTGTCTAAGATCAAGTGTATTATTGCCGATCAATAAAAGATCAAGAGCAGTATCTATGCGCAGCCTTATCGCTATAAGCGAGTTTAGTATCGCCGATTCATAAAAAATATTAAGCATAGTATCTGCGCTCCGCCTATTGTCTAAGTTCAAGTGCAATATCAACAATAAAAAAAGAGGAAGATCAAGTGTAGTATCTAATCGCGGGCTGTTGGCTAAGATCAAGTGGAGAAGAGGCTTGGAAGGAGATCGTGACGAGAGGGTGAGGGAGTGCCGAGCTTCCGGCGATGACTCTAGATGATTTCTCGACGAATGGCGGCGCCATGAAGAAGGATGACGTCAGGATTACGACAGCTCAATTCTAGGCTACACCCGTGGAGGGGTATGGGCTCCGAAGAAGTGTGCGAATAAATTGATGGAAAGGTGAGGCTCAGATCTATGTTTTGATTGTAGAAGAGAAAGGTTTTCCCACCATGGCTGCAACATTACTTGCCCTGCCAAGAAATGGGTCACATCTTCTAACATATGAACTTGGGCAAAATATCACAGCCTCTTATACTTAATATTCAATAAACTTGAGAAAAATAGCAACAAGAAATGATTAGGGAAAGGCATCCAAACATGTTTTTTTTTTGAAAGGAGGAATCCAAACAGGTCATAAACCAATTCCTCGCACAAACACAAACCTTCAGATACATATGCCTACGAATGCATAGTGATGTTCAATTTTTTGAAGTAACTAAAATCATTCAGCCTACCATCTTTCCCTATGGCTTCTGGCGAGGGAGGAAGAAACAAGAGAATAGAGGGAGAAAAGGAAAGGAGGAGGATGAAGGAGGTAGCCGGAGATCAAGGCAGTGGCGGTGGCTGCCCGTAACTCTTCCTCCTTTTGATTTTTTTTTTCGTTTTCTTCTGACTGAAATTCGGATTGGCCCAATGACAAGAATACCCATCATTTTAACGGATGGATAAACGCGTACAGGACCAAATGTCTCTAACGTTTATGCTGGGGACAAAAATGAGACGAAGACAATACTTTGGGGACCAAAAAGGTTAATAAGCCATCTATTCTCGGCCATTTCGATATAATCAAGTGTAGTTTCGCCACCTCTAAAAAAAGATCAAGTGTAGTATCTGCACTCGGTCTATTGGCTAAGATCAAGAATAATATCGACGATAAAAAAAAGAAAGAACAAGTGTAGTATCTATTCTCGGCCTATTGGCTAAGATCAAATGTAATATCACCGATGAAAAAAAGAAAGATCAAATGTAATATCGCCGATGAAAAAAAGAAAGATCAAATGTAATATCGCCGATGAAAAAAAGAAAGATCAAGTGCAGTATCTGGATACGGCCTTTTGGCTAAGATCAGGCGTATTATCGCAGATTCCAAAAAAAGATCAACTATAGCATCGGTGCTCGGTCTTTTGGCTAAGATCATGTGTAGCAACTACACTTGGCCTGTTGGGTAAAATCAACTGTAGTATCTGCGATAAAAGAAAAGATCAAGTGCAGTATCTGTTCTTGGCCATTTGGCTATGATAAAATGCAATATCTATACTCGGCCTTTAGACTAAGATCGAAGGTAGTATTGCCGATAAAAAAAAGGATCAACTGCAGTATCTGTTCTTCGCGTATTGGCAAAGATCAAGTGTAGTATCGCCGATAAAAAAAGGATCAACTGCAGTGTCTGCTCTCGGCCATTTCTTGACCTTTTAGCTATAAGCGAGTTTAGTATAGCCGAATCTAAAAAAAACATTAATTGTAGTATCTGCGCTCAACCTATTGTCTAAGATCAAGTGTAGTATCGACGATAAAAAATAAAAATAAAAAAGATCAAGTACAGTATCTATCCGTGGCCTATTTGCTAAGATCAAGTGGAGAAGAGGCTTGGAAGGAAAGGTGAGGATAAATTGATGGAAAGGTGAGGCTGAGATCTGTGTTTAGATTGTAGATGAGAAGGGTTTTCCCACCATGGCTGCAACATCAGTTAACCTGCCAAGAAATGGGTCACATCTTCTAACATACGAACTTGAGCAACATATATCATCACAGCCTCTTATACATATTATTCAATAAAATTGAGAAAAAAAGCAACAGGAAATGATTAGGGAAAGACATCCAAACATGTTTTTTTTTTTTTTTTGGAAAGGAGGAATCCAAACCGGTCATTAGTATAGCCGAATCTAAAAAAAACATTAAGCGTAGTATCTGCGCTCAACCAATTGTCTAAGATCAAGTGTAGTATCGACGATAAAAATAAAAAATAAAAAGATCAAGTGCAGTATCTGTCCGCGGCCTATTACTAAGATCAAGTGGAGAAAAGGCTTGGAAGGAAGGATATCGTGACAGAGGGTGAGGGAGTTCTGAGCTACGAGCGACGACTCTGGATAATTTCATGACGAAAGACGGCGTCATGCAAAGGATGACGTCAAGATTACGGCTGCTCAATTCTAACCTACGCCCGTGGAGGCGTACGGGCTCTGAAGAAATTTGAGGATAAGTTGATGGAAAGGTGAGGATCAAATATGTGTTTAGATTGTAGATGAGAAGGGTTTTCCCACCATGGCTGCAACATCAGTTGCCCTGCCAAGAAATGGGTCACATCTTCTAACAAACGAACTTGAGCAACATATATCATCACAGCCTCTTGTACATATTATTCAATAAACTTGAGAAAAAAGCAACATGAAATGATTAGGGAAAGGCATCCAAACATGTTTTTTTCATTTTTTTGGAAAGGATGAATCCAAACGGGTCATTAGTATAGCCGAATCTAAAAAAAACATTAAGCGTAGTATCTGCGCTCAACCTTATTTTCTAAGATCAAGTGTAGTATCGATGATAAAAAAATAAAAAAGATCAAGTGCAGTATCTGTCCCCGGCCTATTCGCTAAGATCAAGTGGAGAAGAGGCTTGGAAGGAAGGAGATCGTGACGGAGGGTGAGGGAGTTCTGAGCTGCGAGCGATGACTCTGGATGATTTCTCGACGAAAGACGGCGTCGTGTAAAGGATGAGGTCAAGATTACAGCGGCTCAATTCTAAGCTACGCCCGTGAAGGGGTACGGGCTCTAAAGAAATGTGAGGATAAATTGATGGAAAGGTGTGGCTCAGATATGTGTTTAGATTGTAAATGAGAAGGGTTTTCCCACCATGGCTGCAACATCAGTTGCTCTGCCAAGAAATAGGTCGCATCTTTTAACATACGAACTTGAGCAACACATATCATCATAGCCTCTTGTACATATTATTCAATAAATTTGAGAAAAAAGCAACAGGAAAGGATTAGGGAAACGCATCCAAACATGTTTTTTTTTTTTTTTGGAATGGAGGAATCCAAATAGTTCATTAGTATAGCCGAATTTAAAAAAAACAGTGAGCGTAGAATCAGCACTCAACCTATTGTCTAAGATCAAGTGTAGTATCGACGATAAAAAAATAAAAAAGATCAAGTGCAGTATCTGTCCGCGGCCTATTTGCTAAGATCAAGTGGACAAGAAGCTTGGAAGGAAGGAGATCGTGACGGAGGGTGATGGAATTTTGAGCTGCGAGCGATGACTCTGGATGATTTCATGACGAAAGATGGCGTCGTGTAAAGGATGACGTAAAGATTACGGCGGCACAATTCTAAGCTACGCCCGTGGAGGGGTACGGGCTCTGAAGAAATGTGAGGACAAATTGATGGAAAGGTGAGGCTCAGATATATGTTTAGATTGTAGATGAGAAGGGTTTTCCCACCATCGCTGCAACATCAGTTGCCCTGCCAAGAAATAGGTCACATCTTCTAACATAAGAACTTGAGCAACATATATCATCACAGCCTCTTGTACATATTATTCAATAAAATTGAGAAAAGAGCAACAGGAATTGATTAGAGAAAGGCATCCAAACATGTTTTTTTTTTTTTTGGAAAGGAGGAATGCAAACTGGTCATTTGTATAGCCGAATCTAAAAAAAACATTAAGCGCAGTATCTGCTCTTAACCTATTGTCTAAGATCAAGTGTAGTATCTACGATAAAAAAATAAAAAAGATCAAGTGAAGTATTTGTCCGCGGCATATATGCTAAGATCAAGTGGAGAAGAGGCATGGAAGGAAGGAGATCGTTACGGAGGGTGAGGGAGTTCTGAGCTGCGAGCGATGACTCTGGATGATTTCACGACGAAAGACGGTGTCGTGTAAAGGATGACGTCAAGATTACGGCGGCCCAATTCTAAGCTACGCCCGTGGAGGGGTACGGTCTCTGAAGATATGTGTTTAGATTGTAGATGAGAAGGGTTTTCCCACCATGGCTGCAACATCAGTTGCCCTACCAAGAAATGGGTCACATCTTTTAACATACGAACTTGAGCAACATATATCATCACAGCCTCTTGTACATATTATTCAATAAACTTAAGAAAAAAGCAACAGGAAATGATTAGGTAAAGGCATCCAAACATGTTTTTTTTTTTTGGAAAGGAGGAATTCAAACAGGTCATTAGTATAGCCGAATCTAAAAAAAACATTAAGCGTAGTATCTGCGCTTAACCTATTGTCTAAGATCAAGTGTAGTATCGACAAAAAAATAAAAAAGATCAAGGGCAGTATCTGTCCGCGGCCTATTTGCTAAGATCAAGTGGAGAAGAGGCTTGGAAGGAAGGAGATCGTGACGAAGGGTGAGGGAGTTCTGAGCTGCGAGCGATGACACTGGATGATTTCATGATGAAAGACGGCGTCGTGTAAAGGATAACGTCAAGATTACAACGGCCCAATTCTAAGCTACGCCCGTGGAGGGGTACGGGCTCTGAAGAAATTTGAGGATAAATTGATTGAAAGGTGAGGCTCAGATAAGTGTTTAGATTGTAGATGAGAAGGGTTTTCCTACCATGGCTGCAACATCAGTTGCCCTGCCAAGAAATGGGTCACATCTTCTAACAAAAGAATTTGAGAACATATATCATCACAGCCTCTTAACATATTCTTTAAAAAACTTCTGAAAAAAGCAACAAGAAATGATTAGGGAAAGGTGTCCAAAAATGTTTTTTTTTTTTTTTGTAAAAGAGAAATCCAAACAGATCATTAGTATAGCCGAATCTAAAAAAAACATTAAGCGTAGTATCTGCGCTCAACCTATTGTCTGGGATCAACTGTAGTATCGATGATAAAAATTAAAAATAAAAAAGATCAAGAGCAGTATCTGTCCGCGGCCTATTAGCTAAGATCAAGTGGAGAAGAGGCTTGGAAGGAAGGAGAACGTGACGGAGGGTGAGGAAGTTCTGAGCTGCGAGCGATGACTCTAGATAATTTCACGTCGAAAGACGTCGTCGTGTAAAGGATGACTTCAAGATTACGGCGGATCAATTCTAAGCTACGCCCGTGGAGGGGAACGGGCTCTAAAGAAATGTAAGGATAAATTGATGGAGTGGTGAGGCTCAGATATGTGTTTAGACTGTAGATGAGAAGGGTTTTCCCACCATGGCTGCAACATCAGTTGCCCTGCCAAGAAATAAATGGGTTACATCTTCTAACATACGAACTTGAGCAACATATATCATCACAGCCTCTTGTACATATTATTCAATAAACTTGAGAAAATAAGCATCAGGAAATGATTAGGGAAAGGCATCCAAATATGTTTTTTTTGGAAAGGAGGAATCCAAACAGGTCATTTGTATAGCCGAATCTAAAAAAAACATTAAGCGTAGTATCTGCGCTCAACCTATTGTCTAAGATCAAGTGTAGTATCGACGATAAAAAAATAAAAAAGATCAAGTGCAGTATCTGTCCGCGGCCTATTTGCTAAGATCAAGTGGAGAAGAGGCTTGGAAGGAAGGAGATCGTGACGGAGGGTGAGGAAGTTCTGAGCTGCGAGCGATGACTCTGGATGATTTCACGACGAAAGACGACGTCGTGTAAAGGATGACGTCAAGATTACGGCGGCTCAATTCTAAGCTATGCCCGTGGAGGGGAACGGGCTCTAAAGAAATGTGAGGATAAATTGATGGAGAGGGGAGGCTCAGATATGTGTTTAGACTGTAGATGAGAAGGGTTTTCCCACCATGGCTGCAACATCAGTTGCCCTGCCAAGAAATGGGTCACATCTTCTAACATACGAACTTGAACAACATATATCTTCACAGCCTCTTGTACGTATTATTCAATAAATTTGAGAAAAAAACCAACAAGAAGTGATTAGGGAAAGGCATCCAAACATGTTTTTTTTCTTGGAAAGGAGGAATCCAAACAGGTCATTAGTATAGCCGAATCTAAAAAAAACATTAAGCGTAGTATCTGCGCTCAACCTATTGTATAAGATCAAGTGTAGTACCGACGATAAAAAAATAAAAAAGATCAAGTGCAGTATCTGTCCGTGGCCTATTTGCTAAGATCAAATGGAGAAGTGGCTTGGAAGGAAGGAAATCGTGACAGAAGGTCAGAGAGTTCTGAGTTACGAGCAATGACTTTGGATGATTTCATGACGAAAGACGGCGTCGTGTAAAGGATGACGTCAAGATTACGGCGGCTCAATTCTAAGCTACGCCCGTGGAGGGGTACGGGCTCTGAAGAAATGTGAGGATAAATTGATGGAAAGGTGAGCCTCAGATATGTGTTTAGATTGTATATGAGAAGGGTTTTCCCACCATGGCTGCAACATCAGTTGCCCTGCCAAAAAATGGGTCACGTCTTCTAACATACGAACTTCAGCAACATATATCATCACAGCCTCTTGTACATATTATTCAATAAACATGAGAAAAAACCAACAGGTAATGATACGGGAAAGGCATCCAAACATGTTTTTTTTTTTTTGGAGAGGAATCCAAACAAGTCATTAGTATAGCCGAATCTAAAAAAAACATTGAGCGTAGTATCTGCGCTCAACCTATTGTCTAAGATCAAGTGTAGTATCGACGATAAAAAATAAAAAAATAAAAAAAGATCAAGTGCAATATCTGTCGTGTTCTGAGCTGCGAGCGATGACTCTGGACGATTTCACGACGAAAGACGGCATCGTGTAAAGGACGACGTCAAGATTCTGGCGGATCAATTCTAAGCTACGCCCGTGGAGGGGTACGGGCTCTGAAGAAATGTGAGGATAAATTGATGGAAAGGTGAGGCTCAGATATGTGTTTAGATTGTAGATGAGAAGGGTTTACCCACCATGGCTGCAACATCTGTTGCCCTGCCAAGAAATGGGTCACATCTTATAATAAACGAACTGGAGCAACATATATCATCACAGCCACTTGTACATATTATTGAATAAACTTGAGAAAAAAGCAACAGGAAATGATTAGGGAAAGGCATCCAAACAATTTTTTTTTTTGGGAAAGGAGGAATCCAAACAGGACATTAGTATAGTCGAATCTAATAAAAACATTATGCGTAGTATCTGCGCTCAAACCTATTGTCTAAGATCAAGTGTAGTATCGACGATAAAGAAATAAAAAAGAACAAGTGCAGTATCTGTCCGCGGCCTATTTGCTAAGATCAAGTGGAGAAGAGGCTTGGAAGGAAGGAGATCGTGACGGAGGGTGAGGAAGTTCTGAGCTGCGAGCGATGACACTGGATTATTTCACGACGAAAGACGTCGTCGTGTAAAGGATGACATCAAGATTACGGCGGCTCAATTCTAAACTACGCCCGTGGAGGGGAACGGGCTCTAAAGAAATGTAAGGATAAATTGATGGAGTGGTGAGGCTCAGATATGTGTTTAGATTGTAGATGAGATGGGTTTTCCCACCATGGCTGCAACATCAGTTGCCCTGCCAAAAAATGGGTCACATCTTCTAACATACGAACTTGAGCAACATATATCATCACGGCCTCTTGTACATATTATTCAATAAACTTGAGAAAAAAGCAACAGGAAATGATTAGGGAAAGGCATCCAAACATGTTTTTTTTATTGGAAAGAGGAATCCAAACAGGTCATTAGTACAGACGAATTTAAAAAAAAATTAAGTGTAGTATCTGCGCTCAACCTATTGTCTAAGATCAAGTGTAGTATCGACGATAAAAAAATAAAAAAGATCAAGTGCAGTATTTGTCTGCGGCCTATTTGCTAAGATCAAGTGGAGAAGAGGCTTGGAAGGAAGGAGATCGTGAGGGAGGGTGAGGGAGTTCTGAGCTGCGAGCGATGACTCTGGATGATTTCACGACGAAAGACGGCGTCGTGTAAAGGATGACTTCAAGATTACGGCGTCTCAATTCTAAGCTATGCCCGTGGAGCGGTACGGGCTCTGAAGAAATGTAAGGATAAATTGATGGAGAGGTGAGGCTCAGATATGTGTTTAGATTGTAGATGAGAAGGTTTTTCCCACCATGGCTGCAACATCAGTTGCCCAGCCAAGAAATGGGTCACATCTTCTAACATACGAACTTGAGCAACATATATCATCACAGCCTCTTGTACATATTATTCAATAAACTTGAGAAAAAAGCAACAGGAAATGATTAGGGAAAGACATCCAAACATGTTTTGTTTTTTTGGAAAGGAGGAATCCAAACCGGTCATTAGTATAGTCGAATCTAAAAAAAACATTAAGCGTAGTATCTGCGCTCAACCTATTGTCTAAGATCAAGTGCAGTATCGACGATAAAAATAAAAAATAAAAAGATCAAGTGCAGTATCTGTCCGCGGCCTATTTGCTAAGATCAAGTGGAGAAGAGACTTGGAAGAAAGGAGATCGTGACGGAGGGTGAGGGAGTTCTGAACAGCGAGCGATGACTCTGGAAGATTTCACGACGAAAGACGGCGTCGTGTAAAGGATGACGTCAAGATTACGGCGGCTCAAATCTAAGTTACGTCCACGGAGGGGTAAGGGCTCTAAAGAAATGTGATGATAAATTGATGGAAAGGTGAGGCTCAGATATGTGTTTAGATTGTAGATGAGAAGGGTTTTCCCACCATGGCTGCAACATCAGTTGCCCTGCCAAGAAATGGGTCACATCTTCTAACATACGAACTTGAACAACATATATCTTCACAGCCTCTTGTACGTATTATTCAATAAATTTGAGAAAAAAGCAACTGGAAATGATTGGGGAAGGCAACCAAATAAGTTTTTTTATTTTGGAATGGAGGAATCCAAACAGGTCATTAGTATAGCCGAATCTAAAAAAAATATTAAGCGTAGTATCTGCGCTCAACCTATTGTCTAAGATCAAGTGTAGTATCGACGATAAAAAAAAATAAAAAAGATCAAGTGCAGTATCTGTCCGCGGCCTATTTGATAAGATCAAGTGGAGAAGAGGCTTGGAAGGAAGGAGATCGTGACGGAGGTTGAGAGAGTTCTGAGCTGCGAGCGATGACACTGGTTGGTTTCACGACGAAAGACGGCGTCGTGTAAAGGATGACGTCAAGATTATGGCGGCTCAATTCTAAGCTACGCTCGTGGAGGGGTACGGTCTCTGAAGATATGTGTTTAAATTGAAGATGAGAAGGGTTTTCCCACCATGGCTGCAACATCAGTTGCCCTGGCAAGAAATGGGTCAAATCTTCTGACAAACGAACTTGAGCAACATATATCATCACAGCCTCTTGTACATATTATTCAATAAACTTGAGAAAAAAGCAACAGGAAATGATTAGGGAAAGGCATACAAACATGTTTTTTTTTTTTTGGGAAAGGAGGAATCCAAACTATTCATTGCCGAATCTAAAAAAAACATTAAGCCTAGTATCTGCGCTCAACCTATTGTCTAAGATCATGTGTAGTATCGACGATAAAAAAATGAAAAAGATCAAGTGCAGTATTTGTCCGCGGCCTATTTGCTAAGATCAAGTGGAGAAGAGGCTTGGAAGGAAGGAAATCGTGATGGAGGGTTAGGGAGTTCTGAGGTACGAGCAATGACTCTGGATGATTTCACGACGAAAGACGGCGTCGTGTAAAGGATGACGTCAATATTGCGGCGGCTTAATTCTAAGCTACGCACGTGGAGGGGTACGGGCTCTGAAGAAATGTGAGGATAAATTGATGGAAAGGTGAGGCTCAGATATGTGTTTAGATTGTAGATGAGAAGGGTTTTCCCATCATGGCTGCAACATCAATTGCCCTGCCAAGAAATGGGTCACATCCTCTAACATACGAACTTGACCAACATATTTCTTCACAGCCTCTTGTACATATTATTCAATAAACTTGAGAAAAAAGCAACCGGAAATGATTAGGGAAAAGCATACAAACATGTTTTTTTTTTTTTTTGGGAAGGAGGAATCCAAACAGGTCATTAGTATAGCTGAATCTAAAAAAAACATTAAGCCTAGTATCTGCGCTCAACCTATTGTCTAAGATCAAGAGTAGTATTGACGATAAAAAAATAAAAAAGATCAAGTGCAGTATCTGTCCGCGGCCTATTTGATAAGATCAAGTGGAGAAGAGGCTTGGAAGGAGATCGTGACGGAGGATGAGGGAGTTCTGAGCCGAAAGCCGGCGTCGTGTAAAGGATGACGTCATGATTACGCCGGCTCAATTCTTAGGCTACGTCCGTCGAGGGATACGGGCTCTGAAGAAATGTGAGGCTCGGAGATATGTGTTTAAATTGTAGATAAGAAGGGTTTTCCCACCATGGCTGCAACATCGGTTGCCCGCCAAGAAATGGGTCAAATCTTCTAACATACGAACTTGAGCAACATATATCATCACAGCCTCTTGTACATATTATTCAATAAAATAGAAAAAAAAGCAACAGGAAATGATTAGGGAAAGGCTTCCAAAATGTTTTTTTTTGGAAAGGAGGAATTCAAATAGGTCATTAGTATAGCCGAATCTAAGAAAAACATTAAGCGTAGTATCTGCGCTCAACCTATTGTATAAGATCAACTGTAGTATCGACGAGAAAAAATAAAAAATAAAAAAAGATCAAGTGCAGTATATGTCCGCGGCCTATTTGCTAAGATCAAGTGGAGGAGGCTTCGAAAGAGATCGTGACGGAGGGTGAGGGAGTTCTGAGCTGCGAGCGATGACTCTGGATGATTTCACGACGAAAGACGGCGTCCTGTAAAGGATGACGTCAAGATTACGGCGGCTCAATTCTAAGCTTCGCCGTGGAGGGGTACGAGCTCTGAAGAAAGGTGAGGATAAATTGATGGAAAGGTGAGGCTCGGATATGTGTTTAGATTGTAGATGAGAAGGGTTTTCCCACCATGGCTGCAACATCAGTTGCCCTACCAAGAAATGGGTCACATCTTCTAACATACGAACTTGAGCAACATATATTATCACAGCCACTTGTACATATTATTCAATAAACTTGAGAAAAAAGCAACAGGAAATGATTAGGGAAAGGCATCCAAAAATGGTTTTTTTTTTTTGGAAAGGAGGATCTAAACAGGTCATTAGTATATCCGAATCTAAAAAAAACATTAAGCGTAGTATCTGTGCTCAACCTATTGTCTATGATCATGTGTTGTATCGACGAAATGTGAAGATAAAAAAAATAAAAAAGATCAAGTGCAGTATCTGTCCGCGGCCTATTTGCTAAGATCAAGTGGAGAAGAGGCTTGGAAGGAAGGAGATCGTGACGGAGGGTGAGGGAGTTCCGAGCTGCGAGCGATGACTCTGGATGATTTCACGATGAAAGACGGCGTCATGTAAAGGATGAAGTCAAGATTACAGGGGCTCAATTCTAAGCTACGCCCGTGGAGGGGAACGGGCTCTGAAGAATTGTGAGGATAAATTGATGGAAAAGTGAGGCTCATATATGTGTTTAGATTGTAGATGAGAAGGGTTTTTCCCACCCTGGCTGCAACATCAATTGCCCTGCCAAGAAATGGGTCACATCTTGTAACATACGAACTTGAGCAACATATATCATCACAGCCTCTTGTACCTATTATTCGATAACCTTGAGTAAAAAGCAACAGGAAATGATTAGGGAAAGGCCACAAAACGTGTTTTTTTTTTTTTTTTGAATGGAGGAATCCAAACAGGTCATTCGTATAGCCGAATCTAAAAAAAACATTAAGCGTAGTATCTGCGCTCAACCTATTGTCTAAGATCAAGTGTAGTATCGACGATAAAAAAATAAAAAAAGATCAAGTGCAGTATCTGTCCGCGGCCTATTTGCTAAGATCAAGTGGAGAAGAGGCTTGGAAGGAAGGAGATCGTGATGGAGGGTTAGGGAGTTCTGAGCTGCGAACGATGACTCTGGATGATTTCACGACAAAAGACGGCGTCGTGTAAAGGATGACGTCATGGGCTCAAATCTAAGTTACGTCCACGGAGGGGTAAGGGCTCTAAAGAAATGTGATGATAAATTGATGGAAAGGTGAGGCTCAGATATGTGTTTAGATTGTAGATGAGAAGGGTTTTCCCACCATGGCTGCAACATCTGTTGCCCTACCAAGAAATGAGTCACATCTTCTAACATACGAACTTGTGCAACATATATTATCACAGCCTCTTGTACATTTTATTCAATAAACTTGAGAAAAAGCAACATGAAATGATTAGGGAAAGGCATCCAAACATGTATTTTTTTTTTTTGGAAAGGAGGAATCCAAACTGGTCTTTAGTATAGCCGAATCTAAAAAAAACATTAAGCGTAGTATCTGCGATAAACCTATTGTCTAAGATCATGTGTAGTATCGACGATAAAAAAATAAAAAAGATCAAGTGCAGTATCTATCCGCGGCCTATTTGCTAAGATCATGTGGAGAAAAGGTTGGAAGGAAGGAGATCGTGACGGAGGGTGAGGGAGTTCTGAGCTGCGAGCGATGACTCTGGATGATTTCACGACGAAAGACGGCGTCCTGTAAAGGATGACGTCAAGATTACGGCGGCTCAATTCTAAGCTTCGCCGTGGAGGGGTACGAGCTCTGAAGAAAGGTGAGGATAAATTGATGGAAAGGTGAGGCTCGGATATGTGTTTAGATTGTAGATGAGAAGGGTTTTCCCACCATGGCTGCAACATCAGTTGCCCTGCCAAAAAATGGGTCACATCTTCTAACATACGAACTTGAGCAACATATATCATCACGGCCTCTTGCACATATTATTCAATAAACTTGAGAAAAGAGCAACAGGAAATGATTAGGGAAAGGCATCCAAACGTGTTTTTTTTTTTTGGAACGGAGGAATCCAAACAGGTCATTAGTATACCCGAATCTAAAAAAAAATTAAGCGTAGTATCTGCGCTCAACCTATTGTCTAAGATCAAGTGTAGTATCGACGATAAAAAAAATAAAAAAGATCAAGTGCAGTATCTGTCCGCGGCCTATTTGCTAAGATCAAGTGGAGAAGAGGCTTGGAAGGAAGGAGATCGTGACGGAGGGTGAGGGAGTTCTGAGCTGCGAGCGATGACTCTGGATGATTTCACGACGAAAGACGGCGTCGTGTAAAGGATGACGTCAAGATTACGGCGGCTCAATTCTAAGCTACGCCCGTGGAGGGGTACGGGCTCTGAAGAAATGTGAGGATAAATTGATGGAAAGGTGAGGCTCAGATATGTGTTTAGATTGTAGATGAGAAGGGTTTTCCCACCATGGCTGCAACATCAGTTGCCCTGCCAAGAAATGGGTCACATCCTCTAACATACGAATTTGAGCAACATATATCATCACAGCCTCTTGTACATATTGTTCAATGAATTTTTTAAAAAAAGCAACAGGAAATGATTAGGGAAAGGCATCCAAACATTTTTTTTTTTTGGAATGAAGGAATCCAAACAGGTCACTAGTATAACCGAATCTAAAAAAAACATTAAGCATAGTATCTGCGCTCAACCTATTGTCTAAGATCAAGTGTAGTATCGACGATAAAAAAAATAAAAAAGATCAAGTGCAGTATCTGTTCGCGGCCTATTTGCTAAGATCAAGTGGAGAAGAGGCTTGGAAGGAAGGAGATCGTGACGGAGGGTGAGGGAGTTCTGAGCTGCGAGCGATGACTCTGGATGATTTCACGACGAAAGACGGCGTCGTGTAAAGGATGACGTCAAGATTACGGCGGCTCAATTCTAAGCTACGCCCGTGGAGGGGTACGGGCTCTGAAGAAATGTGAGGATAAATTGATGGAAAGGTGAGGCTTAGATATGTGTTTAGATTGTAGATGAGAAGGGTTTTCCCACCATGGCTGCAACATCAGTTGCCCTACCAAGAAATGGGTCACATCCTCTAACATACGAATTTGAGCAACATATATCATCACAGCCTCTTGTACATATTATTAATTAAACTTGAGAAAAAAGCAACAGGAAATTATTAGGGAAAGGCATCCAAACATGTTTTTTTTTTTTCGAAAGGAGGATCCAAATAGGTCATTAGTATAGCCGAATCTAAAAAAATCATTAAGCGTAATATCTGCACTCAACCTATTGTCTAAGATCAAGGGTAGTATCGACGATAAAAAAATAAAAAAGAACAAATGCAGTATCTGTCCGTGGCCTACTTGCTAAGATTAAGTGGAGAAGAGGCTTAGAAGGAAGTAGATCGTGACGGAGGGTGAGGGAGTTCTGAGCTGCGAGCGATGACACTGGATTATTTCACGACGAAAGACGTCGTCGTGTAAAGGATGACATCAAGATTACGGCGGCTCAATTCTAAACTACGCCCGTGGAGGGGAACGGGCTCTAAAGAAATGTAAGGATAAATTGATGGAGTGGTGAGGCTCAGATATGTGTTTAGATTGTAGATGAGATGGGTTTTCCCACCATGGCTGCAACATCAGTTGCCCTGCCAAGAAGTGGGTCCCATCTTCTAACATACGAACTTGAGCAACATATATCATCACAGACTCTTGTATATATTATTCAATAAACTTGGTAAAAAAGCAACAGGAAATGATTAGGGAAAGGCATCCACGCATGTATTTTTTTTTTTGAAAGGATGAATCCAAACAGGTCATTAGTATAGCTGAATCTTAAAAAAACATTAACCGTAGTATCTGCGCTCAACCTATTATTTAAGATCAAGTGTAGTATCAACGATAAAAAAATAAAAAAGATCAAGTGCAGTATCTGTCCGCGGCTTATTTGCTAAGATCAAATGGAGAATAGGCTTGGAAGGAAGGAGATCGTGATGGAGGGTGAGGGTGTTCTGAGCTGCGAGCGATGACTCTGGATGATTTCACGACGAAAGACGGTGTCATGTAAAGGATGACGTCAAGATTACGGCGGCCCAATTTTAAGCTACGCCCGTGGAGGGGTACGGGCTCTGAAAATATGTGTTTAGATTGTAGATAAGAAGGGTTTTCCCACCGTGGCTGCAACATCAGTTGCCCTGCCAAGAAATGGGTCACATCTTCTAACATACGAACTTGAACAACATATATCTTCACAGCCTCTTGTACGTATTATTCAATAAATTTGAGAAAAAAGCAACTGGAAATGATTGGGGAAGGCAACCAAATAAGTTTTTTTTTTTTTGAAAGGAGGAATCCAAACAGGTCATTAGTATAGCTAAATCTAAAAAAAACATTAACTGTAGTATCTGCGCTCAACCTATTGTCTAAGATCAAGTGTGGTATCGACGATAAAAAAATAAAAAAGATCAAGTGCAGTATCTGTTCGCGGCCTATTTGCTAAGATCAAGTGGAGAATAGACCTGGAAGGAAGGATATCATGACGGAGGGTGAGGGAATTCTGAGCTGCGAGCGATGACTCTGGATAATTTCATGACGAAAGACGGCGTCGTGTAAAGGATGACGTCAAGATTACGTCGGCTCAATTCTAAGCTATGCCCGTGGAGGGGTACGGGCTCTGAAGAAATGCATGTGAGGATAAATTGATGGAAAGGTGAGGCTCAGATATGTGTTTAGATTGTAGATGGGAAGGGTTTTCCCACCATGGCTGCAACATCAGTTGCCCTGCCAAGAAATGGGTCACATCTTCTAACATACGAACTAGAGCAACATATATCGTCACAGCCTCTTGTACATATTATTCACTAAACTTGAGAAAAAGGCCAAAGGAAATGATTAGGAAAAGGCATCCAAACATGTTTTTTTTTTTTTTGGAAAGGAGGAATCCAAACAGGTCATTAGTATATCACGCACAAGCACAAACACAAACCTTCAGATTCATATGCCTACGAATGCAAAGTGTGGTTGATTTTTTTGGAGTAACTAAAATCATTCCCCCTACCCTCTTTCCCTATGGCTGCCGGTGAGGGCGGAAAGAAAGGGAGAAAATGAGAGGACGATGGTGGGGGTAGCCGGAGACCATGGCAGCAGCGCCGGCCATGGCTACCGCAAAGCTTTTCATCTTTTCTTTTACTTTTTTTTTATTTTCCTTTCACTGAAATTTGGGTTGGAGTAATGACGAGAATACCCATCATTTTAACGGATGGGTTAACCGCGTACGGGACCAAATGTCTCTAATGTTTAGATTGTGGACGAAAATGACACGAAGTCAATACTTTGGGGAGCAAAAAGGATAATAAGCCATCTATTCTCGGCTTTTGGCTATAATCGAGTGTAGTTTCACCGTTTCTAACAAAAGATCAAGCGTAGTATCTTTACTCGACCTATACCCGTTTCTAAAAAAAGATAAGCATAGTATTTGTCCTCGACCTATTGGCTAAGATCAAGAATAGTATTGACGGAAAAAAAATCAAGTGCAATATTCATCCTCGTCCTGTTGGCTAAGATCAAACGTAGTATCACCAATAAAAGAAAAGATCAAGTACAGTATCTTTTCTCGGCCTTTTGGCAAAGGTCAAGTGTAGTAGTATCACCGATAAAAAAAAAGGCCAAGTGTAGTATCTATACTCGGTCTTTCGACTAATATTGAGGGTAGTATTGCCCATAAAAAAATGATCAACTGCAGTATATGTTCTCGACCTATTGGCTAAGATCAAGTGTAGTATCGCCGATTAAAAAAAGATCAAGTGGAGTATATGCACTCGGCCTATTAGCTAAGATCAAGTGTAGTATCGACAATAATAAAAATAAATAAATAAAAAATCCAGTGCCGTATCTCTCCTCGACCTGTTGGCTAAGATCAAGTGTAATATCTATTCTCAACCTTTTAGCAAAGATCAAGTGTGGTATTGGCAATAAAAAATAATACCAAGAGCGGTATATTTTCTCGGCCTTTTGGCTAATTCCGAGGCTAAGATAAAGTGTAGTATCTGCGCCCGACCTATTGGCTAAGATCAAGTCTAGTATCGACAATAAAAAAAGAGCAAGTCTAGTATTTGTCCTCAGCCTATTGGCTAAAATCAAATGTAGTATCACCGATTATAAAAAAGGATTAAATATAGCATCTGCACTCGGTCTTTTGACAAAGATCAAGTGTAGTATCGACGATAAAAAAAAAAATGAGCAAGTGAAGTTGGCTAAGATCGACGAACCTATCGCCGACAAAAAAAAAGATCAACTGCAGTATCTGTTCTCAGCCTGTTGGCTAAGATCAAGTGTAGTATCGCCGATCAAAAAAATAATAATCAAGTGCAGTATCTATTCTAGACCATTTGGGCCAATAAAAGAAGATCAAGCGTAGTATCTGTTTTTGGCCTTTCGGCTAAGATCAAGTGTACTATCGTCGATTCTAAAAAAAGACCAAGTATAGCATCTGTGCTCGGTCTTTTGGCTAAAATCAAGTGTAGTATCGACGGTAAACAAAAAAGATCAAGTGCAGTATCAGTCCTCGGCTCCTTGGCTAAGTTCAAGTGTAGTATTGCAGATTAGAAAAAATATCAAGTGTAGCATCTACGCTCAGCGTGTTTGCTTACATCAAGTGAAGTATCACCGATAAGAAAAATGGATCATGTGCAGTATTTGTTCTCGGCCTTTTGGCTATCACTAATAAAAAAAAGATCAAGTGTAGCATTTGCGCTCGGCCTATTGGCTAAGATCAAGTGTAGTATTGACAATAAAAAATGAACGAGTGCAATATCTATTGTCGGCCTATTGACTAAGATCAAGTGTAGTATCGCTAATAAAAAAAGATCAAGTGTAGCATTTGCACTCTGCCTTTTCTCTAAGAACAAGTGTAGTACCGCCGATAAAAAGATCTAGTGCAATATCTGTTCTCGGTCTTTTGGCTAAGATCGAGTATAGTATCGCCGATTCTAAAAAAGGATCAAGTGGAGTATAAACTGTAGGCCTATGGGCAAAGATCAAGTGTAGTAATTGTAGTATAGCCGATCAAAAAAAGAAGATCAAGTATAGTATATCTAATTAAAAAAAAAAGAGATCAAGTGTAGCATCTACAATTGGCCTTTTGGCTCAGATCAACTATAGTAGCAATGATAAAAAAAAAGAGAGAGAGATCAGAGTATTGGAATGAAACTGAGCTCATCTACACTGTGAGTACTATTTGTATGACCCCTACGTGCAAATAGCAAATTGCTCGTGCCTATGAAACAACTCACCCCGATTGGAATTATCTTTTGAATCTTAATAGTGGTTCAAAACACAAAATCGATTCATTAGTCTATAGTGTGGGATCCACTTCTTGGTGGCACTAAAGAGAATTACCTAGGGATGTACACGGTTTAGTTTTGGGCGGATCGTTTCGGAGCATCGCCAGATTATTGTTTTCTCCATCCACACCCGTCTGTGAGACACTCACAGTTCGGTCGGTTTGGTTTGCGGTTTAGGCGGTTCGGCTTGGTTGATAAGCCATGGTCTAAAAACAAAAACAGACAACAAAGTAAAAAAAAAAGGGTCCCGCCACCTAAGATATGAACAGAAAGGAAAAAAATAACGGTCCCGCCACCTCAGAAGATCAAAATAGATGAATATCAAGGGGGGGGGGGAAAAAAAACAATCCCACTGCCTGAGAAGAAGATCGAAATAGTTACCTCAAACCGGCAATACCGACGCTCGGCCTCATATTTGATCGGGTACTCGTCCGAGAGATAGATGACAAGTGCTTCAATGAATTACAAAAATAACACCTAGTCACCTGCATATGAACTACATGTTGGAAAAAATAATTAGAACAGATAGTCAAGTGCTTCAATGATTACAAATCATAGATGACATGACATGCAAAAGTTTCAAGGCCTTAAGCAGTTTAATACGTGCGTGCTTTTGTGTGTGTGTGTGTGTGTGAGAGAGAGAGAGAGAGAGCACATGAAGTATAGATTGTCCCTACTTCAAATTGAATTCAACTCCTTTTCATTTGCCTTCATTAGCATCTCTAAATAGCAAGCAAATTAACTTCCAATATAAGCGAACAATAAGTATGCAATCAAATAGAGTGAGAGTTAGAGAGATAGAACCCGTTTATAGTGGTTCGGTCCGAATTTGTTCACGGTCCGGCCCTACTCCACTTCTCCTCAAGCAATTACTTGAAGGTTCCACTAATCTTCAAAAGATTACAACTTGTAAGTCTTGCGGGTTCTTACACTAACCGTATGCCTCTAGCTTTCCCGAGGATCTAGCACAACCGCAAGAGTTTTCTCCGAAAATCTCTTAAAAACAAACACCCTACATCCTACTAGATTTTGGTCTTATAAGATTACAAGGGATCTCTCTCTATCACTCTCTTAGGTTTACAAGTTGTGAATAATGATAGAAGATGTAAGCTCACAACAACAATGGAGTTTCTCACAAAAAATATATGACTTTATCCAAGAAAGAACTTTTCGATAATTTTGTATTTGCCGAATAAAAAGTATCATTAAAATAATCATCAAAATAATTAATTGTAATACATATAATTTTCCAACAAATTATAATGCATACATTTTTCAACAAATTCAATTCCTTTTCATTTGCCTTCATTAGCATCTCTAAATAGCAAGCAAATTAACTTCCATTAATGACCAGATTAAATTTTCCATGAACTCCGGTAAATCAAAACAAATCAATCATTACCCATATCGGTGCATTTCATTTTTTTTTTCCCCAAGTGCAAACTTCTGACGGAGATCTTTTCCCTTTGGCTAGTAACCTCCCTAGTGTTATTCTTAGAATCTTGGCCTCTTAAGCAGTGATTGGACCTCTCATCCTCCGCACCAAAAAATCAAGATTGAGTCACCTAGAATATCAATTTGCTAGACCTTTGAAACTTACTGAGGTTGATATCTAATAACACGAAAAAAATTGAGAAAATAAAAAAGCAAATGATGACGAATCTGGTAACTTAAGTCATGTACTAACATTAATCCTTGATCAAAGGAACAAAAGAAGAGTCATTTGTAAACCAAATACACTAAACTTATTCTGTGAACAAATATGACCATTGTCATAACTAACCATTGATGTGTAAAATAGAAGCATTTCTTATCCCATTAGCCTAATTTTCACTGAAGTGCCTAAATGGCTAAATTGACTACATAGACTTTTTACAATCATTGATACATTTGCACTAACTTCACCTTTTTCATGGTCGAGTTCACATCAACGTTCCATAATTAGAAACAAATTACATCACATCCACAAATTTTCTGTCCACAACCATGAATTCAAACAAAAATAAGATTACGTCAGCTCCTCTTTTGTCATACTAAGTTATGGTTGACATGACCTCTCAAGTAGAACCATTCGTATTGCTGTTGACATGACCTCTCAGGTTTATTGTCTCAAATGCAGGTCTACTATTGCTTAAACTTCCAAAGGTTTTGCAGAAATTCATAGGAGCAAATAAAAAGCCTGCAAAAACCTTTAAATAATTGCGAATGAAATTCGAGACCGAAGACATGTAGCTGTCCGTAAAGTGATGCATGCCACATGCTGCACAGAACATCTAAAAGTGAAAAATGCATAGGCAAACCACAGATTGGACCAATGTAAATAGCCGTTATGCAGCAACCATAAATACAGATTAGCCAAAACCAACAAGAACGAACCTGGTTCTTCCCTCTCACCCCAAGATGTGGAGTTGCTAGGGTAATAAAATTGACTGGCTCCAACCCTGCAACCAAACCTCTTCTTGAAGGGATGCTGTTTCTGAGTTTGAATTAGTAGAAGCAGGGACTTCATTACACTCATCAGTGCTCAAGGCAGCTGGTGAATAAAGTATGGAAATTGCATATCTGGCAAACAATCCACCAAGAGAATGGGCTAAAAAGGAGATCCTTTTTAAGCTGTCAGTCCTTTTAACTACTTGCATGACCTGTTTACAACCACATAATAGATAACAAGGAATATGTTACCACACGCACAGGCTACAAAATCGAAACTAAAGCTGGAAAGTAAGCGTGTGTTGGTTTCTTCAATGTTTGGAAGAAGCCAAAAAGAGGAAAGATAATGCATTGGTTTAAACTTGTAATCTTGTTTGCACAAAGAGACTGCCCAAAATGCAAACCAAACTTTTCCTTTCTCAGCATGAGCATAGACTGTTAGAACAGGTACTCGCACACACACACTCACAAAAATTAGTAGAATAAATTTGTGAAACTGATACAAAAACACACACACACAAACGTAACTAGTTATACCGACTTCATCAGTTAATCTTTTTCTAGCCCCGTCAATCCCAACAAATGTTTTTGTAAATGTGTTCCATGAACAAGCTGCGCAGGAATAGTTAAATCTTAATTCTTATTATTCTGTCTGCCGCTTCATTCTTATTATTCTGTCTCTCATGAACTTTCCATTTCAATGAACACAAACTAGGTCGTTCTTCAGTCCACCAACAACCGTGTGCTTAGTTGTATAATAAGCATCAGTGAAGTCATTAGTGCACCTCTAGTTATCACAACTGAATATTAGCTGGGGCACGGAAGACAAATCATGATGAGCTGTGTAGATGAACATAACGTAGATCAAAAAGTTCCTTCAAAGGCGCCTCTTCAACTCTGCTTCTACGTATATCCAATCACTTGGACTGCATTACTTAGAGGACAATTATACTCAAAATCAGTTTGGTCAGTTGGATCTATAGCTGTAACAACCATAACCATAATCTTATTTTTGTTTGAATTCATGGTTGCGGACGGAAAATTTTTGTTTGAATTCATGGTGATTCTAAGGAAAGTAAGAATGAAAAAAACCATAGAATGAGGGAAAATAGTGATTCTAAGGAAAGTAAGAACACGTATACCAATTGAGATACTTGATTATGTAGTGACGAAGAAGAAAAAAGATTTCTTCTTTAATTCCATCTAGTTATTCACTATTGCAGAACCAAATCAAAGACCACCCTTCCTATGAAACAAAAAAGAGCATTATAATGTTAGTTCTAAACAATTTGGTTCCTTTTAAGAAATATAATGGGGAAGACAACAAATTTCTACGATAAACAGAGAAAGAAAATAACTT
This sequence comes from Rhododendron griersonianum, assembly GCA_018127125.1. NCBI lineage: Eukaryota > Viridiplantae > Streptophyta > Magnoliopsida > Ericales > Ericaceae > Rhododendron > Rhododendron griersonianum. Next base: position 33,622,151 of record CM030790.1, on the reverse strand, counting down.
CAACACTTCAAAAAAAATGCCAAAACGTTTATTTTTTCTCTCCTCCAATATAACCCAGCCTTTGAAAGTCCGCTTATAGGGACAGGGTCAAGGGGGAGGCAAGGGGTATTTGTGGAGGCAGGGGAGAAGCCACTAAACAAAGATCATTTGGCTAGCAGGCTAGATGTACGTGGTCGGCAGACCATTGCAACTCCAAGGTTAGAAGGCATTTAGCAAAATGGGATCACAGTTCAAATAACCACACGTATTCTCTAATATTGGGGATATTGATGATTGCCCTAAAGCTCTAAACTTTGGCGTGACGACACATGTTCTATAACACTCCCAGTTAGCACATTAATCCGCAATGACAAGCTAACTAGTCCTGAGAAATCACAAAACTGAGAAGGCAACCCAAGTAAATCCAAGACTCAAATGATGAGAGAAAACTCTACTTGGAGATGAGCTCAAACCCAAAGAATGCCCCAAGTCTTTTGACCAAACACTTGGCTACTTAGCTTTATTTGGTCACCAGAGTTGCTTTGCTAGCAACGTTCTATTTTCCATAAACAAGTGATTTAATAGCCTGCTTTGGAAGTTGGTATGATGCATACCAATTCACAGCCTATACTTGTCATGTATCATGAATCTAAGACCTTTGATACAATCAGTAGATTCTCTTCTCCTTTTCACATTGTCGATCATCTCTTTCGTTCACTTACTCTTTTTCACATGATTAGACAGCATAATGATGAAACACAGTAATTTCACAAAGGCAGGAGTATCATAATTGAAGCAATGTTATCAGAGGCAAACTTGAAGAAATTCTAATAACCAGTGCCAACAGAAGTAAAAACAGCATCCTAGAGCCGGTTAAAAAAAGGGATTCAGAAGGTACCTCAAAGCAAAGAGAGATCGGAAAGAGAGGACGGGAAGCAACTGATCGACGGGGTCACACTGAGAAGAAAGCTCAGCACCAGGGCAGAATGACAGCATGGATCGAGAATGGAGATAGTCCTTCAATATAGCAATGTAAAAATCATTATAATTATCTGTAGGGATTGCAAAGAAAACCTCAAATCACTTGTGTTTGTTTTGTGTCATAAAACCTCTTCTATTTGTTACTGTAACCTAGAATCGGAAGAGAGGTTGAGTAGCAGTGGTGTTGAGAAGCAGATTTTAAAATTTTAGTACAAACAACCAACTAAAGGAATAACTAGTAAATCAAGGGACAAAAAAGAGAAGCCAACCCTTGAACACAACAAATCGAAAGAGACCACAGATTCCCCACAAACAACAACGAACCACTAACAAATCTGAAGAAATACCTAGGGCAAAATTCAAAACCCCAAAATCGAAGATACAAATCAAAAGCCAAAATCTAAACCTAGATCCAAACAAATGTCCATGATATAGTAAGTGGCAACCAAAAGAGAAAAAACATTACCCAACCACAGCCATTTAGAAGCAGGTCGAGAGATAGATCGCCTCGATGTGCTACACTGCTATGATGAAGGTCAAAGAGATCATATGGTAACACGACATCGCTAAAATCATTAATTTCTATTGTAATGTCTAACCAGAAGTTGAGTCTTCCACCCAAAGAATTCAAATGGGGATGGAAATCTATGGCTAACATTATAAAGTCACTAAGAAAATCACCAGTGATCAGATTTCACATGACAAACAAAGAAACCAAACCAAAAACCATGTTACAGATACAAGCAACCCTAAAGTTAAAAAAATTCAAGTTTAATTAACCGAATTAGAAAAGTTCAACGAGGCAAGCAAAAGGGCGTAAACCAAAGGCTGATGAATGTGAAACCCTAAAAATCGATCTGAAACTAAAATCGGAATTTCTTTCCAATACATGCGCCAATAGACTTTAGCATAAATCATTCTTACAATAAGCACGATTGGTAAAAAAATATTGGAACAGATAAATTAGGGTTTGGAGCAGAGAAAGTTACCGAGATCAGTAGTACACCGAAAAGCTGGTAAACCCTAGAAGACCGCATACATAGAACATGACTGAGAGAGAGAGAGAGAGAGCAGTCTCCGCCACAGGGGAAAGAGGGTTTTGAGGGTCGAGGGAGCGAGAGAAGGTTTTCGTTTTGGGGGAGTTTCTTCGGTGAAGACTGAAGAGTGTGGTGGGTGGTGTAGAAAGAGAGAGAGCAGTCTCCGCCGCAGGGGAAAGAGGGTTTTGAGGGTCGAGGGAGCGAGAGAAGGTTTTCGTTTTGGGGGAATTTCTTCGGTGAAGACTGAAGAGTGTGGGGGGTGGTGTTTTTTTTTCTAGTCGTTTGGTTGTGTTGCCGACTTTAGAGGGGATATCCTTAAATTCAAACACAAAGATACTTCCGCCACCCACCTTTCTCTTCATATCAATTTTAGAATCAATAATTCTCTAACCACACATACTTACACATACAATTACACAAATTTTCTCACATTAAACATGGGGCCCACACACCCAGCAGCATAGTTGTGTTAGAATTTTAAGGCATGCTTTATTTTGGTCCAAGTTATTAATCTCGTACTTGACAGCGTACCATTTCCAACTATTGCCGGTGTTTTATAAAATATTGGGAATAAGTCCTTGATCGGCAATTTTTTCGGTCCTGCGAAGCCTTTGCTGGCATTTTTATAAACGCCGAGAAAACTTTTTTTCAATAAAAAATAAATTCCTCATTTCAGTTAATTTATCAGTAGATTTATTTAAACTTGTACTCTTCTCACATGCCACAATTAACAAATAGTATTACTTTAGAGTGTACAAATTGTTCCCAAAACATTCAAATTCATTATAATCCATAGGATTGAATTATCTAACAAAAAAAAATAGCAACATCCCAACATCATATTTACTTCATGTCCACAATCTACATTCACACAAAATCTTCTTCACTTGAAGGGTTCTTTCTGCTAACGAACATGGGCACCGCTCTCGTGCTTGAAACCTAGAATCTGCACCAACTACCTCATACACGGTTTTGAAAGTTCAAACCATCCCTTTCCAAGCATCTAGCAAGTTTTTGTTAAAAGAAAAGGCACCATCATAATACAATCTGAATGCAATAGAAAGGAATAAAGCTTAAGCCAAATAAAACATACAAGTCAAGAGAGATATAAGTGAAGGAAGAAAACTTTAAGTTTTTATTCTAACTTATTACTTTTCAAGTATAGCCCAGGATTTTGGGAAAATTTCAAAAAAGCCCCTATACTTTCTGACAACTCGCAAAAAAACACCTAGACTTTCACTATTAACAAAAAAACACCTAAACTTAGCATTCCGTTAACAATTAGGCCCCTGCCGTCCAATTCCGTCTAGTCCTAACAGATGGAGCTAACGCAAGGCGTTAACTTTTTTTTTTTTTACTTTTTACATTCAAAAATTAATTTTAATCTTTCTTTTTTTATTGGTAAATAAATATGCAATAAAGTTCTTTTTTTCTTACGATTTATCAAAAATTACTTTAAATCTATTTTTTACTATTTACAAAAATAACTTTAACCACCATCTTTTGTGTTACTTTCAAATTTTACCTTTCCCCTTCTCTCTCTCTCTCTCTCTCTCTCTCTCTCTCCCTCTTTTTTTTTTAGAACTTTAACCCCACACCACCAATCAATCCCACAATCAATTGCCAAAGCTCTAGCTCTAATTTTAGAAATTCAAAATTACTATAAACCTCCTTTTTTTTAGCATTCCTGTTTTTTATATTTTTTACTTCCAAAATTACTTTTAACTCTTTATTTTTAGTAGTAAATAAATATGAAATAAAGTTTTTTTTCTTACTATTTATCAAAAATTACTTTAACTCTAATCTTTTTTTTTTGGGTAATTTAGCTTGAAATTAAAAAAGGTTAATCGAATGTACAGCCTACAAGGGGCATACCCCAGGAGGAAAAGAAAAGAAAAAAAACAAGAATGATAAAAGTACGGTAACCATGCACAACCCGCATGGAGAGTAAAATAAAGTGACATATGTGATACAAATGGATCTGAAAAGAACCATGAAATGTACTGAAATGAAATTGAGCTATTCCTGGCACAACCCGCCAGGCTAGGAAATAAGGTAATTGAAGTAGATAGTCATGGTCAACATGGACCACATGATAACCAGCGCTGAGGAGAGATCCTCCTCCTCCTAGGCTGGGCTAAGAAAACCAAGACCCGAGGCTTCCATCACCCCAAAGCAAGTATAATATCCGCTCAACAGAAGTCAACTACTACAGAGGAACTCGGACTGAGAGAGGCTCGACCAGGGGATGACGGCATCCGACAAGGCTACCCTGCTAAGTACCCTGCACACCACACCCATTCCACCCTGACTACTACAACCTCGCCCAAATCCCCTAGGCTCGCTAACGACTCAAAGCGGACCAGAAAGAGAGGCCACCAAAAGTAGCCACTCGAACCTCAAGTGGACCAAGCTGCTCTTTTCGATCAGTGCAAACCACCCAATCTAATCAGAAACAGACAGCGCAACCCTTTTCGATCAGTGAGGATCCACCAATCTAGTCAATGACAGCTCCGGCAACTACCCTGCTCAATCAAACTCCAACCATAATCTAATCATCGGCTCTTGCAGCTTACTGCAAGCTACCCCTAACTAGGAAGGAGTTCAATCTAATCAAAAATAGCTACGACCACGTGAATACTACACTCAACCTTAGAGCAAAAAAAAAACTGGTTCTAGGGATATAAAAGGCTCGACCATAAGCCCGACCCCCGATTTCAGTCCAACAGATGACCGCCTATCGGGGTTAATAACACCATCAGACTGGCCCGTTCGTCCAGCAATAGATTGACAATAAACCAATATTGGACTTGGAATTATGTTTGGAATCCGTGCCACTTTTTTTTTTTTTTTTAAAGAAATTTAGGCCCAACCTGCCATCGGGCGGGCTGCTGCCAGCCCTGGCCTGGGCTGGCTTTGCTAGCTGCTGCCTTACTGCTGGCTGCTGGCGATGATGGCTGGCCGCCCCACTTGGCAGATCTGGCCGGAGGCCTTGACTGCCCGAGCAAGGCTGTGAAATCCACAGTTAGCAAGGTGACTGCCAAGTCGCCGTGATAGCCCACCGGAGGCGGGATGGGGTTGAGCCACGGATGTTGAGCCCACCGGAGGCGGGGTTGAGACCACCCACGGCTGTTGAGCCACGGCTGGGGTGGAGAAATCCGACTTGTATATGATGACATCCCTTTCGGCCAACCGAAGCTAAATCCGGCGAGCCGCCATCTACGGCCATGAGACTGTTGAGCACCCAGAAGAGGTGCCTGAAAGTGGGATTTCCAGGACATAAATCGAGCAGAGCTCGGCTCTTGTTCTGTTCTGTAGGAGTCGGCCCACGAATGGACGGAAGGATGTACCTGTGATGAGTCTGGTTGAACCAGAGTCAACCGGAGATAGTAGATCTGGACCAAGTAAATGGCCGGCTGGGATAATGGTGAGAGGCGATGGAGGAGAGCATCCCTAGAGAGAGATGTTCCCTTGCCTTTTGCCCTTGCCGTCCTTGCTGTTATTAACGGTGACTACCCGCCGGAAAAGGTGATGGCCGGACTGGAGGGCCGGACTGGAGGGAGCTTTCTCTCTCTAGGTTAGAGAGAGAAGCTCCCCAGTGCGACGGTAATTGGGACTGCTCGGGACTAACTCTAATCTTTACTATTTATAATAATAACTTTAAGACCCATTTTTACTTTCAAATACTCTCTCTCTCTCTCTCTCTCTCTGATGAAAATCCTCCCCCCTCTTCTCTCCACCGATCAGTTTGGAGAAACCCAAAATTCCTCTATCAGTTGGTTGTGGGGTTAATTGGTGGCATGAGATCGAATTTCTAAAAAAAGAGAGGGAGATAGAGTGGGGGAAAGGTTAAATTTGAAAGTAAAAAAAAATGGGGCGGGGTGCGGGGAAGCGGGGGGGTGTTAAAATAATTTTCGTAAATAGTTAAAAAACGGGGGTGAATAATTTTTGGAAAAGAGTAAGGAAAAAAGAACTTTATTGCATATTTATTTATGACTAAAAAAAGAATGTGTTAAAGTAATTTTTGGAAGTAAAAGTAGTAAAAAAAAAAAAGAAAAGGTTACAAAGAGGAGGTTAAATGTAAGGACCCGTAATTTCAGAAATTATTAAAAGATTTATTCGATATTAGAATTTGAGGGAAAATGTGGAATTTGTTGAGTTTATCTGATTTGGGGTCAATACGAAAGGATTGTTAGTGGAGGGAGTGTAAGTGTGAGTTGTGTGTGTGTGTGAGTATGTAGGTGTGTGTAGGAGTAGGGGATTAAAATCCCAACTCCTTCCTCTCTCTCTTCTCCCGGTCTCTCACTCTCTCGGCTCCACTCTCTCTCCCCCTCTCCCTCTTGCTCCCAACCAAAACCCACTCAAACCAACCTTCATTCCTCCTTCCTCACACGCTTTTGAGCTTGTAGCTTGCCCAGTTCGGTTCGGCTCGGAGTATTTTGGGCGTATTTCAAAGTTTAAGTTCTAGGGCTTGCGTGGCTCGATCTCTCTTCGAGTTTGCTCTCCAACTTCGAGGTAGGGATTTCTTGCTCTTTCTATATGCCTATGAGTTGAATTTGTGCTTTGATCGTGCTTGAAATTGTTGGTTTGGTTGTTAGGAATAGTTTCAGAAATCTGCAGAAAATCGCTCGAACTGAACTGTTATCGATACCTTTGGTATAGTTATCGATACCTCTGTGATCCAAAACCCGGAAAATCACTTGTTATCGATACCATTTGTCCTAGGTATCGATACCCTTGCGTCTGTAGAGCTTATTGGTCAAATGGTATCGATACCATTTGGCTAGGTATCGATACCTTTGGCTTAGGGACAGTTTTTCAGCTTTGTTCTAAACTTCATCTTTTGACCCCTGATCACTTCTAACATCTCTAAAATACCTTTAAACCATCTCTAAGCTTGGTTACTCGTCCTTTGATGATTCATTGATCGTTTCCACTCTTTAAACAATCGTTAGGTGTTATCTTAGTTCCGTAGTAAATGGGAAATGTGCCGTCAAGCTAGTTAGGAGTACCGTAGGCTATACGGGGTGCCGTAGTGAGTATTATGGGTAGACATGAGCATGTCTAGCAGGATCTCTTATCCTCTCGATTCGTTGAACATTTAGCTCCCATTGGCGTTCGTTATCTAAGGTTTAAGTATCGATGCAGGCAGGTCGTACATCATATAGTTACTACGGGTTGGTGGGTTACTTAGAGTATGGTGACACACGTGGGGAATGGTATGTGTTAATTCATTAGCTGATGTTATGATATAGTTGATTGTTTAGAATACTTGAAGTGGAATCGATGTTGTGAAAGAACTGTTTGAGATGATATAATAACTTGTGTCCTCACGACTCGTCGAATCTTTCAATTCTTTGGGCTTAATTCACTATGTAAGGTGCGGATAAGTAAACTAATGAAAAGATACGAACATGTACATTGTGGAGTTATGTAATGGTTAATTGAAGTTTTATGGTACAACCGAAAGGTTGATGATGAAGTTGACTATGAAATGATGACGATTATGAAATGTGTGAGGGGTGACCCTAGTGGTCGTTATTGAGGGAATAGACTCGGGGTGACCCTACGCTTGTGGGAACTAGACCCGAGGTGACCCAAGTGATTATTATTTTTGAGGGAATAGACTCGGGGTGACCCTACGCTCGAGGGAATTAGACCCGAGGTGACCCCAAGTGATTATTATTATTGAGGAAATAAACTCGGGGTGACCCTGCGCTCGAGAGAAATAGACCCGAGGTGACCCAAGTGATTGTTGATGGGGAATACCTGATTAAGAGAAAAGAAAGGAAAAAGGATCTTTTAACAAGATATACTTCTGTATTCAATCTGAATCAACGGAGCTTGACCTACAATGGTCTTGAGTGTCCTTGAAATTGTTTTGAATTCAAAAGGAAAGGTTTTGTAATGGAGGGGTTGGATGATGATAAATGTGGACACGAGAAAGATTGTAGTATCGTAAGAAGAATGATAAGATGATTTAGAATTGGCCATAGCCTAACGTGGATTGATGTGAGTTATTAATGTACCTAGTCTGAAGAAGTGAACGGTCAGTGACATTTATGTAAAGTCTAGAATCTTTTGGCAATAGGGTGCAGCTCGTAGGTAATCATTCGTACCTTGGGTGTATCTGTCAGTACTCATTCATTCATGGTGCATGATTCATCTCATTTTCATATAATTTGAGCATAGAACTCTCTACTGGGCACATGTTTTGCTCAACCTATTATCATTTCAGGTGCATCCCAAGGATCCTGACGCGGAGTGCATGGTGTGTGTGCTTGACTTCATATCTTTTGAGAGCCGTCATTGAGAAGTGGTTTTATCATCTTTTGTTCGATCTCTTGAAAAGATGTAATTGTAAATTCATTTGAACTCTTTAACCTTTGATATCATGTAACTTCTAAATTTACCGTTTATGACTAACTATGGAATTTAGGCTGTAGTGCCAATGTTGTAAATCTTTAAACTTGGGGACTTGATTTGTAAGTGGTCTTTTGGGAACTCTCTTTGGGTACTATCGATATTATGCGAGGATCGTGTATTGAATGAATTACTTATTTATGTTGAAAATCGAGGGTGTGACATTAAAAGTACTTTCGAATTTCTGAAATTGTGGCTAAGGCTTTGGCGGTTGGTTGTGGGGTTAATTGGTGGTGTGGAGTCGATTCTAATAAAAAAAAAAAAGGGGAGAGAGGGGGGGGGGAGGTAAAATTTGAAAGTAACAAAAAAATGGTGGTTAAAGTTATTTTGTAAATAGTAAAAAATAGAGTTAAAGTAATTTTTGATAAATAGTAAGGAAAAAAAAAGAACTTTATTGCATATTTATTTACCAATAAAAAAAGAAAGAGTTAAAAGTAATTTTTGAATGTAAAAAGTAAAATAAAAAATAAAAAGTTAACGCCTTCCGTTAGGACTAGACGAAATTGGACGGCAGGTGCTTAATTGTTAACGGAATGCCAAGTTTAGGTGTTTTTTTTGTTAATAGTGAAAGTCCAGGTGCTTTTTTGCGAGTTGTCAGAAAGTTTAGGGGTTTTTTTGAAATTTTCCCCAGGATTTCCAAGTGAACTTACAGAAACAAAACTTTCAAACCAAAGACCATCAGCATTTTGATATCAATGAAGAAAAAATGAAGGGGCATTGGATGAGCAAATGAAAACTAGAATAGTCGCAGCTCCGAAAAGTAATGACAGCATAGAGATGCTAACTATCCAAAGCCAAAAGTAACCACAAAATAGAATGGTTTGGGGCCTTTGGGCATTTTGTCAATCAAACACGTGTCTCAATTAGGTAGTGTCACTTAGATATTAACCGATTGACCCAATCAAACAGGTAACTTGTAATAGACTTCATTAAAACTTACTCAATTATGTAGGAGACAATACTAATGCTCCGAAATTGGCCCCCCATCAGATTGCCTCTTCAACTGTTAACCGTGACCACAAGGTAAGTATTTTATTTCAAACTAGTGCTTGCCCGTGTCTACGGTACTATGCACCCCGGTTGGAATTGCTTGTCCCTATGACACTTGCTAGCTAGTGGCTCAAACACGAAATCGATTCATTAGTGTGTAATATGTGAACCTCTTCTTAGTGGCACGAAAGTGAATTACCCGTGCTTATGGCACCTCCCCAACTAAACTTTTAAGCTAGCTACAAAGAACTATCAATTTGCTTATGGAATCCCAATAAATACCAGGTAAAAAGTTAAAACCAGCAACAAACAGCAGCAACAAATCCAAAGCAGCAACAAACATAAGCATATTTCCAATAGAGAGATGGGATTCCGTCAAATATGGGTAGAGACACCATCATATCACAGAAAAGCAAATTATCAGTAGAAATACACTCAACATAGAGCAGAAATGTACACCATTAGCATCAAAGATCTTCACAACACTTTGACAAATTCACTCCTTTTATATATAGTGAAATAACAAATTCAATCTCTTTAAAATTGGTTCTTGAATACAGTCAATCTCATAGATTCTGCTATCTCACTTTTCCATATGTAGGGAAAAAATTCAAATGATAAGGACCCACCAGATTTTTCAAACCTCTGAGAGAAACCCTCCAAAACCCTTCCCAATCTTTTTTTCGCACTAAGCTTGAAGAGAGTCCACCAAATTTTCATAAGAAAAAATAATAATGTTCAGCTTTAGCTTATAAAAAAACAAAAACACAGATGAAGCAACCTGGGAAAAAACTAAAATTAGTTGCCATGCTATTCGAACTAATTCATGCTATAGTTGCCAAAATTCATTTTTTTTCTTTTTATAATTCTCATGCTATTCGAACCACAATCTTAAGAATTGAGATTGATTAGTTTAGCCAAAGGAAAAGGAACAAAAGAAAGAAAAAGGAAGACAAAACTTCTCTTCTTACCTGAGCTTAAAGGCTCTTCGCAAAATCTGACGTGAAACTAAACCAATTACCACGTCACACCATGCCAAAACAAAAACAAAAGAGAACGACTATGGAGAACCCTAGATAAGAACATAACCAAAATAAATTGAACATCTGTAGACACCCCAATCTGGGTCTCCCAATTGTTTTACTTTGTTTTACGGTTTTCTTGTTTCCCCGATGATGAAATCGGATCAAACGAGCTTGGATTGGGAATGGATTGAGTTTGGAGTGCTTAGAATCCCACTTGAACCTTTTGAACCCTTCTGAACCTTCAGTCAAACCCTAGGGTCAGATTTGACCGTCGCGCGACTCTTTTTGTTCCTCGCGCGATACTCAGCTTGCCAGGTGTGGTCAAAGTCAAACTGTTGACTATTGACCCTCGCGCGATGGTTCCGAACCCTCGCATGATGGTTCTCTCCTGTCACTATCACATAATCCAGCTGGATTTGTGATGATTGGGTGTCACATTGGTCCCCATGGGCTGGAACCCCGTTTTCCTCAGCTGAACAGGGTTCTGGCAGGTTACACCCTCACACCCTCACAACCACTCCCACTCACCTTGTTGGCTAGTCTATCCACCAAGTTGTGACCAGCCTTGTTGGCTGGTTGCAAAGCCATGTTTTGCCACCACCTAGCCCATTCACTTCCCCTATAAATAGCCCCATTGGTCTTCCATGTTAAGGGTTCCAAGAAAAAGGTTAAGGAGTTTAATCACCATTCACAAGGCAATTAGCCCTCTAGCATAAAGTTACTAACCCAAACCACTTTCTAGCCTTCCAACCAAGTGTTCTACACACACACACTTAGTCAAAGGCTTCACCAATCAATCCAATCCATTTCCAAACCCTTTCCAAGCAAAGGTATAATGTTTGGCCTGTTTCTGTTTTGATCCCTGAAGGGGGCTGACAGGGCCAAGGCTGGTAATTAATACCATGTCCTGGTCCTAAAGCCAGCTGTAGACACTTCCCAAATGGGGCATCACCATACAGATTGATCACATTGTGTTTGCTCGATTGGTTGCTTGCTTCGTAAACCAAAATCATGGACATCCCCATGGCTAGGAACATCGCCACATGATAACGGTTATCATCAAATAGAGTCGCCACCCAGTTTATTAAAATTGGGAAAACATATAGAGATTCTGGATACGGGAGCCAAAAGTACAATAAGGGGAAGGTGTTAGGCACCCCTCTTTGCCCAGTCGTGAGACTGGCCCATAATCGTTCAACATAAGACGTGTAGATGCTTTGTTTAATTCTAACATATAGTCTATTTAATTAATCCTTTAAACAGAAAGTAAAGTGAGCCAGGACTGTAACTGAAGCATGTGTCAAAAAGCAAAACAAAACAAGCTGTTCCAGGGAGATGGATTCCGCGGCCGGTGAATAGATGTCACGGCCGAGGGATCCTCCTGGTTTAATGTACCGGCAGAGGGATCGAAGCCCCGGTCGGTGTTCTTCCTCACACCAGACAGAAAGATTTACGGATAATTAAAATACTACGGTTAGTTAAAAATGCAGTAAATAAGACAAACCAGAGGCCGTTGGGCCTCACCACCTTGATCCCTCAGTTGCTTGATTGCTTTGGATTGGGTGTGATTGACTGATTGCTCGATTGAAAACCCTAGGGTTAGGGTTTGAACTTCAGGGTTTGATCGCCGGATTGACGGCTGCCTTCGGGAGGTTAGGGCTTTTGAAGAGTGGGTTTGAGAGAGTATTTTGGCAGAGTTTCGTGGCTTGAGAGAGTGTGTACTCTATGAATTTTTTGTGTTTATTTCGGAGCCCAAAGGCTCCTTTATATAGGCATAGGGATGACTCACTCCGGCCAATCAAATCATGAGATGGCAATTGCAATTGCAATGCATCTCTAACTCTACGTCGTAATCTCTGAGCGTAGCCCGAACGCATCGGGAAGGTAGTGTAGTTGGATCAAACCAAACGTCTGACAGAACGTTCCAGAGTCTGGAAAAAGGTCGATCTGGCGGCCGAGCAAAGGATGTCGCGGCCGTGGAATGGATATCTCGGCCAAAGGATAGATCTTGCGGCCGAGGAATTGATCTCTCAGGGAGATTTTGCTGACAACAGGTTGCTCGGGTGAGGAATTGAAGTTTTAGCCGTTAGATCGATGTTACGGCCGCCAGATGGATTCTCCTAGGCTTCTGTATTTCTGTCTGAAAGGCTGTATGGCTCTGAATTGGGTCCTCTAAGTGGTTCAAAGTTCTCACCAAAAGTCCTAAGGCCCTTAAGGAAGCAATCAGCAATCGCTGTATCCGTTTCATCATCGGGATTGTCCCAAGGTGGGACTTGAAATAATCGTTAGGCCAAATTGGGGTGTCTACAGATGCCCCTCTTTGACTGAACTTAGACGGATCGCGAGACATGTTTGAGTAAGAGTCAAAGCTGTAAAAAGCAACTCAATTTGGTCCAACCACTATTCTAAGGGGTTTTCGAAAAAGGTTTTGTTATGGTCGGGCCGGGAGGCTGCCTACGTATTCCACAAGGGAAATTCAGACCAATCGTAGTTCGGGAAGTTATGGTCGGGCCGGGAGGCTGCCTACGTATTCCACAAGGGAAATTCAGACCAATCGTAGTTCGGGCAATAAAGAAAAGTAAAAAGTTTGGAGGGTTAGAGACAGAAGACGTACCTTAAGGCTTGAAAAGCCGTAGTGTGACGTACCTAGACTGAGCCAGGGTTTTGGCGGAAGATAGTTGAAGGAGCGCGGGGCTGCCAGGGGAGTTTCTTTGCGGAGAGCTTCCTTAGTATTTTGGGGTAGACCAGCACACGGCAGGTGCGTTTGCTTTCCTTGGTCATCCTTACTTTGACTGAAAGGAGCTCGGTAGAGTAGCCTATCCTTGCGAATGAGCTGGAAGGAATTGATGTAGTGGGGTGGAATCCAGACCATCTACTGGGGATGAGTTGGACGCTGGTTTGCTTTTGGGGGGCGCAGGGCCAGTAACTGGAGCACGGAGCTTTGGTGATGAGGAAACCGAGGCACGGAGCCGGTTGTAGTCATAAGGCGAGAGCCTGGAGAGTGATAGAATCGAGGCGTAGAGCCTGTTGCAATCTTGAGGCGAAGGCCTGAGGTGAGCTTAGAGCTTGATGAGACCGAAGCGCGGAGCTGGTATTGATCAGGATGAGAGCCTGTGGTGTCAGAGCTTTGAGCTTGACATAATGAACCGAAGCGCGGAGCTGGTTGTATTCTGATGGTCTATGCACGGAGCTTTCTCATCATAAGTGTTGGCGTGGAGCCAAAGGATCGATGCGCTGAACCGATCAATAAAACTAAGGCATAGTGCCGGTTGATTGCAGGGTTGACCTGTTTCATGAGAGATATGCAGAGTGTATATGTGTGATGATGGTTGTTAGATGTGAACAGATATGATGATGCAGACTCGATGTGAAAATGCAATATGTGCACGGGCCCGTGCGTGTGTGTTTGTTTTAAGCTTAGAGCTTTTATCAAGTTCCGGACTTGAGCATTCAGAGCGTAGAGCTTGAGCATTCGGACGGCAGAATCCGAGCATTCAAAGTACAGGCTTTGAGCGTCCAGTACGCAGTGGTTGGGCATCCAAGCGTAGAGCTTGAGCATTCAAGTGTATGACTTGAGCATCCAGTACACAGTGGTTGGGCATCCAAACGTAGAGCTTGAGCATTCAAAAATGTTAGATTTTTGAGCATTCAGGCGTAGAGCCTAAGAATAGATGTCTTGATTGTTGGGATGGCGTAGAGCCTGTATCTTGTTTACGGCTTCGAGCCAGTTGAGATAATGGGCTTTGAGCCGCTGAGATTGCTTGTTTACGGCTTTGAGCCAGTTGAGATGATGAACATAGGCTTCGAGCCTGTTAAGAACTTGATTGTGTACGGCTTCGAGCCAGTTGAGACAATGGGCTTAGAGCCGCTGGGTTGGTTGTTACGGCTTCAAGCCAGTTGAGATAGTAGATACAGGCTTCGAGCCTGTTGAGGTGATGGGCTTGTAGAACTGCTGAGATGAGTGATAGCGAGCATAGAGCTGCTGTATGAGTTGATGTGAGTGACCATAGGCACGGAGCCGTTGAGATAGTTGGGTGCGGGCGTTGAACCACTGAGTAGCAACTTTGGAGCTGCTGAGATGATTGGTATGGGCGTAGAGCCGTTGAGAAGGTAGGCGAGGAGCCTGTGTGGAGCTGCTGGGATGATAGGCGAGGGGCCTGTTTGATAGATGGGCGTGGAGCCGCCGATTTGACAGGTGCAGAGCCATTGAGGTAAGCGTTGGATTGCTTTGATAGTGATGAGCTCGGAGCTTGTTGTAGCAGATGGAGCTATGGAGCTATAGGGTTGCTGGTAACAGCTGAGTGGTAGCAAGCTTGGAGCTGCTGAGCTTATGATATTAGGCGATGCGCTGAGATGATGGGCGTGGCGCCAATTGAATAGCTTGATAGCGAGCTTAGAGCTGCTGAAGTGGTGATGGTGCAAGAAGCACGGTATTGCTGAGATGATAAGCTTGGAGCCGTTGAAATGATGGGCTTGGAGCCGTTGAATAGAGCTGCTAAGATGATTACATGCATAGAACCTGTGTTGAGCGATGGCAAACTTGAAGCTGCGGAGTTTGAAGCAAGGAGCATGGTGTTGCTGATAGTAAGCATAGGGCTGTTGAGATAATGAGCTCGGGGCTTGGTTGCAGAGTTGTTGAATGGACACGGAGCTGCTAAGTGATCATGATGGTGAGCATAGGGCCGCTGAGTGAGCTTCAAAGCTGCTGATAGTGAGCCTAAAGCTGCTGGGCGCTAGCGAGTATGGGCATAGAGCCGCTGAAGCTGTTGGATATGGAGATGTTGGGATAGCTTGCTGAGTGACTAAAGTATGGAGCTATTGAGCACGGGGTACTGCTGAGGCGGGGGAGTCATTGACTGGCTTTGATAGTAGCAAGCATGTAGCTGTTGAGTGACTTGATGGGGATGAATAGCAGAGTCGTCGAGTGTCTTGATTGCTGTAGGCATGAACATGGAGTTGCTGGGTGACGATGAGCATAGAGCTTGGTGATTGTTGTCGTACTTCCGGAGTACAGTAACTGGGGTGTAGAGTCTGAAGGATCTTTTGGGTTTTGCGAGCAAGAGTTCACAGTCTATAATCCTCAAAGGTCAAGTGACCAGTAGTTGCGAACTTGCTGCTTCAGAGAGAGCTCCGAAAAAGTCCCGAAGTGGGTCCAACATTGGTGCTTGAGATTCCTCATGTTCGTGATTGCCTCCAAGGCTATATTTCACTTGCTCGGGATTGCCCCCAAGGCTAGATTGCGTGCATTTGGTAACCCCTGCAAGGCTTTTGTCATTGCTTGATTCTTCTTAAGCTTGGGAATGCTCCCAAGGCTAATTTCCTCATGCTCGGAATGATCTTGAGTCTTAGACTGAGTGCTTCTGGCAGACATTTGACAGCCTATGCAAGGCTTTTGATTTATTCTGACGCTGGTGCTTGATGTCATGCACGCTCAGGAATGCTCCCAAGGCTGGATTTGATTATAAGTTCTATTGGCCACGGGCCCAGGATACCACGAATGCTTTGTTGGTGCCTGGATTCAAATCGATTGCCTTTGAAAGAGGAGATTTTGAAGAAGGATGCAGCAGCTGCGAGGTTGATTTATCGGGCGTGGGAACGCCAGGAGTCAGAGGATTGATTCCACGTGCTTGGGGTGCCTTTAAGGCTAGTTTCCACATGCTTGGGGTGCCTCCCAAGGCTGGTTCTGAGTATGCTCGGGATTGCCCCTAAGGCTAGTTCTTGACCATATTCCCCTTTGACTTTGTTGACTTGTTGACCCAAAGTGCCATAAGGTTTGTTAAATGCTTCGGCCATTAATGACTTCAGAGATTTCCATCGCCTCCATTAACGGGGTGCCTTCTGGAGGCTGAATGCTTTCTAGAAGCTGGCTATACAAACGCTTTCTGGAAGCTAGCAACATAAACGCCTTCTAGAGGGCTTTATCAACACGGATGCCCTTTTTGGAGGATAGATGCCTTCTGAAGGGCTGGAGTGTGCAAGCTTTATACAGGTGCTTTTTCTTGTTGGCTGTTCACTCAATGTATTAAGTGGAAGCCGCATGATTGTTTCGCTGGCCTGGAAGTGGTGAGACTACTTAACCTCAAGATGTGAGCTCGGGGCAGCTAAAGTAAGCACTGCACTGTTAAGAAGGAACCTGCTATACAGCGAGGCCTGAGTGTAGAGTTGCTCGGAGTTCTTGAAAAGCCAGATAAGGCCGCGAATACGACAAGGCACGTGTATGGTGCTACTGAAGAGCAAGTGTGAGGCTTCTGATTTTATGAAGGCAGAGCTGCTAAGATGGAGATGAAAGCACGAAGCAAGGAGCTATGGAGATGTGAAGTGTGAAGCCACTTTAATGCTATTGGCATGGTGCCATTTGTAGAGTTTGCTGGGGCTGTCTTTCAGCTTCTTTGACTTGGCTCTGTCGGTCATAGATACCAAGCTCGGTATGGTCGGTTCAAGGACTGAAATCCAGGAGAATCCTGCAATCCACATTTGAATGGTTTAGAAAACAACAACATGCAACAGGCTTGGAGTCGACCACGGGCCAAAGTCCTTTTATGCTGACTGCTAGGGGCAGGACCGCCACACTTAATGAACCCTAGTTCAAGAGCTTGAACGATTGCGGGTAACATGGTTTGCAACGCGACATATATGCATTTGAGTATTTAAAAAGAAACGCAAGCCCCCTGTTTAGGCTATGAATGCTTGACCCTAGCTCAAATGTGCATGATGACAATGATCTAATTGCCCCTAGCATAGAAACATGCGATGTAAACAGCAATGAATGTGAGTGCAATGCTTCTCTTTCTGTTTGGCAGAGATCTTGGCATGCCCCTGATAATGCTGTGTGACAGCATTTCCACAAAAGAGTTGAGGTGTTCTCCCAGGTTATGACGCTTCTTAGGCTGAGCTTCTTGAAGGCCGAGTGTGTTGGCAAGGAGATAGATTTTACAGTGCGTCCCTTTGTTGCTCTTTTACTCCTCGCATAGAGATGATGACCATGATGCCTTGATGATTCTGCCTTGTTTGATCATAAGAAACACCTCATATTTGGAGTTAGCTTGTGCAATCATGACAAGAGGTTGGTGCAAAAGACAGGGTGATAGCGATATGCATGTAAATTCGCAATGTATTCTGGACATCTCAACTTCTGCTTATTTGATCAAATGCTTCCCCTTGATTTGGGGAGACCAATAGTGACTTATTTACTAGCCAGGTGTTTGAAAGACCGCAATGCCTTAGCGGCACTACTGAAAACATTGTTTGGTCAAGGGACCATATTGCTACACTCCTCATGAAATGAGAGACCCATATTATTTCCTCAGAGATTTGCAAAAAGTGACTGTGCTTATATTTGCTGTGTCAAGATTGTTTGAGATAAGATCAATTTTGAAAGTTTTTCCTTAAGGATTTTCAAAATCATATCATTTCATCTATATGTTCCACACTCACGTCATTCAATCATCAAAGGACGCATAATTATTTTGCAAACCCATGTCCTTAGCCAATTAGGTGAGTTTGTTGCTTCGAGCTTGATCTGACTGACTTAAGTTGGATTGATAGGCACCTATTGAGACCCATATGAGAGAAGTGCATAAAGGGGATCATAGCCATGTCCCTTGTCCCACGTTACTCTCCACGTTGTGTGATTTGCTAAGAAGATGCAAATTCCAATATTCTTGCCCTTCGTGTTAAGTCCCACATTGGTGATGCCCCTAGTGTTTAGGACCTTGCTACTAAGTCGTGTTCCCCAATCTGAGAGGACTTTGTTACGGACCATAATGTAGGCTTGGGGTTTTGGGTTGAGAAAGAAACGGATGTAAAGGCTCAAACCTAATTTCTACTCACACTTGGGTTTAAAAAAAAGCTAGCAGCCATCTTCAACATTTTTATCAACCCTTGTTGTCTCTTATCTCACTTTGTGTGAAAGAGTTGGTTTCTTCGAAAATGTCCCTTGTATGTATTGGAAGAAATGTTTCCTTCAAAGTGCCCCTTGTATGACGGGGTGCTCATTTTTTCATTGATTTTTCTTTCATCTCTCATTGTATTTTTTTGTGTTTGCCCCAGTGTAGGGGATGGCTGCCTAGCAGGCTGTTCAAAGAAATTATCCAGAGGCTCGATGTGGCTAGCAAGGGATAAGTGTTTGGGATAGAGAAATGAATGCCTTTCTTCATCTTGAAACACACGACAAAGTGGAAAGGATCCTAACCAAGAAATTAGAGGCTTCGAGGTTTAACCAAGTTGATTTTCTAAGATTAAGGACAATCTTTTGAGACACATTTTAGATGCATGGAGACACGGCTAATTTCTCACTTTGTTCATGCTCTAACTTTTGCCTAGACCGCCCTTACGGGTTTTCAATCTAGCGAGCTCATCATTTTTTTCTTTTCTCTGTATTTTTCCTCTCTTTTCTTCTTTCTCCTTCTTCATCTTAAATAGCATGTTTTGCTTACAAGTGATCTCTGTGAGGGTGCAGAGATGTGTCAACTCCTTCTTAACTCAACAGAAATGATGCGGGTCATAGCTTTGAAAAACTCATTTTGCGCTTTTGACAATTCAAGTGATTATGATGTGTTCCAAAAGATGCCATGAGATTACTTTGAAATCCCTAAGGATTGTTTTCAATACTCAATATTATCATGAGCATTCTATAGCAGCGAACTAGCACAGGAGGGAACATTTTCAAATTTGTGGCCGACCAAAAGGTGCCTACGTATCCCAACAGAGAATCAGGCCATTCGTAGTTCATATTTGAGGAGACTTGAATTTAAGACCCACATTTCATGCTGAGTGTGACGATTGGCCAGAAACCATGATGAGCAAAATGATATCAATTTTTCAAGAGAAGCAAAACATGGGCCAAAATGGTGGTGAAAGTTAGCTAGGTACGAGAAGATTGTTTTAAAATCTAAGCCAAGACGTGATGGACATGGTTGCCATTGCTCAAACTTGGTTGGATTAAAACTTCAATTTTTTTCCGTAGCCATTACCATCATGTCTGAGATCAAAACTCCAAATCTAAGAGAAGGAGAAACCTAATCATGCTTAAGTTGAGATATCCAAAACTAATTGTCCATGCGTCACATTTTCTAATATGCAAACTGCCCTTAGTGGTGGTGCAACCAAATGACATGCGATGAACAAAGAAAGGAAATGAGGGGGATGGACTTCTCTTTTGGTTTGGCCCCTGCATAGTTAGAAAGAGGCAAGCAAAACGATATGTATACATATAGCATCACAGCTACTTACACAGATTATGGATGAGTCATGCAATGCAATTCGTTTGTATGCATGAGTTTATCGGATACTATAGATAGCCAGCCATTTTTTATATGGATGATTCTTAAGACTCGTTGCTGCCACTTAAGATCCCACTTCCAAGCCAATCCATATTATGAGACAAATCGAAAAGGTTGAGCATATGGCTACAACAGAAAGTAGACTCGGAGTCCATCGCTGTGCTAGCAGCTATTTGAATGTTTCAGAAAAACTTGTCATTAGATTAGTCATTGCAAAAAGTTTTGAAAGTTCCTTCAATTCTTGGTTAGGGAAAATCCTTTCTCAAAACGTGATTGAGGTAATTGAAATCCATTTGATTATTTGCTAGCACATTGACAACCTCCTAAATTTTACCAGCTCGTTGAGGTAAGCATGCTCAGAATTTTGAATTTTGAAAGATGGGTTGCTAGGCCGATTTGGAAATAGGAACCAAAGTCCTAAACTTGTCATGCTGAATCATCTATGGAGAAATAAGTATTGCAAGTTCTATCCATAATATCTTTGACTTTGCATACAATCATCCATAACCTGCTCTACTACTTTACACTCCCTCTTTCCTTTAGCCTTGCAAGGCAAAGATTGCTAGAGTAACCTCTAGTTCAATTGCCGGCGGGGCAGCCAGTGTTTGATTTCGTTCTAGAAATCCATGCTTCGCGGTGCTTTTAAGTAAAGCGAGAGTGTTAAGTAAGCAATGATGCTTTTTACCAAAAATATACCTTGCAGGCAACGCCATTAGTGCTTGGCTATAAAGACTTAGGGTTAGGGCTTTTAGTTCAAGCCCTAACCCTTCTGCACAGAAAGAGATGTTACAACAACATATACAAGGTGTGAGGAAGAACTTAGAAGTAAAAATGCAAGTATGTTCCTAGCCTGTAGGTTCCTGTCTTAGTTTGATAAGTTCTATGGCTTTCTAAAACATGCAAGGTTTTGGTAGTCTTAGGGTGCTCCGTTGTCAAAGGGCACCAATCCTCTCACCAGCCCATCATAGGCGGTGATTGGGTGATTCCCTTTTTGATATACCACTAGGTACGAGTGACTGTGAAGTTTGCTGGAACCCCCAACATAGCCCGTGTCATGCCGGGATATCAGGTGAACTCAATGGGTTGCCCGCTCGATGCATATGACAGATGAATTAAATAAGGCATGTATTAGTCTTATGTTGAACTTTCTGGTTATGGCTCTCATGTCCCCAGCGGAGTCGCCAAAAACTGTAGACACCTCCCAAACGGGGCATCACCATACAGATTGATCACATTGTGTTTGCTCGATTGGTTGCTTGCTTCGTAAACCAAAATCATGGACATCCCCATGGCTAGGAACATCGCCACATGATAACGGTTATCATCAAATAGAGTCGCCACCCAGTTTATTAAAACTGGGAAAACATATAGAGATTCTGGATATGGGAGCCAAAAGTACAATAAGGGGAAGGTGTTAGGCACCCCTCTTTGCCCAGTCGTGAGACTGGCCCATAATCGTTCAACATAAGACGTGTAGATGCTTTGTTTAATTCTAACATATAGTCTGTTTAATTAATCCTTTAAACAGAAAGTAAAGTGAGCCAGGACTGTAACTGAAGCATGTGTCAAAAAGCAAAACAAAACAAGCTGTTCCAAGGAGATGGATCCCGCGGCCGGTGAATAGATGTCACGGCCGAGGGATCCTCCTGGTTTAATGTACCGGCCGAGGGATCGAAGCCCCGGTCGGTGTTCTTCCTCACACCAGACAGAAAGATTTACGGATAATCAAAATACTACGGTTAGTTAAAAATGTAGTAAATAAGACAAACCAGAGGCCGTTGGGCCTCACCACCTTGATCCCTCAGTTGCTTGATTGCTTTGGATTGGGTGTGATTGACTGATTGCTCGATTGAAAACCCTAGGGTTAGGGTTTGAACTTCGGGGTTTGATCGCCGGATTGACGGCTGCCTTCGGGAGGTTAGGGCTTTTGAAGAGTGGGTTTGAGAGAGTATTTTGGCAGAGTTTCGTGGCTTGAGAGAGTGTGTACTCTATGAATTTTTTGTGTTTATTTCGGAGCCCAAAGGCTCCTTTATATAGGCATAGGGATGACTCACTCCGGCCAATCAAATCATGAGATGGCAATTGCAATTGCAATGCATCTCTAACTCTACGTCGTAATCTCTGAGCGTAGCCCGAACGCATCGGGAAGGTAGTGTAGTTGGATCAAACCAAACGTCTGACAGAACGTTCCAGAGTCTGGAAAAGGGTCGATCTGGCGGCCGAGCAAAGGATGTCGCGGCCGTGGAATGGATATCTCGGCCGAAGGATAGATCTTGCGGCCGAGGAATTGATCTCTCAGGGAGATTTTGCTGGCAACAGGTTGCTCGGGTGAGGAATTGAAGTTTTGGCCGTTAGATCGATGTAACGGCCGCCAGATGGATTCTCCTAGGCTTCTGTATTTCTGTCTGAAAGGCTGTATGGCTCTGAATTGGGTCCTCTAAGCGGTTCAAAGTTCTCACCGAAAGTCCTAAGGTCCTCAAGGAAGCAATCAGCAATCACTGTATCCGTTTCATCATCGGGATTGTCCCAAGGTGGGACTTGAAATAATCGTTAGGCCAAATTGGGGTGTCTACACCAGCAGAGTTACAAGAATCCGTGGCAGCTAAACCCTCGCGCGATGGTCCACAACACTCGCGCGACACTTGTGTCAGCAAGAGAATGGTCCTCGTGGGGAAGGGAGGCTAGCCCTTTACTGTTTTTGCAATATTAGTATGCCTGTTGAGCTTCATTTCAAATATTGATCACTGTTATGCATGCAAAACAAAATACAGTAGCTTAGTTATTTGTCTCATAGTTTGGAATGCCTTTGGGTGATCCCTGAACCTGTCTCAGGACCCCAAACATGCAAAGCAATTCCTGGAAGTCCAGTCAGGACTTTCACGCGACACTTACTCTCTGTCGCGCGATGATTCTGTGAACCCCAGGAATGGCCCTTGCATGGGCAACCAGGCCCTTGGCCTCCTTTTATCCCCCACTGTTTAGGGGCTGTGTTTCCTTTTTATTCAGTTCCATTTTCAAGCTGTCTGTAATAATAGTATTTTACAATCCCTTTGATAAACTGCTTGGTTTGCCTCCTAGGTGTGCGCTGGTCCTTCCAGAGCCCAGAATGGGATGAAATTGGAACTGCTTGGTTTGAGTGTCTCGCGCGATGGTTCGCTTGCATGCAGATTTGTTCGTGCATGCAAGTTGGCCATCATGCAGAGCAAATCCATCCCGAGCCTGGTCTTGGCATCTGATCGCTGTTTTAGGCTTCATCCCATTTATTACTCGTCATGCCATCCATCCATGCTATTATTTGATCACATCTTGCAAATTGTTACAGTTTTAATCCCCGATTAACTGTTCCCCCGCCCTAATTGGCTAAAATTAATTAAAAGAAGAAGAATCACAAAAGTTTTCATAAAAATGCCTAAGTAGAGACCGATTTTCGGATTGGGCGAGAAAGGTGCCTTAAAACCCTTCCCCTCTCGTAACCTGGCTCCCGAACCCAGATATGGTTATGACGGATGTAGACACCTCCCTGGAGCGGGGCATCGCCATACAGATTGATCATGCTTATTGCTTGATTGGTTGCTTGCTTCATTAGCGCTCGTCTCTCCGCTCGCGCTCCCTCGATTTCCAAAAAAGGGCCGCAACGGGGAAAAGGAACGAAATCCTTTCTCCGAGGGCATGCTGCCCATAGTGGCGACTCTGCTGGGGATTAATCGAACCAATATTAATTCATACTTAGTGTAGGGAGGTGTTCCCGAACAGGTGCAAATAGTTGCCGAACACGTGGTGTTCTTGATAAAGTGTAATGAGGAAAATGATATGGGGGCCCATATAAGGTGGGCGGCGGCGGTAAGGTCCAGTGCTACGAGGAGGCACCAGATTAGACGATCTGTTCGGCTGGGATAAGCCAGTGACATGAGAAGTCATTAACTGGTACAGTTTGTTCGGCCTAGGTGGGCCGGTGACATGAGAAGTCATGTACTTGTGCAGTCTGTTCGGTAGGGGCATATGCCGAACAGATAGAATCATCTGATGAAACAATGTCTTAAGAGATAAGGCGATAGGAGTGTTCTGAAAGAGGAGCCCAGTATACGGTAAAGATAAGTTAAGGGGCAGTCCTATTATGGGACGAACCCCTCTAATTTAAAGACCCTATAAGTAAGGGGTCTCAGTTGATTGGGTAAGAGATTCCCAGAAGAGCCAGGTTTCCTATACGAAGTAGGAGACCTGGGGCGATGAGGATGCTTGAAGAGCAAGTAAGTGGATATCTATAAATACAAGGTAAACCTAGAAGAAAAAGGTACGCAATAAGTTGCATTCATTCCACACTTTCCTACTGAATTTAGGGTTTTGATACAGTACGAGATACTAACTTAGGCATCGGAGGGCCTTTGCCACGAGAGGCAAAGGTGCGCTCACCCCTTGTC
Source organism: Rhododendron griersonianum (assembly GCA_018127125.1). NCBI lineage: Eukaryota > Viridiplantae > Streptophyta > Magnoliopsida > Ericales > Ericaceae > Rhododendron > Rhododendron griersonianum. The sequence goes on along the minus strand of CM030790.1, from coordinate 33,598,017 downwards.
TGTTTTACAGGTTAGGGTTCAGGCGAAGGTATTAGGGTTCCGGTTGGGCAGCACGTGAAGGAAGGAGATTCAGTGCTGTTTTAGGTACTATCTATTTTTCTCCACCTACACTTAGAATTTAATACGTTTGGGAACAATCCCTTAAAAGCTTGTCAAAACGGTTAGCTTCGCGCTGCCGAAGGTTGGGATGGTGATTTAACAGGACCTCGTGTCCGGCCATTCTAATATGGGGCTTTTCCGATTGTTCGCTCGCGTACTTTCTTCTAAAGATGGACTAAATAAAGTGAGCCAAATTTGAAAAGGTGTTTTTACGATTTTATGACTCTTCTTCTTTTTATCAAATTTTAGCATCTCATTTGTATCGATGTGGGATAAGCCTCGTTGGATCGTTTTGGCAATCCGGCACGGTTTACCGGAGCCCGGGGACCCCGAATGACCAACAACCTTCGACGATGATGGGTCATGCTACCGTTCGACTGTTACTCTGCGAATACGCGGGTAACGGGAGGTATATCTGTGGCCCTGGTCCGAGGAACCTGTTACGAACCAAAACCGGCCTTTTGCATATACAAACTATTAGAACTCTCCAAACTAGGACAGGTACCCACAGGATAGGATCTACTTGCATCTAACCCTGTAAATGCCTATGTGTTACTGCTTTTCTTATCGCATGAACTGTGCATACATCTCGTTCAGCGTAGAAGCATGTCTAGGATGGCTCCTAGGTTCTCGATTTGTTCCGAGTCTGTCTTTAGGCTTAGTAGGACACTGTCACGGCCCGATGAGGAGTCGTGCATCTCGGTGCGCGTTATGATCTTTTAAGTCCTTTTACGGTGGGACTTTAGGAAATCAGAAACTTTTCTACACCTTTGCCCATGTACCTGTTTATGGTTTCAAACAAAAAACGAGGAACCACGGAGTAAAATGCCATGATGCTTACACCAAAAGGTAACAAGTGCCTCGTCACTTACACCGCCCGGCTAATAGCACAGTGTTGCTCACGCCAATCTGGTTATGGCATCATGATAATCATACCGAGTTGTTCTGGCTTCAGAAACTTGAAACCCCGAACATCGAAATGGACAAAGGTTTAGACTCCTTTCGACATCCTTTAGGATCGCTCGTTCCAAACAAGGATACATTTTTGAAAAGAATTCTGAGGGCCTTAAACAGTGTCCAAAGCATCGTGAGACAGACTTGTCTTCTGGTTCTAGAGTCTAGGGTGACACTGACGACGTTGGCTGCATCCGCTTTAGTCTTTTATTTAGATTAAAGTTACTGCAGGACCCTTATTAAACCTCCTTTTGCCTTGCAAGCAAAGATCTGAATCATTGCACCGCCAAGGAAAGTATCGAGGCCAGTCGCCAAACCCGCTTGGAAACGTCTACATCTGAATCCGGTTCAACGGCTTGTCAGGTCACAATCCCAGTCAGTCGCCACGGAAGACTCTCTGCACACTCTGTTGACTGCTCTACAGTCAGATTCTCAGACAGGTTCACCACCAGTCTTACAGGAAGAGCGTCCGACTACCCCATCATCCGCATCAAGCAACTCCGAACCTCCTGTCACGATGGAACGGCCACAGTCAGAACCTTTTACCTTGGAGACCATGCTCATGAACCTTCAGGACAGCATCACCGCCATGCAGCAGAGGGCAGCTCAGACAGATGCTAACATTGCCCGTCTGAATGACCTCATCCACACTCGCCTTCCACCCCCTCTCGAGGAAGAAGGTGAGGACGATGAGTCTGACCAGGAGCAGCCCATCTTGGTTCCAGATCCGCTTCACGCAGGACGTCTCATGGTGCTGAACCCAAGGGAAGGCCGCAGGCCCGCTGCAAACCTTGCAGGTGGTAGACTGCCTCCAAACCAAGAAGAACCAGCTTAGAATCCGGATGTGGTCGCACTCATGGCCAAGATGACCAAGCTGGAGGAATCCATTGCTAAGACAGAAAAGATCAATGCCGGAGGGATCGATCTGGATCGCCTTTGCTTGTATCCCAATGCCAGACTTCCTGAAAAGTTCAAAATGCCGGACTTGGCTAAATTTGATGGGAGCGGTGACCCCAGGACTCATCTCTACAGCTACCATGCCGCCATGAAACTCATTTCTGTCGAGCCAGAGGCCATGTCGCAGCTTTTCCCTCAGACCCTTTCGGGCCTTGCTTTCCATTGGTTTTTGTCACTCGACATTGCCAAAAGAAGGACTTGGGAGGACATTGGGACTACGTTTATTTCGCAGTACAACTACAACTCCCAGCTGAAAATGACTACCCGGGAACTTGAATCCACCAAGATGGAAGCTAAGGAATCCTTTGCGGACTTCGTCAAAAGGTGGAGAGCTAAAGCTGCACAGATGACTGATCGCCCGAGTGAGAAGGATCAGCTCCGTATCATTTCCCGCAATCTCCAACCAGACTATGCTAGGCATCTGGTCCTGGCTCAGGCATCTGCCAACTTTGAAACCTTCTTCGACTCTGGCCTAGCCATCGAAGATGCTCTGCAGAGTGGGATTCTATCAAAGGGAGAATCCTCACACGCCACCAAGTCAAAGCCTCGGGCTTATTTTGGGAACGCAAATGCGCTATTCGGAACAGGGACTTACGCCAACACGGCAACCGCCAGTACCAACACCACTTCCTCCAGCACTGCTAATCACATTGCGAATGTCAATCAAGTCCAGACTCCGCAGAATAACCGGTCTCGGAACCAACCCCGCAGCTTCTCCGCTATCGAGGCACCTCTATCCTCGGTCTTGGAAAAGTTAGTCAAATCAGGGCATCTCAAGCCCCTGGATCCAACTCCTCTCCCCAAGAACCCTTAACCCGGCTTCAAAGCCAGCCTTTACTGTGCTTACCATCAAGGAGCGGGTCATCTCACTGACTTCCTGCTTTCGCCTCCGTCATGCAATCCAGGATCTCATTGACGATGGCACGCTGGAAACCCCTCCACCACCTCAGAAACCCAATGTCATTGCCAACTCTCTTCCCAAGCACAACGCTGTACCACATATCAGCCAGATATCTCTCAGCTCCGCTTATATCAACCCCAGCTCCACCATATTCAACCCCACTGACTATATAGCCTCAACCGATCAACCCAGGCCCATCGTGCCTTTCCCGCTCGAATCGTCCACCGAGATTTTTTATATACATGTGGTTGAAGGCCAGGTTGTTGACACTGATGCGCTTTCAGAACCTTTACAAGCTGGATCACCTGTCTCCGATGAATCTGTCAGCTCCCTCTTCCATCAATCAATCCCTGCTGTACAGATCAATTCTGCCTCGTCGCTTGACAGCCCGTACGCAACCATCGCTGGCCAGTTTCCTGATCCCTACCAGCCTTGGGTGCCTCCCTCAGATAGCAACATGCAAGCTACTGGCTGGGCCATAGCAGACAATTGGGACTATGCCATTCCTCTGATCAACGAGTGGTCAAGCTTTGAAGCAGACGGGATTCCTCCATAACCCGAAAATATCCCGTTTGATCAAGCCTGGTATGATGACTGGTTGGCTGGTTATGAAGCGGCCATGCTCGATCCTCTGGATGGCTTCTCCTTATACATGCTGTTCAACCCAATTGAGCCTCCAGTTCTCGAAGCAGAGTATTACTGGGATCCTGAGCCAACTTGGAATGCTCCCATGGACATTGACCCTAACCCCCTTCAAGGCTATGCTATACCGGACTACATGCTTCACTACGCAGAGGACGAACTTGTCCAGGAAGACCCACGGGCCCTGGGAGACCACGTTTCCCTCTTTGGTTCGATCTTTGATTCAGTTTGTGATACTGATCCCGACGCTGACTATGACCCCTGTTCCTACATTGTCGACGAGGAAAATCCGCGCCCTCAGGTGCCTTACTCCAGCGATAGGGACTGCAGTATCATGGTCACGGGCCGCGTTCCGCCTGCTAATCTTTGGGAAGTGGACGACATAGTGGATGTCCAAGTTGGAAATGAAGTCTGGGCTGTCAATCGTTCCCTGGTTGACACTGGTCTTTGGGATGTTCCCTTTATTGCAAATCTGGAGCCTGTTGCTGAAGTGGCTGCTGTGAAAGACTTGAGCTTCTAGGACTCCTTGCTGATGAAAGATCTGGCTGAGGATCTGGGCTTAGACATGGAAGTGCCCGTCTCTGCACCAACTACTGATAGAGGAAAGCGCAAACTGGGAGATGTCCCTGCTAACCTCTGGGATGTGAAGGAAGACCCTCAAGTCGTGCCCTCTTTGGGGAACGTTCACAATGTTACAAGGAGTGGACGAATTTTTCAGCCTGCTAATCTGCAGGCCGGGAGTTCTTCCAATCCTGCTAATCAAAGGAACGAACCTGTTTCTTTCCCAAGGTCTGCACCTCTTGAGGTACAGCTGGCAACCCGATTCCTGACTTAGTTCAGCGGCAACTTGAGCGGATTCCTGCCACAATTTCTATCTGGGGACTGATCTGTTCGTCCAAGGAGCATCGTCAAAGGCTTTGTCACGCTCTATCCCGCCTTGAAGTCCAGGCCAACGTCACGCCAGAAGCAATGATATCTCTCATCCTCCCTCCGACCTCCAAGCATACAGTGATCTTCACGGACAAGGATCTGCCGGTCGAGGGGGTCGACCACAACCGCCCTTTGCACATCACCGTCAAGTGTCGAGGACTCTAGGTCCCGACTGTTCTTATTGACAACGGCTCGGCAATCAACGTCTGCCCTCTGAGGGTCGCTTATCGTTTAGGACTCACCAAGAAGGATCTTGCACCTTCCAAACTGGCTGTCAAGGCATATGATGGCACCCGCCGCGTAGTCGAGGGTATTTTGAAGCTCAAACTCGATGCTGAGGGTTTTGAGATGGATGTGGAATTTCATGTCGTGGACATCCCTGCGACTTTCAATCTTCTGTTGGGCAGGCCATGGCTTCATCGGTCCGACATCATGGCTGTACCATCTACTCTCCACCAAAAGGTTATTCTGGGGCTACCTACTGGCACTTTAACCATCTGCGGGGATTCTGGCATCCGCCCGCTCAAAGAGGATGGGACTCCTGTTCTGGGAATTCAACACGGCGAGGAGGACGTCGACCTTAGGGGTTTCTCTTTTGATACTTCAGGCACTGTGATGGCCATCAACGTGGACGGAAACTTCCTCATAAGCTCGGTCGCCCTGGACATTATGAGGAGGATGTCTTATTTTCCGGGCGTTGGTTTAGGTTCTCGCCGTCAAGGGGTCCCGGAGTTCCCTACTTTTCCTTTCAACGAGGGCCGCTTTGGTTTGGGGTATATCGCCTCTGCCAAAGATGCCAAGCGGAGGAAATATATGGGAAAACCTCGGACCCTCTGCGGTGGTCCCAAATTTGTACGTGAGGTGGGAAATGCCGCTTACACTGGGCAGGCTGAGCCCTTTATTCATTCCGAAACTGGAGAGCTGCTGCCTGGGTTTGAGATTTTCGCTGATGACACCTGGTCAAGCAGTGATGATGAGCCAGCAAAGGTAGAATTCAAGAGGAAGCTTAATCAAGTGAAGATCAAGACTGACTGGCTAGGATCTATCAATCAGGGAAATTTGGAGCTGCTGTTCCAGGAATTCTCCCAAGTGGGTTTGGCTGGGGAAGCTGAAGAGGTCGAAGTGCTCATGCTCGGGCCCGACGCCCTCGAGGATCCCACCTCTCTCATTGTGAAAGCCAAGGGCTCTCTAAATAATTGCATTTTCAAGCCATGCCTGACTTGCATTGACGACACTTCTGAGTCTGAGTCTGAGTCTGTTCCATCCTCTAAGTCTAGCTCTGAGTCGGAGTTTGTGCCTCTGGGCCCTCCACGTCATAGCTTTTATTTCTAATTTGACTCTCTTGTACTTGGCGACCCTTCAGGGGCTTGTGAAATGAACGAAGCATCTTCTGACTATTTCAATGATCTTTATATAAACTCTATCGACCCTGACGATGAGGGGATAGATTTCGATGGGGACATTCCCAAGGAAATCCGTGCCTTCATCGAAAGGGAGGACGAAAGGCATGCTCAGCCGTTAAAAGAAGAAATAGTTTCTATAAATTTGAAAGATGAAAACGATCCCCGGATGGTTCAACTGGGCTCCATACTTTCACCAGAGGAGCATCGCGATTTCAAAGAGCTACTCACCGAGTTCAGTGACGTTTTTGCATGGTCTCATCGAGATATGCCCGGAATCGATCCCGAGATTGTGGAGCATCGCATTCCTTTGTTTCCAGATGCCAAGCCTGTGAAGCAGAAACTCCGACGGATGAGGCCGGATTGGGTTCAGAAGATTAAGGAGGAGGTTACTAAGCAGATTGATGCTGGCTTTCTCATGGTCTCTCAGTATCCCACATGGGTGGCCAACATTGTCCCTGTTCCTAAGAAAAATGGCCAAATTCGAGTTTGCGTTGATTTTCGGGACTTGAACAAAGCGAGCCCCAAAGACGATTTTCCCCTGCCACACATCGACGTGCTTGTGGACAATACAGTGGGGCACGCTTTGCTTTCGTTCATGGATGGCTTCTCTGGCTACAACCAAATTCTCATGGCACCCGAAGACCGTGAGAAAACCACGTTCATCACCGAATGGGGGACTTATTTCTATCTTGTCATGCCTTTCGGCTTGAAGAACGCCGGGCCCACTTATCAGCGAGCCGCTGCCACCATCCTGCATGACATGATGCACAAAGAAGTCGAGGTCTACGTCGATGATATGATCGCCAAATCCAAAACTCGAGAAGGCCACGTTCCTGTGCTTAGGAAGTTCTTCGAGAGATTACGAAAGTTTCGTATGCGTCTAAATCCTCAGAAATGCACCTTTGGGGTTACAGCTGGTAAGATGCTTGGTTTCATGATCACTTCTCGTGGAATTGAGGTCGACCCGTCAAAAATCAAAGCAGTCCTTGATATGAAGCCACCGGATTCTGAAAAGGGGGTGCGAAACTTTTTGGGAAAGGTACAGTTCATCAGCAGATTCATCGCCAAGTTGACTCTAACTTGCGAGCCGATGTTTCGTCAATTGAAGAAGAATACTCCGTTTGTTTGGATAGACAAGTGCCAGGCGGCTTTCACCTCCATTCAAACCTACCTGCAGAACCCTCCGGTTTTAATGCCACCAGTGCCAGGGAAACCCTTGATACTTTACTTGTCTGTGAATCCTTCGTCTATGGGGTGTTTGCTAGCTCAAGAGGGAGAAAAGAGAGTCGAAAAGGCCATTTACTACCTGAGTAAGAAGATGGTTGGCGCTGAGGAACGCTACACCGCTCTTGAAAAGACGTGTTGGGCTCTTGTGTGGGCATCCAAGAAATTGAGACACTACATGCTAGCTTACCCAGTGAAGTTGATTTCTCGAATGGATCCTCACAAGTATCTGTTTGAGAAGCCTGTGCTTACTGGTAACCTGGCGCGTTGGTTGCTTTTGCTCGCAGAGTTTGACCTCGAGTATGTCACTAGGAAGTCTGTCAAGGGACGCGCGGTCGCCGAATTCCTGGCTGATCATCCTGTCAATGGGCCAGAGGACTCGGATTTTGCATTTCCGGATGAAGGGGTAATGGCGATTGTCAAGGACACTTGGACCTTTTATTTTGATGGAGCAGCCAATCAGAAGGGATACGGGATTGGGGTTCTGCTGATAACCCCTGAAGGTGCTCATATTCCACTGGCATTTAAACTCAATTTCGATGTCACGAACAACCAAGTTGAATATGAGGCCTGCATTGTCGGCATGGAAGCTGCTCTTACGCTTGGTGTGGAAAAACTCGAAGTCATTGGTGATTCCAACCTTGTCGTTTCTCAGGCTAACGGGGACTGGAAAGTTCGGGAGGACAGATTGAAGCCCTATCAACAAGACCTGGAGGACCTCATTCCTCGTTTCAACAAAGTCACGTTCACGCACATCCCTCGGATGAAGAACCAGTTCGCTGATGCTCTAGCAACTCTGGCTTCCATGGTCGAGCTTCCGATTGGTGTCAAGCTTCGACCTATTCTAATTGAACAGCGGGACTTGCCTGCTTATCAGTACATCAATGCCGTCGATGATGTTGACGATGGCCTACCCTGGTATCATGACATTTGGAATTTCATTGAAAGTGGTCAGTTCCCGCCTGACACCACTAAGAAGGATCAAACAGTACTGCGAAGGTTAGCTGCTCAATACATTATCTGCGGAGGGAAGCTGTATCGGAGATCTTACTGCGGAATGCACAAGCTCTGTGTCAATGGTACTGAGGCCATCAAAATCATGGAGGAAATTCACGAAGGAGTTTGTGGCCCTCACATGAGCGGGGTCATGCTCGCCAGAAAAATCCTGCGACAAATCCATGGAATCTCAGTGTGTGGATTATGTACGCCGCTGCCATAGGTGTCAAATCCATGCCAATCTCATGCATGTCCCTCCTTCCAAATTGTTCGGCATGACATCGCCTTGGCCCTTTTCTGTCTGGGGTATCGACGTTATCGGCATGATCAGGCCTTCTGCTTCGAACGGGCATCGGTTCATTTTGGTGGCGATAGATTACTTCACCAAGTGGGTCGAGGCTGAATCTTACAAGACCCTGACGGCAGTTCAGGTCGCTCATTTCATCCAAAAGAACATCATCTATCGGTATGGGGTTCCACAGGCGTTCGTTCTGACAATGGGGTTCATTTCAAAGGCAGGGTGTTAGAACTTTTCGAGGAATTCCAGATTCAGGTTCATCACTCAATGGTCTATCGCCCTCAGACGAATGGGGCGGTCGAAGCAGCCAACAAGAACATCGAGACTATCATCAAGAAGTCCGCAGAGTCCGCCAGGGACTGGCACGAGCAGCTGCCTCTAGCTCTTTTGGGGTATCGCACGTCAATTCGAACATCAATAGGGGCAACCCCTTTTTCCCTAGTCTATGGGATGGAAGCTGTGCTTCCCATCGAGCTCGAAGTACCGACTTTGAGGATCATGGTTGAATGTGAACTCACGGAGTCCGAATGGCTTAGTGGGAGATTTGTTGAACTCATGCTCTTTGATGAGAGGAGGCTGCGTGCCTTGTATCATGTTCAGGGGTATCAGCGCAGAATTGCTCGGGCATTCAACAAGAAAGTGAGGTCTCGTGACTTGGCTGAAGGAGATATGGTCACGAAGGAAATCCGGGCTCCCATTTTCGATCTACGTGGTAAGTTCCGCCCGAAGCGTGCAGGACCTTACATTATCAAGACCATCCTCTCGGGTGGGGCGGCTCAGCTCATTGATCAGGACGGCAACGAGTTCAACACTCTGGTCAACCTGGATCAACTTAAATGTTACTATCCTTGAGAGAAGCTCGTTGGGCCGAAAACCACAAGGGTGGGCGGTCCCAAGCAAAAATTAGAGCAAGCCTGCTAGACTGAAAACCCAAGGGGGCAGTTTAGGCAAAAATAAATAGGCATTCAATCAAAGCTCGCTAGACTGGAAACCTGCAAAGGCAGTTCTTGGCAAAAGTTAGAGTGCAAAAGGAGAGCCAAAATACACGAGCGAACCTAAGCCTGAACTACGTTTTGACCGATTCCCTAGCTTGGGATACGTAGGCAGTCTCTCTTTGGGACTCGGTCATACTCTGTCGAACCTAAGCCTGAACTACGTTTTGACCTGATTCCCTAGCTTGGGATACGTAGGCAGTCTCTCTGTGAGATTCGGTCACAATCAATCAACTCGATCCAGGGTTTTTATTCCAGGGTGTGCTTCGACATTCAAAACGACGTGGCGTTCAACACTTGGACCAAAAAGGGGAAAATTCTTAATCTTTCACCTTTATTCAAAACTATTATTTCTATTACATAGGCTGTGCAGAGCCCTAAAAAGTAGTAAAGCATCAAAAACAGAACGAAATGCCAAGAGGCCCTCACGGGCTCACAGTTTATTCTAAGATCATTGGAGTTGTGTCAGGAGTCAGTCTGTGTTTTGTCTCCTTGCAACCTCTTCTCTTAGCCATGTTACATAGCGACGTTTGAGTCTCGTGCTGAAGTCGTCTTCCACTCCTCCGAGTTCTCTCAAGCCCCAGTTACGCTCATACCCTACTAGATGTTGGGCTGTGAATGCTAGAATCTGAAAATCTTCTATCCCAGCTCGATGAAAACCTTGGCTCATGCCTAACTGCCGCAGAATACGACCTGGAATGTAGAATGTGAAACTGGACAGCCCAGCAATCACCATCCTCTCAAAACCTGCAGAGTGCATAGCCATGTCCGGGATGTTCAGGGCTTTGTGCCGCCAGACGATCTCGCGCGGAGACATCTCTCGCATGAAGGTGTACCACTCCTCCTCAGACATCTCTGGGTACAGCATTCCCCTTTGATGCATTCGCCCAGGCAAACGGGGCCAGTTCGCTTCAGGAGCCGAGATTAGCCCGAGTTTGTCGCACAGCCACAACTGTACGAGCGAAAAGACAAGTAAGGAGCCACATAAGCCTGAGCGAAAGAAAATAAGTAAGGAGCTACTATATAGCCTTAGCCGAGAGTTGAGGTAAAAATAGACTGTGTGAAAGCCGGAAAAAGGTGAGCTGAGTGAGAATTTACCTGCAACAGGAGTGGGCTGCCACCGAACGTGTTCGTTTGACCGGCGGCCACCAAATCCAAACCAATGAGTGTTTCGGCGAGCACCATGGGAACTACGTTCTTTCGAACACCCATCTGTGTAGCCACGTCAACCAGCGAGGGGTCGGGCAATCCATGCGGAGACACCAGCAAGTATGCGGCCAGTATGCCAATTGACATGGCAAATCGACGTCGAGCCTGCAGAACGGTATCCGTTGGATCGCCGTCGGGCCCGTACCATTCCATTAGGCGCACGACGTTTATCTGTCCGCCAATCAGCAGGCCTTCTGCCGCACCCCTTGAAATATTCAGACAGGTTTTCAGCAGCTTTGACATGCTTTGTTTGTAAGGTGGCACGATAATCACGCTCGAAGCAAAGCCTTGGAGATATGCCTGAAATTCTTCTACGGTCGGGCACAGCTCGTTGTCCCCGAATCGGAATACATGGACGTCCCGGTCCCAAAACTGGAGAGCTGCTCTCAGGATTTCGGGGCGAAGCCTTATACTTTTTAGGAAGCGAAGGGCGGCCAGCCCGTGAGAACGGAAGCATAGCCAATCGCTCGCGACAAATTCTTCGAGCCACGGGCTGATTAATGCGGGAAGATGATTTGCCATTAGGGTCTAAGGCCTGTGGGATTTTTTTTTCCTACGGAGGGTATGTGATCACTCAGCAGGCAACTTTGCTTTTATAAGCCAAGGAAGTGTGTAATGTTTTTCCCTTGGATGAGGTGTCCATGAAAGGTGTCCCCCCTAGTCATTAAAAGCAAAGACACACCTCTGGGAGGAACCAGAAGCCCCTGCACGTCCAGAACTGCTGGCAAAGCCTGCCACCTTTTACTTTCTGAATGGGTCAAGGCTGGCCACTGTAACAGGAGTTCTCAATCGCGCGATGGTTCTGAAGTGTCGCGCGACTGTTTGTACTCACGCGATGGTTTCGTTTGCTCGCGCGAGGGTTGAGTTTATTTCGGTACAATAGGGCAGGCTACTGTCTTGTTGGGGTGATTTTCCAAATTTTGACTCGGGCCAGATTTTGAAATTCTGATGCTTCCAGTAGGTCATTACGGGTGATTATGACTACGTCGAAGCGTTGTTTGTTCAAATTGCACGTTTGGTGACGAATTCAGTCCCGCGAATGGATTGCGGCCGGATGGTTCTTATTTAAAGTCGTTATTTAGCCGGTCAAGCCGGGCAAAAGGTTGTACAATTTACAAAGCAAGCATTGAAAAGCAGAGCCAGAAGTTCAGGCAGCCGGATGGTTTTACTAATTACAAACTTGGTTTTTCCACGAGATTCAGAAATATCCCCTCAGCCTTGCTTCGACTTCAGCGCGAAGCCATCTTATGTAGTGACTCTCCAACCATGTCTTGAAGTCTGGGATTGGTTCCTTCAGTGTCCTATCGCCCCAGTTGTCTTTGTAGCAGCGCAATTGCCACGAGTCAAATACAGGGATATCGAAGTCTTCCGCTCCATAACGCTTGTACCCTTGGCTTCTCCCGAGTTGTCGGAGAGTACGCCCTGGAACGTAAAACGTGAAGCTCGATAGGCCAGCGATTATCACTCTCTTGAATCCAGCTGAATTGAGCGTCATTTCCGGAAGGTTTAACCAGAGACATCTCCAGACTATGTCCTCAGAGTGCAGATCATTCAGAAACGCAAACCATATGTCCACCGTCAGGTCGGGGAATACCATTGGTCTTTCAACCAAAAGCCTGGGGAAGTCTTCAAAGCCAGCCTGTGGCTCTTTTAAAACCCCCACTTTGTCCGCCAGCCAGAGCTGCATGGGAACAGAGGACAAGTCAGAAATCAAATACAGCCTGAGTATTTGGGGGTAAAGACGAAAATGCAGGAAAGTGTGTCGAATGGGAATCTACCTGGAGCAGGATAGGGCATCCGCTGAAGGAATCAGCTTGCTCAAGTTTCAACATGTCCAAACCCAGGAGCGTTTCCGCTAAAATCACGGGCATGATGTTTTTCTGGGCATCCATTTGTAGGGCGATGCTCACTAATTTGGGATTCGTTCCTCCTTCAATGGGAATCAGCATATATGCAGCCAGTGCGCATATGGACAAAACGAAGCGTCTGTGAGCTTCCCCCACTTAGTCTCCCAGGGCTCCTTCGGGCCCATACAGCTCAATTAGGCGGATGATGTTGAGTTCGCCATTCTGAATGATACTGGCCGTCAGTGCCTCTGGAATATTGAGTTTCGCCTGCAGGATTTGCTCCATGTCTTCGTGAACGGGCGGAACCGCAAGAACGTCTAGGTAGGCGAAGCCTGGCGCATACGCTTGAAATTCTTCTATGGTGGGGCACATCTCGTCTTGTCGGAACCGGAAGACATGCACAATCGGGTCCCAAAAAGGCAACGCGGCTTGGAGGAGCTCGACGCACGGTTGAGCGAATTGGAGATCTCGAATTGAGGACAAGCATCGAGACCGGGGGCTCGCCCAGTTTATGGTTTCTTCTCTCAGTAGCCAAAGATCGAGTATTTCCGTCAACGAATCTCCCATTTTTGGTAATAAAGAGGGATGCACACTACATTCCTCCTAAAACCTTCCTTCTTATAGGCCAAATGTGTTGGAATTGATGCCTAGGTGTCCCACCACCTTGCCATGCAAGGACTGCCTTCTTTCTACAACATCAGAATAGCTCCCAAGACGTGGAACAATGAACAGGATAATGGCAATAATTTGGTCAAACCAAGGCAGCTTAGCAGGATTTGACTATCGCGCGACACTTCCAAAGCATCGCGCGACAGAGATCACTCGCGTGACAGTTCCAAACCATCGCGCGATGGTTTGTCTGCAGTTTTGACAGATTCCAACAGCCACTGTCCATTCTTGGTCGTTTTTCATTCCAAGGGTCTTTTTGCACTTTTAATGGTTCCAGCAAGTCATTATAAGTATTTATGACTATATCCAAGCATCGGATTCCAAATGCCATGCTCGACGAAGATTTTGGACCCTCGGAGGCCCATTTCAAGTTCAAATCGAGGTTTCGGGAGGTCGGAACTCGCCATGGAGGCTCTAGCCCATTTTGGTCATGCCATACAGGTCAACTAGACCTTAAGTGACTGTGTGGAGGTGTCGGTTTCAGTCCGGGACATAATTGAGTCATTCTTGGTCGTATTATGCCATTTTCGCGTCATTTTGTGCGTTTTTCGGTATAAGTCTATTCTCGGGACGTTTTGTTCAGTTCCGTTGATTGGTACAGGTCATGTTGACCGTCGTTGACCTTTCATGAGTGTCAGTTTTGTCTTCAATAGAGTATTGTGAGTTTTGGCGTATTAATGCCCAAAATTTCATTATTTCTCGTATCCTCGTATCCTAGCCGTATCCTAGGGTACCTTTCCTATTTCTTTCAGAGCTAGGCCAGTTTTTATCCTCATATGTGTCTGTGAGTGGTCTCGGTGTGTCGTCAATGCAAGTCTGGTATTAGTGGCGGGTTTTACTTTCTCTTATTCGTAACGAGAAACAATAAACTTGAAAAATGCAAATTTCTATAAAGGAACTACTGTATCAACGGCACATCGGCCAATCAAAAACATCAAGTCAAGTCAAGGCACATGCGCCCGCTAGTTAAAAGGCACGCAGGCCCTCAAAATGTCTGTCAAAAGCTGTCTACTTGAGCATGCAGGCCCATAATCAAAATCAAAAGCAGCATGCAAAAGGGTAATGGAGGCTTCATCGTCGCCTTCCGCGCACTCCAAGCCCGTCATCGCTACCTGCATCGTCCCGTAGCTCCTGGGGATCGTCTCTGTACCCCGGATCGTCAATGGAGTCGTCGGAGCCACTGCTAGTGGACGAGCGCTCCTCATCCTCTTCTTCCTCTCCTTCCTCCTCGTCCTCTTTTTCCTCTCCTTCCTCTTCTTCCTCGTCCTCGGAGGTTCGACCCAGGATTAGCCGCTTCCTACGGCCCGGCTCCTCTAGTGTCGGCTTCTCGCGCCTCTTGATTTCATACCGAAGCTCAGCATGCCTCGCGGCTTGTCTGGCTTCCTCCTCGCGTGCGCGCGCTGTCTGTAAGCCCCTAGTCTGTCGCTGCGTAGTAGTGGCCGGAAGTGTGGGTTCCTTTGCCGCCACCTTCTTTGGTGGCGGATCTCGCGCACTCTTCCTCCTAGGGTTCATCTTCCCCTGCACCTGCATTGTCATTTCATTTCAAAGCATGAGTATCTATTGTGCATATCGTATTTCTGTATTGAAAGCAGGTACAGTCTATCAAACTATCAAAGCAGGAATGTATCGAAAGCAAAGTGTATCGAAAGCTGGAATGTATCGTTTTTCATACCTGGGTCCTCTGAACAACGGCTGGCTGAGTCGACTGTGGTGTCGGTACCTGGTATTGCAGCTCCAGTGGCATGCCGCTTGCCGCTCTTCTCACCACGTTCTCCAACGCCAGCATGCGTCGAATGGCCTCGTTCACCCACTCATGTGGCACCTGCATGCAATTCAAGTTTATCAAGCTATTCAGCATATAATTCAAGTATTTGGAATTGAAAAGCAATATTGGAAGCTGAGTCTTACCGAAACGATCACAGGAGTGGGCTCCGCTCTCGCAGGCACTAACTGTAACTCTGCAAGATTCCGCTGGTTGTCAACCGCAGGAATCCTCCAAAGCAGCTCAGGGGGTCCACTAGCCACCGGTCCGCTCAGAGTTCGCCTTGTCCGGCTCTCACCTCCTCTCCGTCTCTCTCCAGCTGCTCTCCTCTCCTCAGCGGCCCCTGCGGCCTGGCCCCGCACCTCTCTCAGGCCACGGATCCCCAATGGACCCGCCAGGAAGTCTCTCTGGTAGACAGTATAGTCCCTCTCAGGACGCAGGTAGCGCGCAAGCTCAGTGTCCGGCCTCTTGTACCTCTCCAGCTCAGCCCGTGTATACTCTCCTGTGTGTGAAGCTCGGGGTGGGAGTGGCCCTGGCACCTGGAACTCAAGGTGACCAAGCGACTGGCGCGTCACTCGATCCCCCAAGTACCACTGCCAACCGAAGGCCGACTCCAGTAGCACCTTGCTGGCTGTAACAACTTTGCTCCGGGCCAAGTACTCTGGCTCTGGTCCCGCTCTCCTCCAAGGATCCCAATTGACCTGCAATTCAAGGCAAACAAGCAATATGAGCAATTGATCAGCCACAGCATTAAAGCAAGGAAACGAATACATATCTAATGCTCATGATTATGTGTTCATACCTGTGAGGCTCTGAGCTCGTGTAAGTACAGCCTGAAGGTGTTGAGCTCACCTCTTCCTTCTTTCTTCCCCATGCCCGCCTTGCTCCATTTCAGCGCGCGGGGGAGGGTGCTCAGGTCTGGATGCTTGTACTCCGGCGGATACATCCGCAAAACCTCGTAGGCCCAAAGCTGCACAATGTTTAGACAAATTCAAACATTAGCACAAGGCATTCAGTATTTGAAGTTGAAACAGTCAAGCAGACTAAACAATGGACAAGCATAATCAAATTGTGCTTAATGAGGGGTTAGAATCATACCTCCCAGACCCTCCAGTAGCCAGCCGTGCTCTTTCCCGTCCTCGACGAATTGCCAAAGAAGTGGTAGGCTGTCCCAAGAGCAGCTCCACCCCAGTCGAAGCGTGAGGCCGTCCTCAAGTCCCTCAGCGCTAGCAAGTAGGAGAGGTGGACTTTGCTTCGTCTGTTTGGGTACAGAGTGGCACCAAACAGGTATAGCAGGAACTCTCGGGCCATTTGCTCTGCCTCCCGGTCATTCGTCACCTCCTTCTTCAAGTAACCCTTGAACTGGTCGTACCTCGCCATCCCCTCCTCTATCTTGGGCGCCTTGCCCAGAAATCACTCCAGAGCAGCCCGATCCTCCTGGATCCCCGAGTCGAACGGGATGGGCTCACCTCCAACCCTCAGCCCTGTGATCACTACGAAGTCTACAGGCGTCACTATCATCTCCCCATGAGGTAGGTGGAAGGTATTGGTGGTATCCCTCCACCTCTCAGCAAGTGCTACAAGGACGGCGTGGTCATTCCTCGCAGGGGTCAAAGTCTGTACGAACACCCCGAAGCCCGCCTCATCCACCAACCGCCTCACTCTCTCAGGCAAACCCTCGTACAGCCGTAAGGACATACACGCGCCCCCGAAGCCGCGGATATCCCTCTGTCCCGCTCCAGCCTGTTTCAGACACAAAGACAAGCAGGAAAAGGGTTTATCAGTATACAGGAAGTTCATTATCAAGTTCTAGGTAATCAATGAAGCCTAGGACACATGTTCGGCTTGAGTTCTATGCCATGGCTCGACTCGGGAGTGTGATGTGCTGTTCTAGATTCCCGTGCATACAGAGTTCTCATTTTCAAGTTCTAGGTAATCAATGAAGCCTACAACGGATGGTTGGTTCAAGTTATTACATATTGGGCCTACGTTACAAGAAGTACATAGGTTTAGCATGCTTTTGGCTCGCAAGTTATCTATGCAATTCTAAGTTCAAGCATGTTCTAAGCAAGTATCGAATGTGAACTATCAAAGCAAGAATATCGAAATCAAATTACAAAGGGTGTTTTCTGGGAATATACCTCCATCCATGTCGCTGCAATGTAGACCCGGGGATCTCTCAACACCAACTCATCGTCGTAGTCTCTCCGCGACGATATGCGTGCCCCAATTCCTGACGGCACAAAAAGGTGCGGTGTAGGAAGCACATATGCCTCCGCTGAAAAGCCCGGGCGGCTCGTGTTCTTCGCCTCCGCCACGGCCGTAACCCTAGGCCCCTGAGCCTTTGCTCTGGCCCTCTCCTCGGCCTCCGCCTCTCTCAAAAGCTCCTCTCTCTCTTGTCTCTCTCTCTCGGCCCTATCCGCGGCCTCCGATGCCTCAATGGCCCGGGCACGATCCTTCCTGGCCTTTAGGACTAACTCCCCAATCAGGGGGTTGTCCTCAAGAAGCCTCGCCAATGCCTTGTCGGTCAAAAACTCGACGACGTCATGTTTTGTGATCGGCCTATGACTCGACGACGTCATCGCGGGCCGAAACAAAATGCCCTCCTCTCGGACCTCAACAGGAGTCTCTGTGACCTCCACCTCTACATCTACAACGCTTTTGCCCTTCGCCGAATCCCTCGGCGGGGACCCGATCGGTTCAATATCATCATCTCCAGCCCCACTGCCACTGGCTTCCCCAGTCTGAACCGTCGCGCGAGGCTCCCCCTCTATCGCGCGATGGTGCTCTCCAGCACCAACGTCTCCAACATCTCCTGGCCCCACTCCGGCCACCACCGAGCCTTCTACGGCCATGCTTGGGTCCAGTCGCTCAACACTGTGGCCCACGGCCCCTGTATCAACCATCGCGCGAGCCTCTGGCTCCGTTGCGCGATGGATCTCGCCATCACCAGGTGTCTGCTCACGGCTCTGTTCTTCGTCGCCGCCACCTACCGCCGCTGCACCGGTGTCTGTACCGACCTCCGCTGCCGTTTGATCGACCGTTTCAAGACCCATTGGCCCTCCTCGGTCCTCCGGTTGGTCAATAACGTCGCCACCATCTCCATCACCACCGTGATCTGCCATGGCTGTGATGGGTATGCGTGGATGTGTTGATTTCGTGGATGATTTGGGGGATTTAGAGGGTTTGAGAGGAGAGACAAGAGTTGGGGAGGATTTTGAAATGTTGGAAACCGCCCTGGCACTGTTTTGGTAATGTCCCCGCGACGTTTAAACGAATGGAACGGGTTTGGGCCGGGTCTGGGCCTGTTCAGATCCAAGCCCTAACTCGAGACCCTCGCGCGATGGTTCACAAGTGTCGCGCGACACTTCGTTTTGGGCCTCAGGCCCAATCCAGGTTCGGGGTCTAGCCAATCTCAATTACTCTCTTTTGGGGTCTATAACATGTTGGTATGCTCTATGACAAAATTTGAGGGTCATTTTGGAAGTCTTGCCTTCAAGCCCGAAGATTTTTGCATCCCCAGCAGTGGTCCGCCCACAAATAGCGACGATCCATCCGTCCGATCTCCGATCAGCGATGATCCATCCGTTTGATCTCCGATCAGCGACGATCCATCCGTCCGATCTCCGATCAGTGACGATCCATCCGTCCGATCTTCAATCAACGACGATCCATCCGTCCGATCTTCAATCAACGACGATCCATCCGTCGGATCTCTGATCAGCGACGATCCATCTGTCCGATCTTCAATCAACGACGATCCATCCGTCCGATCTCCGATCAGCGACGATCCATCCATCCGATCTTCAATCAACGACGATCCATCCGTCCGATCTCCGATCAGCGACGATCCATCCGTCCGATCTTCAATCAACGACGATCCATCCGTCCGATCTTCGATCAGCGACGATCTATCCGATCTTCAATCAGCAACGATCCATCCGTCCAATATCAATCAACGACGATCCATCCGTCCAATCATCAATCAGCGATGATCCATCCGTCCGATCTTCAAATCAACAACGATCCATCCGTCCGATCATCAATCAGCGACGATCCATCCGTCCGATCATCAATCAACGACGATCCATCCGTCCGATCTTCAAATCAACGACGATCCATCCGTCCGATCTTCAAATCAACGACGATCCATCCGTCCAATCATCAATCAGCGACGATCCATCCGTCCGATCTTCAAATCAGCGACGATCCATCCGTCCAATCATCAACCAGCGGCGATCTATCCGTCCGATCTTCAATTTCCCCTTGGTGCACGGTATTTTTATATACTCGTCTGCATTTTCCATTTAATCGGCTTTTGGGCGGATTTGGTGGGTGTCTAGGAATCTTTGACGTTACCCGTACCAGTCAATGGTGCTCCGCGTGCCGTCAAAGAGGGACTACTGTAGACACCCCAATCTGGGTCTCCCAATTGTTTTACTTTGTTTTACGGTTTTCTTGTTTCCCCAATGATGAAATCGGATCAAACGAGCTTGGATTGGGAATGGATTGAGTTTGGAGTGCTTAGAAGCCCGCTTGAACCTTTTGAACCCTTCTGAACCTTCAGTCAAACCCTAGGGTCAGATTTGACTGTCGCGCGACTCTTTCTGTTCCTCGCGCAATACTCAGCTTGCCAGGTGTGGTCAAAGTCAAACTGTTGACTGTTGACCCTCGCACGATGGTTCCGAACCCTCGCGCGATGGTTCTCTCCTGTCACTATCACATAATCCAGCTGGATTTGTGATGATTGGGTGTCACATGGGTCCCCATGGGCTGGAACCCCGTTTTCCTCAGCTAAACAGGGTTCTGGCAGGTTACACCCTCACACCTTCACAACCACTCCCACTCACCTTGTTGGCTAGTCTATCCACCAAGTTGTGACCAGCCTTGTTGGCTGGTTGCAAAGCCATGTTTTGCCACCACCTAGCCCATTCACTTCCCCTATAAATAGCCCTATTGGTCTTCCATGTTAAGGGTTCCAAGAAAAAGGTTAAGGAGTTTAATCACCATTCACAAGGCAATTAGCACTCTAGCATAAAGTTACTAACCCAAACCACTTCCTAGCCTTCCAACCAAGTGTTCTACACACACAATTAGTCAAAGGCTTCACCAATCAATCCAATCCATTTCCAAACCCTTTCCAAGCAAAGGTATAATGTTTGGCCTGTTTCTGTTTTGATCCCTGAGGGGGGCTGATAGGGCCAAGGCTGGTAATTAATACCATGTCCTGGCCCTAAAGCTAGCAGAGTTACAAGAATCCGTGGCAGCTAAACCCTCGCGCGATGGTCCACAACACTTGCGCGACACTTGTGTCAGCAAGAGAATGGTCCTCGTGGGGAAGGGAGGCTAGCCCTTTACTGTTTTTGCAATATTAGTATGCTTGTTGAGCTTCATTTCAAATATTGATCACTGTTATGCATGCAAAACAAAATACAGTAGCTTAGTTATGTGTCTCATAGTTTGGAATGCCTTTGGGTGATCCCTGAACCTGTCTCAGGACCCCAAACATGCAAAGCAATTCCTGGAAGTCCAGTCAGGACTGTCGCGCGACACTTACTCTCTGTCGCGCGATGATTCTGTGAACCCCAGGAATGGCCCTTGCATGGGCAACCAGGCCCTTGGCCTCCTTTTATCCCCCACTGTTTAGGGGCTGTGTTTCCTTTTTATTCAGTTCCATTTTCAAGCTGTCTGTAATAATTAGTATTTTACAGTCCCTTTGATAAACTGCTTGGTTTGCCTCCTGGGTGTGCGCTGGTCCTTCCAGAGCCCAGAAGGGGATGGAATTGGAACTGTGGTGAGATGACAACACTCGTGCGAGGGTTTGAGTGTCTCGCGCGATGGTTCGCTTGCATGCAGATTTGTTCGTGCATGCAAGTTGGCCATCATGCAGGGCAAATCCATCCCGAGCCTGGTCTTGGCATCTGATCGCTGTTTTAGGCTTCATCCCATTTATTACTCGTCATGCCATCCATCCATGCTATTATTTGATCACATCTTGCAAATTGTTACAGTTTTAATCCCCGATTAACTGTTCCCCCGCCCTAATTGGCTAAAATTAATTAAAAGAAGAAGAATCACAAAAGTTTTCATACAAATGCCTAAGTAGAGACCGATCTTCGGATTGGGCGAGAGAGGTGCCTTAAAACCCTTCCCCTCTCGTAACCTGGCTCCCGAACCCAGATATGGTTATGATGGACTGGTTTCCTTAACTTTTTCAAAACAAACAGCGCGGCAGGTGCTTCGAAATACGGTTCCTTGAGTGTCGGACCCTCAAAAACTCAAGTGGCGACTCTGTTTTTTTTAGCGCTTGCCTCTCCGCTCGCGCTCCCTCGATTTTCAAAAAAGGGCCGCAACGGCGAAAAGGAACGAAATCCTTTCTCCGAGGGTATGCTGCCCACAACATCTCTAATACAAATTGAAACAAACAAAGCAAGGAAATGGAAAGACAACAAAAGAGAACGACTATGGAGACAGGGAGGGGGAGGATGAGAACGTAGATGGCTTACTGCTTCATATTTGGGGATGAAGCTGACTTTCTTTTAGTAGCCTTTTGTAGCCCTTCGTCTGTAGTTTATAGCAAAAAGTGCTTCCGTGTTTAGTCATGCTAGCGTATTAAGTCTGATACAAATTAAAAGCCAAGGGCAGAAACGCAACAATTGAAGTGCAAGTTAGGGTACAATATAGGAATGATGATGGACACATTAACAACTGCATTAACCTATGTCTTCGTCATATTAATATGCCAATCTAGCACAGTGTACAAAAGCGAGGACACATAAATTGAACAAAGACGACCATGTTAGAAAATAAAATTTGAAGAATTGAGAATATTACCTTCTTGAAGGCACCCACTGCTCCTCATGCTCACGTACGCTTTCTTTTCCACTTTTCTTTTTCCTCTTCCTCTTCCTCTTCCTTCTTCGTTCTACCTTCCTCTTCTGATATCTACAGAATATCCAAAAGATAGAGAGTCATTCATTAAGAATGGTAAAAGCACAATAGCTAAGAGCATAAGAAAAAATGCAAGGCTAAGCTTCAAGCATACTCTATTTTGCATTTTTCCCGGCCGCCATTCTTGATCTGTCAAGATCTCTCCAACCCAGAATTAAAACATGCAATCAACTCATCATAAATCTATTACCTGTTTATAGACTCAATAAATGCCCCAATTCGTCACCATTTCACACGATTAAAGGGGAGTGCACTCACAAAAAACAACAGGATATGTGTGGTTCCCTAAAATCGGGTTCTTTAGGTTGTCAATAAATGCCCCATCTTCTCAACTTTTGTTCTCTTTCCACAGGGTTATGCATATAAGAGAAAAGAGATGATATAATGAGATTTTAGGAGAGGTACCTGCAACCGAACAATGAGAAATTTGGACTGGAACCTCATTTTTTCCTAATTAATGTTCCACCAATTCCTTAAGGATCTGAAAAAGAAAAAACAAAATGAAGTTTAAGACTAGATAGGAAAACTCATGGACAACCTAAAGAACCCGATTTTAGGGAACCATGTATAGCCTGTTGTTGTTTTGTGTGTGCCCTCCCCTTTGATCGTGCGAAATGGTGACAAAAAGAAAGATTTCAGTTTCTCACAAATACACACCAGTTTGCATCCAAATTGACCCTTTTTATCAAAAGCCACATGTGTCATCACCAACATACACTTTTTTAGGGCTTTTATTACAAGAGCCTAACCTTCTTTTTTTCAACAAAGATACCAATAGAACGACGCACTTAAGTTATTCTCCTCCGAAGTCAGAGGGGGAAATCACAGATAGTTAACTGCATAGCAAATAAAGCACACAATGAATTGAACTAAGGGATATAGATGGTTGAAACATCTTCATCAAGGTATCCATAACCATTTGGATCCTTGAAAAGAATCCCCCTAAAAAATTCCAAACCCTTTCACGTGTCTTCAATTCTAAACAAAAGATAGATTATCACTATAACTCAAATCGAACCAAATAAAAAATTCCACACCCTTTCACGTGTTGGTTGAAGCTTTGGTGTTATTCAAGCACAGGTCAATGAATTTGTTATTCAATAGGATTTTGAGTGAGCTTAGGTAGCGGAATGCCCATGCCTGAAGGCACTTGCAAACAATGCCAAGGAAAGAAAACAATGCCAATTTCATGCTTACATCTAGGTAATAATCGGACCATTGAGGTGGATAGTGCCGTAGGCACGGGCAAATCGCTTACATTGATAACCTCAAGTAAAAAATTTCAAAAAATGAGAAACACTTACATTGATGGGATTTTGAGTCTTCAGCAAGGTTATGGTGTGCAGTAAAATTGAGGTGGGTTATCAATGTAAATGTAAGTTATCATGGGATATGGTGTGCAGTTTCATATGGTGATCAGCCACAGTCTCATTTCTTTCACAAAATTTGTAGGATATCTTGCTGATTGTTGATCAGCACAACCATTAAGAAAAACTACACAACTGAGATAAATAGAAAATGAAAGGGAAGACAACAGAATGTCAAAATAAAATCAAAGCAGGAAATTTGGTAGAATATAGAAATCACCGAGCACAGTTGAAAAAGAAGCACATCAATCAATTTATATCCAAGTACCCATTCAAAAAAACCAAAGACCATTAGCATCTGCAAGTTTAAGGGGGAGAGAGAGAGAGAGAGAGAGAGAGATGTAAGGTAGATTTAAATTTGAAATCGGGATGGGATGTGATTCGTGTATGAGAGAGAGAGACCTGTAAAAAACGTGAGTGGGGTTTCAAAATTTGAGTCTTGGGATTGCCTTTTGCTGAGAGAGAGAGTGAGTGGAGTTTCAACCTCTCTCTGGCGGTTCGAGCTAAAACCGTGGACCGGTGCGGCGATACGGTGGCGATCCGAAGTTCCGGCGTGCACGGCGATGGTGGACGGGATGATTTTATTGCTTGGAATGGACTGGAAAGTCACAGAAGAACAAGAGCTTGATTATGGTTAAGCTCTCATATTTTTCTAGGACTTTTCTTGAGATTGTTTTTTATTTTTGGAAGAGATTTTGAAGTAATTTAGAGAGAGGAAGAGCCTTTTCAGAAAACAAAGGAGCTTTGAGAGAGAAATTTCGTTGTCTTTTGTGTGTTGAATGAAGGGGTATTTATAGGGGTGTGAAAAACATGTTTGAATTTTGAAAATTAAAAGAAAATAAAATGAAAAATGGTTTTGGGGGAAAAAATGGCATGATTGGTCTTCTGGTCTTCTGAATATTCAAGTTGAATACTGACATGCACCAGGTTTGAACGTTGAATGGAAAAAGTGGAGAATATCTTCACCCATTGGGTGTGACAGAGCTCCCGAGCACTCAAGAGTGGTCTTGAGCGCTCGAGAGTGACTGCCCAACTTCAGAGGGGAGCCACAGACACTTCCGAACTCAGTTTTGGGTGTTTTTTGAAGCATTGGAAAGCTGGTTGAGTCCTCTTTCTAACCCAATTGGTTTCATTCAAATATATTTTATACGTTGAAATGTGTGACCATTTTACCCTTAGGGTGTCGGGAAAAAGGTGACTTTGGTTTGTTTTGAAAATTCAAGAAGCATTGTCCAAGCTGTCCAAGGCTTGTTTTAGTTCATTTTCATCATCGGGAAGCCTCGAGACCACAAATTAAGGATGATTAATAAGTCCAAATTGGGGTGTCTACATGCCCCATATTCTCACCTTCCACCCCTATATATACCCTCATTAGATATACTTCAAGGGGTTACCAAAAAGTTACCAAAAGCTACCAAAAAAGAGAGGCAAGAAAGTGATAAAAAAACAAGGAAGAACACAAACAAATCCAACAACACACCACTTGTTCCTCAACCTTCAAGCACCACTAATCAAGCCTCAAACCTTAAGTCCAACCAACTTTCAAACCTAAAAATCAAGGTATAAACACCTTTTGCATCCTCTGTTTCGATCCCTGAGGGGGGCTGGCCGGCAGGGCCAAGGCTAATAATCAATACCAGTTCTGGCCCTAAGGCTAGCAAGGTTTCAAAAATCATGTCACAGGGGACCTGCGTGCGCAGATCCTTAGCTCGCGCGCGCCACTTTGTGGCTGTGCACGCTGATCTTGCGTGGGACAGGAACCCTGTTCTGTGTTTCATTTCTTGTATATATATATTATGCTGAGCATGTCTAGCATTCTGTTTTTTGCTTTTAGATTCAAACTGTTGGCATGTATTTTAGTTTCCATTTCTGCTTGGCTGGAATACCTCTAGGATTTTTCTGGAACTTTATCTCTACCAGTGATTTTCATCGAACCCATGGTTTTATGGACA
This sequence comes from Rhododendron griersonianum, assembly GCA_018127125.1. Classification (NCBI taxonomy): domain Eukaryota; kingdom Viridiplantae; phylum Streptophyta; class Magnoliopsida; order Ericales; family Ericaceae; genus Rhododendron; species Rhododendron griersonianum. The sequence goes on along the minus strand of CM030790.1, from coordinate 33,572,864 downwards.
CCGGTCTAAACCATCTTCATCGTCTCAAACCATTACAAAACGTGGGATAAATCAAGTCTGTCTTTAATTTTCTTCTAGTCAATTTTGAGTTTTTCTTATAGCGCCATCCAACCTTCAAGTTATGTGTTGTTTTAACAACTCAGTCTTCCCATTGTGCAGTTTGGAGCTCACCATATTTGTTCTTTCTTTGTTGCACTCTATTGTGCAAGATGATGCCCCTTTATTGAAGTTAAAGATTTTTTTGATTGGCTGAACGATGAGGTGTAACTTAGATTGTTATTGGATCAAAAGGTACTCAGCCCATCACCTTTGATTGTTATGAATGTGCTAATTTAATTGAGGATATGGCCATTGTATGTTTTGCAAATAAAAATGGAAGAAATATAGAAAGAGAATTGTTTTTTTTTATGCACCATTGCCACTTTACATTTCTTTAGTGCAGTAACCTACGTTTGGGGTGGGTCATTATGCAACCAATCTTCCTTCCAAGGCTATATTGCGATTGCAAAGCTCTCACTCTCTGAAAGTGTTTCTGATTTTAGAATTTTTCCTCTGGTATGATTTGAGATCTTTTTAGGTACGTTACTTGTAATTGCTCTCTTAGTTTATTTTTTTGTTTTTTTAAAATGGTAGTTTGGCTTTGGTTGTTTAAGTGAACTTAAATGTTAGTGACCATGGAATGCAAATCGCGCAAACCTTAGTCGTGAGACACCTTGGTTCTTCAGTGTTTAAAGGCAAAGCAAGGCTCAAGAATATGAAAGTTACTGCAAATCAATTGTTGATATTCAAGTTATTTTTTGCTGCAGGTCTTTAATTTTGGGTTTTTGATAGGTGAAAGTACACAGAGACCCCCTCAACAATGCTTTTTTCCCACGAAGACCCATTAATGTTTAGAACCGCCCATACAGACCCCCTTAACTGTATAAAATGAAAAATTGGCTAACTTTGTTAACGGAATGAGGGAAAATGACGATTCTAGATATTGTAAGAGTTTAATGTTCTTTGGTTTCTGGAATTACAGGTTGGGCTCCTATGAGTCCTTTTTTTGCTGCAATTGTGTTGACTTTGTATAGATTTCCCCAACGTGTCTATGTTACTTATTTGTGGGTGATAAGCCCTAGATAGTGTAAATATGGGGCTTATCTCACTCATTTTTGTCACACACGCATGTAACTTGTTAGATTTGAATGATATTGTGTGACGGTTGTGTTTTTGGTGTTTACAGGTAACCGTAAGAGTAAGGCACTTTTGGGCGCCATTGATAGCTCCCAAGAGAATCCAAGTACCCAAGGCTACGCGACACTCCACCACCGAGTCTCGAGGGGCGTGAAAAGAAACATCGAAGAGTGCTCGAGACACACAAAGGCCAAGGGTCCAGCTATGATGTCCCATAGCAGTTTTGGGGCATCAATGCCCCCAAATGCTTTTGGCCATTGGATGGGTCATTTAGTTTTCAGCCATTGATTTCAGAAATTACTAACTGGCTACAACAGGTAATTTGATGCGCGCTCTCTCTCTCTCTCCAACCCACGTTGTCTCTCTCAGCCTCACTTTGTCCTCTTTTTCTCTTTGGAGGTAGTACCAGAAAAAACCCAGAAATTAAAACATAGAATCGATCATGTACTAATAAAAAATTTGAAGTAAACACAAATCCAATAAAAACCCAACTGTTAAATTGGATAATAGAAGATAACCCAAATGAGATCACGAAAATATTAAACCTGAAACAATCAGAAAGAACAATCAAAGATATGCAGTAGTGGCTACCTTTGGTTGAAGTAAAAAAATGGACTTTGCTGCCAAACTTTAGACGAATATGTTGAGCTTTTTCCTTTTTGATCATTAATATGGTGAGGTTTACTGATAGGAAGAGAATGGGGAGCCAGAAAAGTGGGATCTTAAAGTGGATTTTAATTATTTATTGATTTTTGAAGAAACAAACAGACTCGCTCTCAGAACAGAAGAAACAAAAATGTGCATCGCATTCCCTACGGTGAGATTTTTTGGGGTAGGAGATATTTTTGTAGAGAGAAAGAAGAGCGATGGCGGCAAGAAGGAGTGCTTGTATTATGGGAGTGGAGTGATCCAGTTAGGTAACTTTGATGGCAAGAAATGGGTAATTGAAAAGTATATGTTTCAAAAATGTCCCAATGCATAGTTATTGTTTTTATTTAAAAAAGTAAGTACTAGCAAAAAATGTGGTAAGTTTTCTCTATGAAGTAATAGGCCCTATGTTGTTGTGGTAAGTATGATGAACTTTTGTGGTATTCATAGGCTTATTTCATGGTAAGTTTGGTATTAGTGACGGGTAGGTACGCATTTATATATTCTCAAACAACCTTATTCTATTGTAAGTATCGGTACATTATGGTCATTGTTATCTAAACAAACCAAAAACGTAATCATTGATCTTTTGCTCGAAAAAACAAATTATCTTCAAGATCTAAGAATTTCAACTAAAATAAGACTTCATATTGTGGAGAAACTTACTTGGTCAAATTCTTCAATTTATTGTTCTTGAAAGTTAGAGAGGTTCTTCAATATTCATTTCCTTAGATAAGAAGAAAGATGTATGGAACAGTGAAAACTCTGTGGATAAGTTTGAGGAATTTTAGGTGTAGGGAGAAATTTAGTATCATTAATGGCACAATGTGGGGTAGGTAAGCAAGATTTCAGACTTGTTACACCTAAGTTGGCAAAAAAGTCTGAATATATAGTAAGTGTATCCATTTCAAAAGATAAGTATTAGCACAAACCATGGTATGTACACATCATGAAGTAACAACCGAATATTATAGTGGTAACAATGATCAGGTAATGTGGTATGCATAGCCTTATTTTGTGGTAAGTATGACATTAATAACGGGTATGTACGCATTATGTAACATAACTAATGCACCATAATGAGGGTAGTTAATAAGGTAACTACCACAATAAATACGATTCCGTTCGACCAAAAAAAACTACCACAATAAATGTAATGTCACTTAGTTCTATTTTTTTTCGCTAAGCACTTAGTTCTACTTAATTTGTATTACCTTATAATTAAGGCATAATACCTTAATGGAACTATTCTTTAGAATATATAGAGAATAAATTAACACAGATAACATTATATGTTTTTTTTTAGAGAGAAAAAGAATAGATTGACACATAGAACGTTATCCTTTTTTTTTAAAAGATACAGAGAATAGATTAACTCAAATAACATTATCTGTTTTTTATTTTATAAAGAGAAAAAAAATATTGACAGAAATAATGTTATTTGTTGATTTTTTGAAAATATACTGAGTATAAATTAACACAGGTACAATTACCTATTGGTTTATTTTGAAAAGAAAAAAAGAATAGATCGACAAATATAACATTATCTGTTACTTTTTCACATTCTACTTTATATCATATTGTTTTTTGAACACACAAATAATAGATCTTGTGAAATAATAGATAACTTTACCTATTGCTTTAATAAATAGCAAAATTTAATTGTATTTTTCAAGTTGTCAACTATTCTATAAAGATAGAGTTATCTGTTGCTCTTTTTCTTTTAAAACAAAGATTAGTGAAAAATGAAAAAAAAACTAAATGGAAACAATAAACCGAGACCCTTAGGTTACATATTTAGGTGGCAAAAATAACATATTCAAATTTTACAATATTTGGGTAAAGTTCGATTGTTGATCCAAATAAATGACTCTCAGAAAAAGACTATCCCTTTAAGATCAACATTTTGAAACAAGAATCTAGAAAAATAGCGCTAAAAAATGGATTCTACACACTGAAAAATGGTAGCTAGGGTCAAATCCAAAGTCAAAGACTTGCCAATTAAGCTAAAATAGGTATGGTGCACCGTTGATTCTAACTTCTAAGGGTTCAACTGCATACGATAATTTCATGACTTTCTTATGGACCATCCCGCGCGCCTCATCGAGGGTACATCAGGAAAGCGAGTCCAAAAGGAGCTCCGGCAGGGAGTAAATGTTCGGATGGACTAATTAATCTTTTCATCCCTACATAAAATATTTATAATTTTAATAATTTTTCCTAGACCCTCCCGACGGCGCTCCCACACTTCTATGCTAATCCGCTCCACCGGCCCCCTCTCCCGCTTCGTGCAACTAAGGCTCACAATTGTTGGCCATTGTTTGCCTTCTTTTCATCATGTGACATGTATTTTAGCTGTTTATCCTAATTCTGGACTTCGTAATGAACACTATAGATAAGAGTTGGAGGTTTTCCTTTTCTTTTTTGTGCCATGGAAAATGAGAGAGGTTAGTATCTGCCCTCGGCCTTTCGGCTATAAACGAGTTTAGTATTGTCGATTCTAAAAAAACACTAAGCATAGTATCTGCCCTCGGCCTATTGTCTAAGATCAAGTTTAGTATCGACAATAAAAAAGAAGATCAAGTGCAATATCTATTCGCGGCCTGTTGGCTTAAGATCAAGTGGAGAAGAGACTTGGAAGGAGATCGTGACGAGAGGGTGAGGGAGTGCCGATCTTCCGGCGATGACTTTGAATGATTTTCGACGAATGCCGGCGCCGTAACGGAGGATGACGTCAGGATTTTGATAGCACAATTCTAGGCTACGCCCATGGAGGGGTACGGGCTCCGAAGAAGTGTGCTGATAAATTTATGGAAATGTGAGGCTCAGATCTATGTTTTGATTGCAGAAGTGAATAGTATTCCCACCATGGCTGCAACATTAGTTGTCCTGCCAAGAAATGGGTCACAACATCTAACATATGTACTTGAGCAAAATATCATCACAGCCACTTATACTTATTATTCAATAAACTTGAGAAATATAGCAATAGGAAATGATTATGGAAAGGCGTCCAAAAGTTTTTTTTTTTTTTTTTCGAAGGAGGAGGAATCCAAAGAGTTCAAACCTATTCCACGCACAAACACGAACTTTCAAATACATATGCCTTCGATTGCAAAGTGTGGTTGATGAAGTAATTGAAATCATTCCCTCTACCCTCTTTCCCTATGACTGCCAGCGAGGGGGGAAAGAAAGGATAGAAGGGAAAAAGGAGAGGAGGATGGTCAGGTTAGCCGGAAACCGTGGTGGTGGCAGCGGCCATGGCAGTCGCAAACCTTTTCCTCTTTTCTTTTCCTTCTTTTTTATTTTCGATTGACTAAATTTGGGTAGCTAAAATGACGAGAATGCCCATCAGTTTATTGATGGGCTACCGCGTACGGGACCAAATGTCTCTAATGTTTATATTGGGTAGGCGAATGACACAAAGTCAATACTTTGGGGACCAAAAAAGTTAATAAGCCATCTATTCTCGGCCATTTGACTATAATCGAGTTTACTTTCTCCGTTTCTAAAAAATGATCAAGCGTACTTTCTGCACTCGACCTATTGGCTAAGATCAAGAATAGTATCGACGATAAAAAAAAAAAAAAAAACAGATCAAGGGTAGTATCTACCCTTGGCCTGTTGGCTAAGATCAAATGTTGTATCGCCGATAAAAGAAAAGATCAAGTGATGTATCGTTTCACGGCCTTTTTGCTATAATTGAGTTTAGTATCACCAATTCTAATAAAAAATTAAGTATAGTATCTGCGCTCAGCCTATTGGTTAAGATCAAGTGTAGTATCGACGATTAGAAATAAAGATCAACTGTAGTATCTACCGTCGACCTTTTGGCTAAGATCAAGTGTAATACCTGTTCTCGGCCTTTTAGCAAAGATCAAGTGCGGAATTGCCGATCAAAAAAAAGACCAAGTGTACTATATATTCTCGGCCTTTTGGCTAATTCCGAGGTTAAGATAAAAGCAATAACGCAGATAGAAAAAAAAAGGTCAAGTGTAGCATCAACGATATGACCTATTGGCTAAGATCAAGTGTAGTATCGATTATAACAAAAAGATCAAGAGCAGTATCTATTATTTGCCTTTTGGCAATAATCGAGTGTAGTATCGTCATTTCTAAGAAAAAGATAAAGAGTAGTATCTGTGCCCGACCTATTGGCTAAGATTAAGTCTACTATTGAAAATAAAAAAAAGATCATATGTAGTATCTGTCCTTAGCCTATTGGCTCAGAAAAAATATAGTATTGCCGATAAAAAAAAGGATCAAATATAGCATCTGCACTCGGTCTTTTCGCTAAGATCAAGTGTACTATCGATGATAAAAAAAAGATCAAGTGAAGTTTCAGTACTCAGCTTATCGGCTAAGATCGATGACGTCAAGATTTCGGCGGCTCAATTCTAGGCTACGCTCGTGGAGGGGTACGGGCTCCCGAAGAAGTGTGCGGATAAATTGATGGAAAGGTAAGGCTCAAATCTATATTTTGATTGTAGAAGAGAATAGTTTTCCCACCTTGGCTGCAACATTAGTTGCCCTGCCAAGAAATGGGTCACATCTTCTAATATATGAACTTGAGCAAAATATCCTCATAGCCTCTTATACTTATTATTCAATAAACTTGAGAAAAATAGCAATAGGAAATGATTTTGGAAAGGCGTCCAATCATTTTATTTTATTTTATTTTTGAAAGGAGGATTCCAAACAGGTTAAGGTGGTGTTCCGGTAAAAGTGTTTTTTGTAAAAGTTCCTTTTTTTTCAAATTTTATAATGAAAATGAAAAATAATTTCTTAATTTTTTTTGCACCGTATAAAAGATCTCAACGAGATCTATCAAACAAGATCCATATTGGTAGGAAAATTATTTGTGTAAACACATGATTTTTGGGCTTGAAATTACCTCCGTTTGAAAAAAAAGCACTTTTTCTAAAAGCGGAACACCACCTAAACCTATTCTTCGCACAAACACAAACTTTTAGATACATATGCCTTCGATTGCAAAGTGTGGTTGATTTTTTTGAAGTAATTGAAATCATTCCCCCTACCCTCTTTCCCTATGACTGCCAGCGAGGGGAGAAAGGAAGGAGAGAACAGAAGGAAAAAGAAGAGGAGGATGGTTAGGGTAGCCGGAAACCATGGCGGTGGCGGCGGCCATGGCTGCTGCAAAGCTTTTCCTCTTTTCTTTTCCTTTTTTTTTAATTTTCCATAGACTGAAATTTGGGTCGGCGAAATGACGACAAAGCCCATCATTTTATTGATGGGCTACCGTGTACGGGACTAAATGTCTCTAAAGTTCATATTGGGGAGGAAAATGACACAAAGTCAATACTTTGGGAACCAAAAAGATTAATATGCCATCCATTCTTTGCCATTTGACTATAATCGAGTTTACTTTCGCCGTTTATAAAAAATGATCAAGCGTAGTATCTGCACTCAACCTATTGGCTAAGATCAAGAATAGTATCGACGATAAAAAAAAAAAAAAAAGAGATCAAGGGCAATATCTATTCTTGGCCTGTTGGCTAAGATCAAATGTAGTATCGCCAATAAAAGAAAAGATCAAGTGCAGTATCTTTTCACGGCCTTTTGGCTATAATTGAGTATTGTATCGCCGATTTTAAAAAAAAGATTAAGTATAGTATCTGCGCTCAGCCTATTGGCTAAGAAAAAGTGTAATATCGACGACAAAAAATAAAGATCAACTGCAGTATCTACCGTCAACCTTTTGGCTAAGATCAAGTGTAATACATGTTCTCAGCCTTTTAGCAAAGACCAAGTGTGGAATTGCCGATCAAAAAAAACACCAAGTGTACTATCTATTCTCGACCTTTTGGCTAATTCCGAGGCTAAGATAAAGAGCAATAACGCGGATAGAAAAAAAAGGTCAAGTGCAGCATCAACGATACGGCCTATTGGCTAAGATCAAATGTAGTATCGACTATAACAAAAAGATCAAGTACATTATCCATTATCTGCCTTTTGGCTATAATCGAGTGTAGTATTGCCATTTCTAAAAAAAGATAATGCGTAGTATCTTTGCCCAACCTATTGGCTAAGATTAATTCTACTATCGACAATAAAAAAAAGAGATCAAATGTGGTATCTGTCCTTAGCCTATTGGCGCAGATCAAATATTGTATCGCTGATAAAAAAAAGGATCAAATATAGCATCTGGACTCGGTCTTTTGGCTAAGATCAAGTGATGTATCGACGAAAAAAATAAGATCAAGTGAAGTATCTGTACTCAGCTTATCGGCTAAGATCGATGGTACTATCGCCGACCAATAAAAAGATCAATTGCAGTTTCTGATCTCGGCTTGTTGGCTAAGATCAAGTGTAGTATTGCCTATTTTGTTTTTTTTTTTTTAACTTAGCCTTTTTTTAAAGTTAAATAAGTTTGTTTCTTTTTTTTGGAATTGCATATTTTTCGTTAAAGTTAAAGGCATTTCTTAATACCAGAGTATTGGTCGCAATACAAAATGAATCCGCTAACTAGTCATTGGCCAAAAGATGCTTTAAATTAATTTTTACATAAGGCCCTATCCTATTTAGCATGCAAGTGAATTTAAGGAGAAAATAAAAGAGAATAACAAAATTGATACAACGAAGAATTAATACAACAGCAACTCTGGTTAGATTCGATGAGAACTATGGTTACATATAGTGTAAAAATTCATGGTGAAACATTGCAAAAAGATGGTGGGAATTGAAAAAAAAAATTACACCGCATAAAGGACAGAGTAGCCACCAACAAAAATCGTGTTTACATACATACAAATGGGATTCCCGGCCCTAAATAACAAGCTGTGATTATTTGGTGTCTAAGGTAAATTTCTCCAAGAGCGCCATATATACAGGCTTTTAATTGCTCTAAAGTCTTTTTTTTTTTTTTGAAAAAAAAAAAGACTTTAGAGCAATTAAAAGCCTGTATATATGGCGCTCTTGGAGAAATTTACCAAAGCTGAAGTATCCACACCAATTTTTCTTGAAAATTCTTCTATTTCATTTCCCACTAAATGCTCATCATGCTCCATCGAAATCTCATAGCTACCAATAGTAAGGGTGATTTTAGATGTTGTAATTCCGATATGATCTGCATCCAACGATTCTTGTGAGGGCAACTAGCAAACTGGTTTTACTTGTCAGCTTTGCAAAGAAGATTGATGCTCAGTCTTAATCCTTTGACCATGTTCGTTCTGGGATTTTAGATTTGGATTTGTAGGTAATAAGTATGCAGAGAAATAGAGTAATGATTGAAAATATAGGTAATGATTGAAGAGAGATAGAGAGAAAAATGAGAGTAATGATTGGAAGAAAATGAGATAATGATCATTTGAATACAAAATCCAAACCCCTTAAACGAACGAGGTTTTTGCTGAAACGGAATAAAAATAAATGGTAGAACTCCATGCAAGCCAATATAGCATAAATTATGTGTTTCTATTTCTTTTTTGAAGACTTTAAACTAATAAACACAACACAAGGTTCTAAATGCATTCTAGACACACACGGACGCTGCCCAATAAAAAGAGCAGAAATTACAATGTAAAAAACAAATCGATTCACTCTCTGAAGGATTATCTCACGCAGATATAGGGTAAGAACAAGACTACAATGATAATGAGTTCCCAAACCTTATGCAAAACATGATCGGCACCTGCATAAAGCAAGAGTCTTTGCCATTTTGGGCATCACCATCACCAAGAATTTCCTTTCCCGAAGGAGATCAACAATACCCATAAATACAATCATTATGTTTAAACATACACACTCATTTTTGTAAAAATGAGTTTCAATTGCATAAGAAATAACTATTCCACTTCTGACCTTATATCTTCAACAATGACATAATGGCCAAGTTACATTACCTGGGGGTAAATATGACCAACTGATGAATTCATCTTATTGCTTTGGGTACATGGCTAGACATGCATACATTCAGTATTCTCCTTTTTTTTCTTATCTTTAGGATAAACTGATGTTTGGAGTTTAATATACAAATCTAGAAGAATCCTTGTATTATAGCATCTGATTCTGCATACCAATGACTTGATGCAATAGTTGCTAGCAAAGGGTTAGCCTAAGACCTAGAAAAAACTAAATTGCTAAGGTCCAAGATGCAACCCCTGCTCCCTCTTTTGATGGATGGAGGACAAACTCAGTTGGCTAGTCAACTGAATAATTAGTTTGATGATGACCTCAATCATCGATCAAGAACAAAAAATACTTCGCAAAATCAAAATTGATGCACAAATACTTAATTTGTCAAGTGTAACTTTAAGTTAGAACATCAGATATACATAAAAAAAAATCCTCCTGCCAGTCTCCTTTCACTTCTTTCCAATAAAAATTCCTTCTTGTTGCTCATAGAAGAAACTTGTACAAACATATAGAAATTGCAAAAAATGATGACATTTCACAAGGGGAAACGAACGTCACGTACCCTCCTCAGAAGCAAGTTGTTCCCAAGCTTTCAACTTCAATGTTTGAGTATCTGACAGGAACAAATTACCAACCAATCACAAGGTTAAATAGAACAATTGAAATCTTGAAAGCATTATAGATGTAATGATAATACAACAAACAAATAAAATTGATTTGTCAAATTGCAAGTGTATATATCCCCATGGAAATTGTACCTATACTATCTATATTCCTACTTAAACCGAATATGCTCATCTTATGGTAGTGTTGTGAATATGAGATCTTTCTTCAATAATTGTCCCAAGCTCATTCTTGTCCTGTTTTGCTCTTCTAGGTTTCCAACCATAATATAATCAAGGTCTCAAATACATCTTTGGAGCACGTGACACAATCTCAATGGTTGTGCATCACGTTTGAAAGAATAAGAAGATAATAAGCAATAATCTGATACGAGAATCTTCTTAGTTCACGATGAATTTCCAACTTGCATTCATACTCGAGGTGCAAATCTAAAACATTTGCGTAATGCGCATTCCTGGATAGGAGATCTGAAAGGGACGGCTGGGGAGCTTCTCTCTCTAACTTAGAGAGAGAAAGCTCCAACCCACCTCCGGCTGACTGTTCCGGTTAACAGCAGCAGCAACAGCAAGGCAGAACAACCATCCGGGCAAGGGATCCTCTCTCCTTAGAGAGGCTCTCCTCCACCGCCCTCCACTATCGGCCACCACTGGTCCGGCCTCCTCTGGTCCGGCCGTTTATCCGGCTTAGGGTCAGCAACAGCAACAGATCCAGAGAGAGGAAGCTCCCCCACGACCCAGCCACATCGGCCCAGCCAACTGGCCCAGCCACGCCGGCCTTCCACCTCGACGCAGCAGCAGCAGGCACCTCGGGCAAGGGAGCCCCTCGCACGACAGGGGCTCTCCTCCACCGCCCCCACACCCGGCAACCCGGAGCTCAAACTCCACCTGGTCCGGTCAAAACCCAATCGGGTTCGAAGCTCAACAGCTTCGTCCCCAACCTCAACCTCGCCGTCAACCGGCGGGTACCATTCTGGATATACTCCGAGTAGATCTGAAATCAACATCAACTGCAACCACCCACCACCGGCCAGTCTGAAATCTCACGGCTGATGGCCTCCAGCCTTCGCTGAGGGGCTCAAGAGCTATCGGTCCATTCATTGGGAACGGCGCCGGCCTTCATCTGGCTACCGCTGGTCCGGCCAGCCTCTTTTGGCAAGTCAGGCCAGCCGGCCTTCATCTCAAACCCACCTTCATCGTGGGGTTCAACAGCCGCCGTGGGCCTTAGCCGCTGTGGTCCGGCCAGTCCAGGTACGGTCACCGCTAGTCAAGGCCTCTCCGGCCGGATCTGTTCCTCTCCGGTCACCGCCATCGGCCTTCATCAGCCGTGGCTTCCGGCCAGCCACAGCTGGCCATCACTGGACAGGCCAAGCCACATTCGGGCTTCTACAGCTCGGTCTCTGCAATTCCCTCCATCAACAGCCGCCGTGGGGCTCAGCCACCGGGGCCCAACATAGCACCCTACCAGTACCCTTCCTGCCAGCCCGGGCATTCAGCTCGAGTGAGGGGGCAGCAGTGGTTGCAGTGGCTCGGGCGAGGGGGCAGCAGTGGCTGTCGGTGATTCTTTGCTCGGGCAGAGGCTAGGCGCTGGCAAGGCCAAGGCCAGCCAGCCCAGGCCAGCCAGGCCAGCCAACCACAGAACAGGCCGGGCCTGCCCAGCCAACAGCAAGCCAGCCACAGGCTAGGCTAGCCAATTTTTTGCCAGCCCGGGCAGAGGAGGCTCGGGCAGTTATCTATGATGCAGTTTAACTAATGTTTACTTTTACTTCTATTGTATTACTAGTTGCTGTGTTCTGGTAGCAGTAGCTGATTTGATTAGTTATTTCTGTGATTGCGAGGACTTCGAGGGCCTCTAATTTACCCCTATCCCGACGGGTTGTGTCGTGGATTTTCTGCTATTGCCATGCCCGTGTCCAGGTTCCCCGTTGAACTTTCTATTCCTTGGGATAGTTTGTTCGACGGGGCTTGGACACGGGCAACCCTTGTAGCCACTTGGCTCATTATGTTTTTTCGTTTTCTTTTTGCTTTGTCTTACCTGGGGTATGCCCCTTGTAGGCTGTATATTCGCTTAACCTCTTTTAATTTCAAGCTGATTTACCCAAAAAAAAAAATGCGCATTCCTGGATAGAGAAATAGGATTTGCGCAGTTGGAACCACATTAATGGCTAAGGTAAATTGAATAAAGAACGTCTTCTGCAACCAAATGACAACAAAGAAAGAAAATTAGGGTCTTTCACAAAGTGATTATTCGAATGCAAAACTATTTTTCGTATAATTTCTTAATTAAAAAATCATCTTATTCTTCTAATTTTATCCTTCTTTGACAAACGTTCAAAATAACTTCTAGAAAATCTTGGCAATACCAGAGTTAGCAAAGCACTACTTTTTTCCCATGTCAATTTCATCACCTATCGTAAAAGATAGCTTAACAAAGATATAGTTGTTTCCAATCCATGTTATACAAACTTTTCTTTTGAATACATTGCAATTTTTTATTAGAGTCACCATGGCTTCCGAACATAATTTAGTAAGACGAGTACGAAGTTAGAAAATTTACCACCACATTATCCCAGGAGAAAACAAGACCATATGCTTCATTAGACTTCATGGCATAGCAAATTCATTTAACAAATCCCTCTTGGAGTTTTTCATTTAGAAAATCCAATACTGGATAATGTTATACACCCATAAGCAGAATGAAAATTCTATTGCAGAATGACCCATTACAAAGTAGAATTCCCAGGACCTAAAACTAACCCCCATACACACAAAGAAAGATATATGCTCATGGTTTAGCTCAAAGTATGCCCCTTGATCATGCAAAATGGAAAATTGGGATTCACAAATGCAAGCCCAAGTAGTACTGCACGAACAATTGTACCTGTAAAGGGTTAGCCTAGGCCCTAGAAAAACCTCATTTGCTAAGGTCCAGGATGCAAATTTAGTTGACTGCTCAGCTTAATAATTAGTTTGATGATGACCTCAATCATCAATCAAGAACAAAAAATACTGTGCAAAATGAAAATTGATGCACAAATGCGTAATTAGGTGTGTGTAACCTTAAGTTAGAACTTAGAACATCACATAAACATTAAAAAAATCATCCTGCCAGTCTCATTTCCCTTCTTTGCGTCCAACAATTCTTTTGAGGGCAACCAGCAAACTGGAATTTCTTGTCAGCTTTGCATAGAAAAATTGGCGAACACAGAGAATTATCTAACAAGAACACCCAAACGAAGGGCGAGAAATTAAGTGACTAATTCTCTCTATCCATTGAGAATACAACAACAAGCACTTAGTCGAGGGCTTACCATAGTCGGACGGGTCCTCTGGCCGGAAGAGGAAAGACATTGCTCCATCGCCGCTACAACCGAGGCAAACTCGCCCTTTGCAAAATCAGGCAGCCGCAATGGCGCAACAGTGGAATCAAAGAGACAATAGTGTCGGCTAGGGTTCGAGCGCGGTTGGTGAACAACCTCCATAGAACATCCGCAACCCTTTGCTTCCTCGCCATTGCGTGAGAGAGAGAGAGAGAGAACTTTTTTTTACTGTGTGTACCGTGTGGTGAGAACCAACTTTTTTTTAGGAGAGACCTCGCGTTGTGAATAGCGACGGTCTAGATAAAATGCAGGGAGAGGACACGGGAATGGACGGATACAACAACAAAGCACTGAGTTGAGTGCTTACCATAGTCGGACGGCTCCTCTTGCCGAAATAGGAAAGACATAGCTTTGTCGACGCTACAACCCAAGCATCTACCGTCCGTGCCCCTTACAACGGCACGCCCCCGTCGACGGTGTTGGTGGTGGAATCAAGGAAATAATGGTGTGGGCTAGGGTTTGAGCGCGAGTGTTGAACGTCTTCCATAAAGAGAGAGGCGGAGAGTGTTCAAATTGAACATCTCCAGGGTTTTGCCGCTTTGACTCATTGATAGAAAAACGGAATAAAAAAAGTAGCAAAGTTCAAAGGCCCTTTTACACTCTTTCCCCTCTAATTTTTTTTAATTCCAAATGTTTACCAGTAAATTTTTTGTCTTATACCCTCCACAACTCTTATCCCGTAAGTCGTAACCAAACATAGGGACAAATGGAGTATCTCTATCTTATTTTCTCCTTTTTTTATAAATGTTGAATGAAGATTTTTTTGTGTCTACTTTTTTTAAAATGACAACACGAGTTTAATAAAAGATATTGTTGGGTATGTGATTTTGGTGGTGTTGTGCGGGTGGTGCGTGTTGTGCACCACCCGAGCCATCCGTTCGGCAATCCAACGGTCCAAATCTCATATCGACAATGAACGGCTCAGATGCTACATAGTAGAGATGAGATTTGGACCGTTAGCCGAACGAACAGCTCAGATGGTGCACAACACGGTACTATTCACCACCTACACAATACCACCCCCGGTTCGTGAATTTGTTTGATTGTATATATAGATTTATACCTGCATGTGCAAGAATGAAGCCGATCATAGGCGGAGGTACATTGTGGCTGGGTGGGGTCAGGCCTTCCTGTAATTTTTTCCCTTGCCTTACAAAGTGTGGATTTTTAATTTTTTTTCTATCGGCATGGATTTTTTAATTTTAGTGACTATTGCATGTGCTTGCATATGAAATTAAGAACTGGGGGATATGTTTTTGGAATTCTTGAATATTGCTATTAAGGTTTTTCACTAATTTAAGACTGAAATTTTTTCCGTTTGAATTAAATATTTTGATAAGAAATAGTCATGATTTCTTGAAAAAAGAAAGGAAAGGGTTATGATTTCTTGTGAAATTCCTCGTTTTGATTAAATATTTTGATAAAAAAAAATGGAGAGAAAAGTACAAAAAAAAAAAATATTTTGATTGCCCTTCCTCTTTCTTACCCAATCTCACAAAAAATGATGAAGATTTGGTGAGAAAGACTCCCCTTTCTTATCTCTCACTTTCTCACCATCAATTTATTCTCCCATGAGGGATAGGAGAATCATCTTTATGATTCTTTGCTCTTGGTGTTTTGTCCATCCAATCTTTGGTTGGATGTTTTCTCTTTTCTTTTTCTGTATCTAGCTTTTGACTAGTTTTCAAATCCAATCTCGATGTACCCATTGTTGAGTTTTTAATAAAATTTTCTTCTGCCGATAATAAAAAGTCATGTACATGCTCCAATAATGGAAGCTATTCCCCGTGAACCTAATTTATGTTTCTCCGCAATATTTTTCTTTGACAAGGCTCCGTTTGTTTTGATGTAAAATATTTTTCATGTAAAATCATGTTGCAAAAAAGAATCTTTTTTCATGTTATTTTTCGGTGTTTGGTTAACCATTGGAAAATACGTTTCCCGGCAAAAGTTTAAAATTGGTTTAGGCATGAAGGCATCCAAAATTGCAACATAGAGGTACAGTCAACGGCAAAGGTGGAAGTTTAGTAGAGGAGATAGGGAAACACATGATAGTCACTGGCACAGCCGCACAAGATTGAAGCATGGTTAATCAACTTACCGTTGTTTTGAAAGTAAATCATTTTCAGCCATATCATGGGAAATATTTTACCGTGGAAACGTTTTCCAACTTTTTGTCCAACCAAACATGGGAAAATAAGTAAAATATTTTACATCCAAACTAACGGAGCCTTATATCTGAAAAGTCCATATTTGGCAAATTCCATGACAAAATCTCTTTTGATTTGTATCCCATTATTTATGATGTAACTTATTGTTTTAGACCATTTGCTTTAGGAAAGGCTACCAATTGTCTTTTGTAATTGATAGAGAGAGAGGTTGTCAAAGGAAAGTAGCATGGTAGGAAATCTTTGTGTAAGAGGATTTCGTGGATATTTCATACCAGCAAAGGAAATAAAGCAATCCCGTGAATGGCTAATATGGAAGTGTTCGTCAGTCAAAGTGCTTGAGCAACTCAGAGGCAAATATATCCAGTGCTCGAGCAACTTCTCAATTCTCTCGGCAGTTTATTTATAAATAGTTTTGCTGGCTTTTAAAGATTACCGCATATGTCAAAGCTCTTCACCTTTGTGTCCAATACCGAGTAATGTCTAATGGTGACCGGCTTTTATCTCTTGAAGTTACACATGACTCGGTGATCATGATCGAACCTTTCTGCATAAACTTCAAGTACATGGTGTTCTTTTCAACCATTGTTCCAACTAGTTGAAACATTCTTCCGGTGGATTCTGGAAGTATATCGGAGGACTTGTGGATTCAAGGCGTGCGGCAATCAACCACTTGGTGCGATGTACGTGGATTCGACAAATCGATCTTTGGTTAGTCGGTGAGGATTCACAATTGTTTAATTCAGATCATTTGTAACTGCACAATGATTACTTTTAGTGGTTCGATTTCCTCCCGTGGTTTTTACCCTTTTTAAGGGGTTTTCCACGTATATTCTTATGTTCACCTGTTATTGCTTTTCGTTCCTTTATTACGTTGCTTTTGAGTATTTGATAGCGAAAAAGGAATTTCAATATCAAACACACAATTCAGCGACAACTTACATAACTAACAAAATAATTTATAGGCAAAAGTATATAAACACCCCCTCAACTATCACTTTTTTCCATGGAGACCCCCTCACATTTAAAATTGCTCATACAGACCCCTCAACTAATTTCCGTTACCTAGAGTGACACCCTTCCGTCTCAAAACCATTTGTGATGAACACCCTCATCCATAAATCGGATAAAAATATCCTCGTTGCATTACATACATATACCTCCTCTAACCCTTCTCTTTCTCCCCTCTACAAACAGCCTCCAATCAAAACCCAAAACCAGCATAAGTAATCTCTCTTCCCCCCTCTCAACCACAGGTAATTAATCTCTCCCTCCCATCTAAGCTATTCTCTCTCTATACCCTCACCGACTAACCACTGGCTTCGTCCCACTCCGGCGACCTTATTTTCTCTCTCATCCAATACATACTCTCTCTCTCTCTCTCTCAAGAACCCAAACAAGTTACAAAAAAGGAGATGGAAAAAGCAACGCAGCAACCGCCATGGCCGTTGTCAGTTGCCACCACTATTCTCCGCCACTTCTCTTCTCCCACACCTCTCTCCTTTCCCTCCTCTTCTTCCCTTCTCATTTCTTCTTAGCAAAAGAACCACCGTGGTGCCACGGTTTTCACGCTATTTTTGGTGGAATCCAATCTTTTATGGATGAAATAAGTGAAGATGCAATTTTAGGGTTATATACAGATGGTTCTCTTTAAATGATTTATGTAAGGAAAAAAGAAATTGTATAAAATGAAAAAAACGATTAAAACAACGATTGATAGAATAAGGGTATAATATAAATGTTAAGGGGTTTTCGTGGAACAAAGTGATAGTTGATGGGGTGTTTATGTATTTTTGCCTTATAAAAAAAGGGCATCTTTGTTATTTCCTCCATTCCGTTAACGGAGTTAGCATTTTTTTTGTTTCCAGCAGTTGAGGGGGTCTGTATGGACAATTTTAAATGTGAGGGGGTCTCTATGAAAAAAATGATAGTTGAGGGAATGTTTATATACTTTTGCCTAATTTATAATCGAATTCAGGTCCATAGGTACGGCATTGCAAGTAGCAACTGTACGTCATAGGATGTCATTGCATAGAAGAATATAAATTAAAGGATTATGCATCTGCTACCGTGCATCTTTGAAAATAAAAACATACAAATTAATACAAATACAAAGATCAGGAATTAAGTAATTAACCACGTTGAGATTAAATTATTTACACCAAGTTATAGATATTTCAAAATACGCAATCCCGGCCACAAAATTTCCCCCCTATGTCCTGTGCATTTTCTAAATAAATAACGGAGCAGCAAAGAGAGGACATAGAAGAAAGAATAAGCTATTTTCAGAATAAATTGATCCCATTAATCTAGAAAAATTAGAGGAAAAAAACAAGTACAACTACTACCAAAAGTTATTCTTTGACGACGAATACCATGAGTCCCTTTAATTTACTATGCTTATTTATTTGTGTATTCACCAATAAATAATAAGAGGTTGAGTTCTCTCCGTCAAAGGTGAAAACCCCACTGTTTTCACCACCGCATATGAGCCCCAAATGACTTTTTATG
Source organism: Rhododendron griersonianum (assembly GCA_018127125.1). Classification (NCBI taxonomy): domain Eukaryota; kingdom Viridiplantae; phylum Streptophyta; class Magnoliopsida; order Ericales; family Ericaceae; genus Rhododendron; species Rhododendron griersonianum. The sequence continues at coordinate 33,554,486 of CM030790.1, read as the reverse complement.
TTAAAATTTAAACCGCTCATCTTGTAGAGCCCGCAAAGTAGTTTATCCATGTAAAAAATCAGCTTAATCCGATATCGACAAAAAAAATATCAAAAATTAAATTTTAGTTTACAGAATGGACGGTAATTGATTTTGAAGTTAAAATCAAAATTTGATTTTTGATATACCTATTGATATGTTATCAAGCTGATTTTTTGCGTGAATGTACTACTCTGTGAGTCCTATAAGATAAATATATAGTTCAGATTAGAACAAAACTGTTAAAGCATCCAACTCCAAACCAATTGGCAAATAGTGGAGAGGCCGCCCAAGCTCATATACTAGTTTTTGGAGGAGATATTTAACCGATGTGGGACAAATCCCAATACTACCCCGCATGTGCGACCCCTGACTCGCACGTGGCGATGTCAACAAAGGATCTGAAACACACGGATCACAATGAAACAAAGTGCAACTATGGCACAATCAAAGGGGAAAAGCCTCCGAAACTCTAGCTCTGATACCATGTTAAAGCATCCAACTCCAAACCCATTGGCAAAGAGTGGAGAGGCCGCCCAAGCTTATATACTAGTTTTTGGATGAGATATTTAACTGATGTGGGACAAATCCCAATAAAAACATGCATGGTGGAACCCACAACAGGTGGTGGTGGACCAACCAAACATGCACTCTGTAGGTTTCTCCCGGGTGAAAAGAATTTAAACTCAAATAATAAACATTACGCTGGACCAACCAAATTACATGGGTATTAATTAAATTTACTTATTTGCTTATTTAGAGGTGAAAATGTTGAAATCTGGTGGAAGAAGCTGGTTGTTCTTTGGACGAGGCCCAGCTGTGCTGGTAGTGTTCTTTAACCCCGTAGTGGCGGTGGCGGTTGAGGACCCCGCAGGGTTATTTGGGCAAACCTGACCATGGGGATCATTTGTGCCGGCCGGACCATCATTTTGGTGTCCTACAGAGTGAGGTGGCTGATTGTGATTGGCTGTGTACTTTGCTATCTCTCGTTCAGCTTTCTTACCAGCTTTTGCCACATGGAACTCCATTGAAGCCTCGGCCTCTCTCGCCAGCCTAACCTCATGAGCTATGTCTACTCTGGCTTTAGCCAACTCCCTCTCAGCCTGTGGATTATTTTGTCAATTTTGTTTAAACTCAACCATGTGATGTCAATGAGATAGGAAATTAAAATCGTAAATAAGATTTTCTGGAAACACGATTGAATATTTGACGCTATGAGATTCAGATATTGTTAACTACTACATATATCATGAGCTCATATTGGAAGCAACATAAAACTGTTGTGTGTACTATTTTTTTCCTGGTGAAAAGAAACTTTCACTACGAATACGAAGTTACGGAGTAGGATATCCCTCTAGCATCATCCATAAGTTTCGAATTAATACAAATAGGCGGAAAGGGAATACAAATAACATGTCATTTGAACGATGCACGTGATCCGCTTCTTTACTCAATCTTAATCGAAAACTACTAGAGTCAAATTTACGTAGAAATGCCAATGGGGGCTCTAGCCCGGCCAGTTGGCATCTCCTAATACTTCTCATGTGGAGGCTAGGGTTCAAACTCCATCGTGGGCGTTTGAGATTCAAGATTATAGATGGCTAACCTCTAAAACTCCACGTGGACTAACTTACTAACACTTCGCTAATTAAATTACGTTGGAACGGACTTTGTGTGGAGTTGAAGCAGTGAGAAACAAATATGTCTGTGGCCATGAATTAGTGAACTAGGAGTAGATAGGGTGTCCCTTGTAAATCATATTCATGTTTAATCTAGTCAGATAAAAAATCACATAGGGATAGGAAGAGGATCCCCTATCCAAAGTAAAAAATTTTGATCGAAATTCAATTTTTTTTAATAAAGACGAAAATAAGCCAATAAGCCAATTTTTCCGTCTTTATTCAAAAAAAATTGGATTCAATCAAAAAATTTTACTTTTTAGATTTCTCTTGTCATGAGGATGCAGTAATCCCCAAAAAATAAGCCACTTGGCTTATTAGCCGAACGGGGCCTAACTGATTTTTGTTTGGTAGTAGTATGTTTTTTCAAAATGTAAAAGGTTTTTAAAAAATGGGAAAACTACTCGAACTATTGCTTTCATTTGCCCCATAGTATTACTCCATGTCAAAATGGCTTCCTGACTTCTTTGTCACGAGTAAGAGTGAAAAAAAATTAAACCATTCAAAGGTTTGTTGAATACAAAATGTTGCAACATTGCTATTTCAAGATTTACAATACTTGAACTATTTTCTCTACATTAAAAATAATGTATTTTTTGAACGGCATACATCATATTAACATGACCTTTATTCAGTCTATGTGTAGATGGATTTTAACAAGGATGGTACCGACGAGGAGCTTGAATTATTGGTTATTCTTCATGTGGTTATGCAAGAATTAATTGTACCTCATCTTGTCGATGTGCTATATTGTCCTCCATACCATGCCTAATAACTATAACTCAAACTATGACGGTCCAAGGCTTAGGGGGCCCACCGACCCACCTTAAAGCCGCCGGTCACATCCCCTCACCACCATTCTCATTCTCTCTCTCTCTCTCTCTCTCTCTCTCTCTCTCTCTCTCTCTATCTATCTATCTATCTATCTCTCTCTCTCTCTCTCTCTCTCTCTGTTTTTGCATAAATTCCCACAAGTTACATTAATTAGAGAGGAACGTGATTCATTTGGACATTTAATTTGTTCCCACAAGTTTAGTATTTTTACATGTTTCTTTGCAGATTATGATGGGTGAATAGACGAACATGTCAATTTATATACTTATATGAATAAGTTACAGATTACTCCTTTTTCTACACTGGGTAAACAAGGGATGTCAATGAAACTTGTCAATTTTTTTTTGTGGATGCCTGGGGAGAAAATGGAATGCAGTTGCTCCTCCTATTGGAACTACTTGTCAATTTTATTTTGTGACCGCGCTCACCATGAGAGAAAGGGGATGCAGCAGCTCCACCTCTTAGAGATTTGATTGCATGCCGCCTGTCAAGGAAGAAAGCGGGATGTAGCGATGTCAAGGGAGAAAGCGAAATGTAGCGATTTCCCTGAATTCAAAATCGGTGCCACCCCATAACATTGGTTCCGTCCCAGATTAGTCCCCCAAGTAAAGCACAAAAATAGAAGCGCTAAAGAAACGACCCTTTGGATTGTAGATTAGACTATATATAGGATTGAGTCAGCGGAGCTAATTAATCATGCATGAAGTTACAAAAAAACAACCAAAATACTCGCTGGATCGTATCTGGTTCATTCAGAATGCAATCTCTAGCCCGCGAACATGAGAATGTTGGAAAACATTTCAAGGCCATTTAATTTGTTGAGCTTGCTCGAACTTTTAGTACATAAGCTTACACAATGCGTAAACAACTACTTGAGCTCAGCTCGTTAGCTCGATAGAAACTTCCATTAAAAGGACCAAAGAATCATACAGAAACAAACCTTCGAGACATTTTGAAACTTTTTAAAATTTCAGCTCGTTACAACCATAATCTAGACCAATAATTTTCAAAACTATAGGTGTTTCATGATTTGAATGAGCGCTCTCTGTTGCTCTAAGCCCCAAAAACCCTTCCAACTATTATCCACACACTAAAGCAAATCATAAACCATGATACTTTTATACATGCACTGAAATAAATAAAAACACAGTACACCCATCCCACATCTCTCAGCTACAGCATATAATAGAAAGTGATAGAAAGTAAGCATGTTGCAGACAATAGAGACTTTCTAGCTTCCCCGGTAAGTGGTGAAAGAGAATGGTGAAAGCAGCAGAGGAACATGGAAATGCTCCCATTGCTGTGACTCCCCAACCTCGAACACGATAGATACATATGGAAAGAAACCGCCGGGTGAATATTTACCTGTATTGAAGCTTATTCGGTATGTCCCCGGCTTCAAAGCATCGACTATATCCATCAGCTGACCACTTCGTCTGTCTTTGTCTGTCGTTGAAGACCCTTGAAGTAACCAATTGCCTGTTTCTGTTTCACCAAATGTTGGACGAGTTTTTACACATTTCCACATTTCTAATCGGACTTCAATACCAACCCCAGGGGACACACGAGAAACATCCAGAACAAGAGTCGTAATGGGTGGGCGACTCCTAGCTGAAATTTGCGATGGCTTTAGAATAGGAGCCCCAGATGAAGCAGTTAGATATGATCCAATGATGTTCACACGATCTTCTACAAGTCAATAATGCACGTCACACATAAGTCAATAGGAGCCCCAGATGAATGGCACATGTGTCCCGGGCATGTCTACCTATTTAGTGACTTTTTTTTTGGTTTACGTCTATAATCCTAATTCAACATAAATAGCATTTTTGTCTTCTAAAAGAACTTTAAATAGACATACGCACACGTTTCCTAATTTTTGGGGAAATGCCGGGTGCATGTCTCGGATTCGTATGCATATCCATTCTTCAAAGTTCGTGATTTCCCAACCACTCTCAACTACAATACTTTTTCTTTTTTCCGGTTTCATTCTCTGTCCATTCCCTTTTTCCTGTTACATTCTCTTTCCATTTCTGATCTCCTGTCAACTGCTTCAATTTCTATCATGAACTATTGGAGGCTTAATTTTTTTGATATGTTTACACCATCTAATATAAAATTTCATGAACACACAAACTAGGTAATACGTAATATTACCTCTGGCTATTGTTGCAACATCTGCAGTGCATGCTCTAGTTGCCAAAGCACCCTCTGCTTTAGTTGAAAAAAGCTTGGCAAGACGTAGTTCAGTGACTTTCATTTGCTCCCCAGCTGCAATCTCAAACTCAACTAGAGGCCTGTTTTGATAACGTTTCTACAACCACGGAACAGAGAAAAACAATCATCAGCCTGCAAGCAGCCTGTTTGCATGTTGATTTAAGAGTACTACTAGCATACAGAGTGGAGGACAAGTAGTACTCAATTATGAAATTAAGAAAGGAAACTATGCTGTCCGTGCAAGATGTGTCTTCATGTTTATCACAACACGGCAAACCCTCTTTATGGTTAATCAACCCCGGAAAATTGAATCTTCCTGAGAATATTTGCTGCCGAAAAACTAGGGAAAAGTTTATTTGCATTGCTATTTTCCATTTTAAACTTGTTTTTAACAAAAAGTACATAAGCTATCAACCCAAAGGGTTAGCACAAGCGGTAAAAAAGGTGAAAGTAACTGCCTTACAAGCACAAGTCACTGGTTCGATTCTTATTAAGTGCGAAAATCCTTTGGGCCACCATCCCCGCAAGGGAAAGCATGAGCGAAATGTCTGTGGTAAGGACCTCAATTTACAGTGGGCCAGGCAACCTAAGGTTGTAGTTGGTGGAATCAGTTCCAGGTTACCAAAACAAAGCAAGATATCTGTTATAAACATTCCAGAAATAAATTCTACGAACATATATGAAGCCCCATGACACAAATAAATTCTCCACCACATTGACCAGCTCAGAGCATATCCGAAGGGCTTTCTAAAAATGTGTTAGAATGAGTGTGTGAAAAAGCAAACAGTAGTGTAAATAATTGTGGCTTATTTCCCTTTGTTTTCTCATACTTGCATGCTCATACTCGTTGGATTATGTTGAGATTGCGCGCAAGGTGTGCTTTTGTGAGTTTCAGGTAAATCGAAGTTAATAACGTGCAATCGGAAGCATTCGATGGCATCCAAATGTGTTCAAGGACCCGAGACTATATGGCATTCCATCGCCGAGCCCAAAGAGTCATTGGAAGAAGCATTGAAGGTTACTCGGTACGTCCACGGGTCAAGAGAAGCAAGCAAATGAAGAAAGCTGTCAAAAACCCAAGTGGTACCAGTACCACCAAAAAAATGGTACCGGTAGAAGTGTTGGGAACAGAAGGTCTTGGTACTGGTGGTACCGGTACCACCAAATCCTTGGTACAGGTAGGAGCTGTCCAGAAAACTGCACTTTTGAGTCAGATCTCACTTAGACCTAGGGGCATTTTGGGCAACATTTAGGATATTTTGTGGGGATATAAATAGAACATTTCCCATGATTTTAATCTATCCACCCTTTACACTCTCTCTCCACCTCCCTCTCTTAGGTTTATTAGCTCAAAACCTCCATAGTTTGAGCTTTTTGAGCTTGGATTTCTCATTTTCTTTTGTAAGTCCTTCATCAATGTTATAAGTTACTCCTATTTCAATACAAGTTCAGTTTTTATTTCTATCTTTCTCCATGTTTTATGCATTTCCTTCATCTCTCTTTGTGATTTCATCTCCCACGGAGGAGTAGTCTCATAGGGCTTGGTCATGGGGTAACCTTCATCCTAGGACCTAGATTATTCAACATCTTCTCATCTTAATTATCAAAGCTAGTTTGTAAATGAATGAAGTTCTTTCTTTTGGTTCTAAACTAGGGTTGTTAAATCTTTTCTTATGAGTAGACAATAACATTGGCACCCACACACCCAGGGGGTTTGATTCCTCACAGGGTGAGTACCTTGCAATAAGTAGAGAGGCGTGGCTAGTGTGGCCGCGCTAGCTGCCCCGGAGGTTTGGGTTGCACAGTCAAGTCCATTTAGTTTAGTGGCTTGACTGTAGGGTTGTTCCTCCGTTACCAAAAAGATAAAAAAAAAACATTGGCACACATAATACTTAGATCAATGGCACTCTAAGTGTTTGATAAAATGCCTCAAAGAACTAATGAGCTCCTACTCTTTGAAACCAAAGCTATGGTTGTTAACTTCTTTGACTATGTGTTGACAAGAATCTTCGCACACATAATGCTTAGAACAATGGCACTCTAAGTGTTTGATAAAATGCCTTAAAGAGTTCACCCCATAGTCAAACACACCATTTTTTATGTAAACAAGATTTTCATTGTTAAATCCTCCGAGTGAGAGCATGGTGACTTTGTTGCTCTCTTGATGGATTATCAAAAAGGATGGCCCGATCTGAACAGAAGACCGTTGGAGGGTTTGGAATCCTTGAGTGGTGGATAACGGGTTAAAGTTTCCAAACAAATTGCTTTTATGAGCGGGTCATGAGTTACACTTGAGAAAACCCGTTGACACCGAACCAACCAACATAAATTACATCGCACTCAACTTCTATGTGGCACATCCCATTTGATGGCCATATTACACCTTATCCCTAACTTATCTCTATTATCCATCAATCACGAAGACAAATACTGAAATCGTCAATGGATATTGATGGAAAATCTCCACAACCAGTGAGACAAGCTTCTCCAGGAAGGGATTTATTTTCCTGTGGCATTGAATCAAACGCAATGAAATGAGCTCATATGATGCGGCGGTTCCCATATCTCACTTCTTTCTCCCTGGAATCTGTTTGTCTATTTTTGTTGTTTGAGATCATGACTCTCCCTGGATTTGTTTCTGTTCTCCGTTTCTCCTCACCTGGCCTTCACCCGATTCACCCAACCGGAAACTGATTCTGAATTGAAAGACAAGATCCGACTGGACCTGTGGTGTAGTTCAGTCGGAATGGGGTGACAAGTTTCTAAAACTGAAATTGTCAGGTTGGATGCGGTTTGGAGCCAGATCCGTACCGACTCGACCCGTGCACTCCACAAATGATAATCAAGAAATGCTCATTGCATTCAGAGAATATATCTCTACAATCAAAATCACATGAACTTTAAGAGAAAATTCCCCATGCAAACATTACCTTCAGCTCAGCAAGTATTTCAGGGGTACTCCTCCCAGAGGCAAATATAAGGAAAACAAATCCAAACTTCTGCTGATACCGACTATTCCAATCAGCTAGTTCCTGCAAAGACAACATGGATTATGTTCCTCTTAAAGATGCAAATGGTTGCTGCAGAAGCTGAAAATGGAGGTTAAGGAACTAATGTAAATTTTGGTTTTCGTTTGCATACACAATATTTTCCTGTGTTTGGGTGTGAGAGAGAGTGTGCACTGTGCACGTATCATGAGAACAAAGATGAGCATCTGGTATACAAAACTCTCAGATTAATAATAACTAATACGTAGGATAGCTCCAACAAAGTACAAAGGAGATATAACTAAATTTCAACAGCTCATAACTCATCCAGTCACCTTCTCTTCGAGCAGCCTGTAGTTTACCCTAAACAACCATGTTTTGCATGAGGACTGCTGGTATCTTTTCTTTTATTCTCTTCTTCTTCTTTTTTATTTTTTCCCTTTGAGCATGGTTAGATGCTGATAGCTGAAACTGAATAAAAAAGACTTTCAAATCGGTGTTGTTAAGTTGCAGTTACCTTACCTCCATGGTATAATCAGTAGCAGTGGCCAAAGCAGTCGATTGCTCTCCTTTGCTCCACCTACAGCATAACAACTACACTAATGACTAATACATCTCTCATATAACAACATATACATCTAATTCAAAACAGTGACCTATGTGAACATAGGCCAAGCTATCAGCTGGTGGTTCAGTACCTAACAGAAAAAGTTTCACTTGTTCGCACCCTTCTCTTCAGATCCACACCCCCCATCTTCCATGGGAATGAGATGATTTTTAAAATCATTTCTACAGAAGACGGACGCCCTCCACACACTCACCAGCCTCTTCTCTCGCACCATTCATAGTTAATGGAGCAAACCAGTTTTCAAAGTTTCCTATTCCCCATCCTACTTTGGGATTCACTCCTTCAAGAGTTCTGTTGAGGCAACTTTCTCCTCCATTCTATTTCAACATCAGCACACAAATGGATAGCTCGGTCCTCATAGGATACAATGAAAAAATCTAAAATGCCAATCTTCTCCAAAACCCATGTTGAAACCTTCTCCCACTGAAGTGGACCATTGAACAAGAAGTTTCTGTTGCCCTCCTCCCATTGTAGACCTTTGACATGACTAGAGAAACACACAGGTTCTTCGGAGGAGTATACCCGCCAACACATGCCCCGAATGATTTTCCATGGCCCAATTGTAATTTCAAGCCCGTCCCTCCTCCCTCATCATATCAGCATAAAGCAAGACCCATTAACACAGTCAACAAGGTGGCCATTGAAGCTTTCTAATCACACAAACAAGTTGTTTTGCTTCCTCCCTCAGAACCACATCTCCTTGGACATGATGCAAAGAACCCAAGCCAAAAGTTATATTCTCGAAAAATCCCCATCGCATCAGAATCTCCATTTTGCGAAATTAGGCATCATCGTCAATAAGCTCTGGATTGGCCAACCACGAGTAACTTTCTTCATCCCCCATTTTTGTGTCTGACCAAAACATTTCCTCCCCATTAGCATTCCCTCTCCAACGTTCCTTGCCAATGACGAGGATCAGAAAAATGATGAGCTACGAATGAAGCCCAAATGCCACCCCCTCTATGGGATGAGATTTCGTACACTTGAAGGAGAAGAATATTGGGTCAGACCACAAGCAAGGGCCCCAAACACATTCGAAGTGGCTGTTGACCTAAAGCACTCTAGGCTCGCAGAGGTGATTCCACAACACAGGCTTGCTTATTGGGCCTCCTTTGTCCAAGTAAGTAATCTAGTTTCCACTTGGGCACAAAATAATCTAGTTTCCATTTGGGCACCCCTGAACAAGTCTACGTCTGCAGCAACAGTCTACTGGGCCCTTTTGGCCTTCTTCTTTTGAGCGAGTTTCGGATTTGGCTGGCCCATGTCCTCTGACTTTGCCCATCATCACCCTTGGCTGATTTGCATCACTGTACCAATGTCATCCACCAACCACCTAATAGCCTTTTAAAATTTGAATGGTTCACCCACTCTCTTGTGAACCCCTCCCCAAAACAATGCATCACAACAATTCCCGGACACAATCCGAGGGGAAATAAAGTTTACCCCTTTGTCGTTGGACCTTGGACCTAATTCCAGTATTTCAGGATCTCGTCTACGAAAATAGGGATAACCACCACGCCAAACATCAAAATCGCCCTACCGTTTCCCCTCAGAGATTCATGCTCAATGGGGATTATGTTTCCCTAATGTATCATCATCCATGGCGTCATCGATTGCACTGAGAAGCTTAGCATCTCACACACATGAGCCAGAATTTCCATCAATCAAATCCAAATACTCATGGAACCCTGTGGTTTGTACCAAGAACCCACCATCAACAGCCAAACTAAAAAAAGATGAAGTTTCCCCATCTTCTAATATCCATCTCTCACAATCCTAGCTTCCTCTGGGGATGGAAAAGAAAAAAGGGGAAAAAGCCCCACCGTGTCCTTAATCTACACCCGTGACAGCACACACCATTTTCTTTAGCACCATTCCTCGACCAGCTTCTTCTCGGATAGCAATAAACCCCACGGCCCTCTCTGCAGAAAAGAAGTGATGTGATGTCTACCTTAAACCTCCCCCTTTGACTTCCTCCACCACCCTTCACCCTGATAAACCATTTTGGCCACGGAGTTAAACCTTGCTCCCTTCCTGTACTAGCTCTTCATTTTCATTATATCAAGTGTTCTCAATTTCCTTTCCGGGCATTTGGGATCCCGTGCATCCCGAATTCATTCCGGCATTGCACCATTCGGTGGATCCGTGGCTTTCTTGTGCACTTCCGGGCATTTGGGACCCCGTACGTCCCGTTTCCGGCAACACACCTTATAGTAGATCCATGGCTTTCTTCGTTTCGTTCTATCGTTCTAAATTGTGATTTTTCGTTCTACAAGCCTCAATACCGTAAAGCATGATGTATGTCAAATCCGTATCATTCATTAAACATGCCACAATACTCATGTAATAACCTGAATGCATAGACAAACGAACAAGTATCGTATTCATTTAGTTTTACACTATTCTTTGTTATAACGAGAGCCAAAGGAGTGGGGACGGACAACGAATCATTGGAACGCGAGCATTCAAGTTTAGAAATGATTAGAATGTGATTTGAGAGTGTTAGAAGTGATCGGGGATCAACACAATCAACGAATAATCGACAAAGTTCAAAAACAATTTTCTAATAATCAACACCGATCATATTCACATCACTTAATAATCTCTAAATTCTTCATTTTCATTATATCAATTCCGGGCATTTGGGATCCCGTGCATCCCGAATTCATTCCGGCATCGCACCATTCGGTGGATCCGTGGCTTTCTTGTGCACTTCTGGGCATTTGGGACCCCATGCGTCCCGTTTCCAGCAACACACCTTATAGTAGATCTGTGGCTTTCTTCGTTTCATTCTATCGTTCTAAATTGTGATTTTTCGTTCTATAAGCCTCAATACTGTAAAGCATGACGTATGTCAAATCCGTATCATTCATTAAACATGCCACAATACTCACGTAATAACCCGAATGCATAGACAAACGAACAAGTATCGTATTCATTTAGTTTTACACTTTTCTTTGTTATAACGAGAGCCAAAGGAGTGGGGACGAACAACGAATCATTGGAACGCGAGCAATCAAGTTTAGAAATGATTAGAATGTGATTGGAGAGTGTTAGAAGTGATCGAGGATCAACACAATCAACAAATGATCAACAAAGTTCAAAAATAGTTTTTTGGGTCATTGGTACCAATACCTACTTCAAAAAGTAGGTATTGGTACCAAACCAATCCAGTGAGCAATCAGAGTCAAGGTATCGGTACCTTAAAAAAATGGTATCGGTACCACTGCATTACAGTGCACGATTTGCAGAAAAATCAAAAGAGAGCATAACTTCGAATACAACCAATTAGAGTACAATTTTGGCACACAATCAACTCATAAACATGTAGTGAGAGTAAGAATTCCCTACCTCGATTACCAAAGCCGAACTCAAGGAGATCGATCAAGCCCTAGAACTCCAAAGTCGAAATTGAGCAAGAAAACTCCTCTTCGAGCTAGCTCTAATGAAACCCAAGGTTGAGAGCCCGTGAGGATGATGATTTGGTGAAGGATCTTGGTGGGTTTTGAACTTGTAGTGGAATTTTTGAGTGAGAGGGTGAGAGAGAGTGAGAGTGCCTAGAGGGAAGAGGAGATCGGGAGATTGAGAAAGAGTGTAAGGAGTATTTTACTCCTCTACACACACACCCACACACACACACATATATATATATATACTACCTACACTCAAATTGTACATGCACCCTCCTACAAACAATTCCGTCACACTCACCTCAACTCATTTAAACTCAATAAAATTCCATATTTTCCTTATTTATAATATCAAATAAACCTTTTATTAATTTCTAAAAATACGGGTCCTTACACCCTATTCTCCTTAAAGAAATTTCGTCCTCGAAATTTATAACCATAATCAACAAGGTATGCAACATTTAGATATGCACCAACTGTAGTACTAAACATCATACAACAATGTCATAATCATAAGTCTTAATTAGGAAACTCACATTGATTCAAACCGGAAATAAGTATGGATACTTCTCCCTAACCTCATCTTCTCGTTCCCAAGTTGACTCTTCCTTGCCTTGGTTACTCCACAAGACTCGCACTAACGGTATTGTCTTACCCCTCAACACTTGATCGCGCGAATCTAGGATACGTGTCGGTTCCTCCCCATATGACGCTTCGGCTTCAACTTAAGTTCGGACCACTCTAAGACATGAGACGGATCCAGTTCGTATTTCCTCAACATAGACACGTGGAACACATCATGCACTCCCGAAAGTTTCAGTGGCAAAGCCAAGCGGTACGCCACTTCCCCAATCTTCTCGATAATGTCAAACGGCCCGATATAACGTGGTGAAAGCTTCCCTTTCTTCCGAAAACGTGACAAACCTCGACATGGCAATACCTTAAGAAATACGTGATCCCCCTTTTCAAATGATAGCAGTCGGCGACGACGATCAGCATAATTCTTTTATCTACTTTGCACGGTTAACAATCTTCGGCGAATCACCTTGACTTGTTCGCTCGTCCTTTCTTGAGCTTCCAAAAGACGTTGGCGAATTGTTTTCATGCTCTCGGATGTCTCCTTAATCATATCCGGCACTACTAACGTAGCCTCGCCCAATTCGGTCCAACACATGGGTGATCTACATGGTCTCCCATACAAAGCCTCATACGGTGCCATCTCGATACTTGATTGATAACTATTATTGTACACAAATTCAACTAACGGCAAATGATCCTCCTAACTACCCCAAAAATCCATAACGCAAGCCCGAAGCATGTCCTCCAAAATCTGAATCGTTCGCTCGAATTGACCATCGGTTTGAGGATGATACGCAGTGCTAAACAAAAGATTGGTGCCAAGAGCGGCCTGCAAACTCTGACAAAAGCGCGCGGTAAACCTCGGATCTCGATTGGATACAATAGAAACCCAGAGAGCAAGCAAAATACCCACTTTAAAGAGATCAACTACTACAGAAGGACTAGGACCGAGAAAGGCTCGAACTGGAGATTTCGGCATCCGACAAGGCTACCCTGCTACGTACCCTGCACACCACGCCCATTCCATCCAGACTACTACACCATCAACCTAATCCCCTAGGCTCGCTAACAACTAAAAGCGGAACAGTAAGAGGACCACACGAAGTGGCCACTCAAACCACAAGTGAACCAAGCTGCTTCTACGATCAGTGCAAACCACCAATCTAATCAATTACAGCCTGCGAAGCTACCCCTTTCAATCACTGAACGACCACCAATCTAATCAATGACAGCTCCGGCAGCTACCTCGCTCAATCAGAAACCAACCACCAATCTAATCAGAGCAGCTGCTACTGCAAAGCTACCTCTTTCAATCAGCACAGACTCTAATCTAATCAACGATAGCCACACCCACAACTATACTACGCACACCTCCGGGGCACAGAAGCAAAGGAACTAGAGATATAACGGGGCTCAACAAAGAGCCCGAACACCCGATCTCAGTCCAACAGATGACTGCCCATCGAGGTTCACGGATAATCACAGGAACTGGCCCTATTGTCCAGCAACAAAATGATAGTAACTAAACAATTGCCAAGCTCATATTAAATAATTAAGTGAACGGATACTGTAATTTCCCTTTTGATCAATGCTTGGCCGGGCTGGCTGTTTGCCCGGGCTGACTGCTAGGATGCCAGACTGCCCACCTGCCGGACCTCCATTTACAGATGACGGCCAACAGAACTTGGCCTATTTGACTGTCCGGCCGCTCGCGGCTAAGCTGCTACCAACTGGCGAGCTCAATCAACTAACAGCGTGGACTTGCTCGAAATGTTAAAGAAAACCCACAACCTGGGCTATCATTACCGACGAGTAGATGACTGAATCTGTTAAGCCGCTGGCTATTTCTGCCCTAACAAACCGTAGTTCCAGTTGTTGAAAGGCGCAGACAAAACAGATGAATGATGGACTAGGATTACCTCAGAATCGGAACCACTTGATCCACTACACCGACGAGCTGAACTCTAATGGATGACGGACTCGAGATCTCAGTTGAACACGAGACCCCTGTGCTTGGGTTCAAGAACCGACTGAGAACCCACTTCCGGTAGGGGTTTGAATCTGAGATCTCCACCCTAGCTTGCCCCATCGAGTTGCAGGACCGCAGATGAAACAGCCAGGGCTAGGACCTCCGGCGCAGCTGAGATGGCCATGGGATCGGCCAGTCGGACCCATCTCAAGAGCTAGCCTTTTTAATTTCGTTGGTGAGAAAACCACCACCGAGTGATGAAAGATGATGGTGCTGAAAATAGTTGAACCCAATCTTGGAGAACCCCTATAGCAGTACCGATTTTGAAAGATTCAAGGGTGAATCTATGAACCACCTGATATAATCAGTGGGTGTTGCTTCTAAACATCTGATTTGGGCGGTGGAGGAGAGCTTCTCTCCCTTGCCCTTACTTCTATTCCCCAGACTGGATATCTTACTCCTATTACGCTTATTATTCACAGATTTAAAGAAGTAAGAAGTGCACTGATCACCCAATCTGAGCCACTGGATTCTCGACTTCCGCTTAGCCAAACTTTCCTCTGTTCTCAACAACGTGAGGAGCTTCTTATGAACCTCCCTCTCTTGATTAATTACAGTGGGATCTGTAGGAAAGGTACCCAAAATATTCATTAAGGACTCCAAGGTTTGTCTAGTCTCAAGCACCCTTTTAGAGATGTCACTAAATTCTCTATGATTGAGCTGCTTAAACTCAGGCTGCAACAACTTTAGTTTCTCACAAACACAATACATAGGGTTTCCAATAACCACACCCCTCCATACTCTCTGAACCACATTCATGAATTAAGGATGGTCAGCTAGGAAATCAAAAAACTTAAAGGGTTTATTAGAAGCCCGAGGAGTTGGTTTGATGCTTTCAATGGCAGGGGAATGGTCAGATACCCCAGGAGTTAGAAAATGGGCAGAGGAACCACTATAAGTTGTCATCCACTGCTCATTAACTAACACTCTATCCAACTTGGTAGTGACAAAATGAGAGGGATCCTGCTTGTTTGCCCACGTGAAGAAACACCATGTATACCTAAGATCATCAAGTTCTAAGGTATATAGGCACTGATTGAACTCATTCATATGGGGGGGCCAGTTAATATTGCCCCTAACCTTCTCATTAGGGTACCTAATGGCATTAAAATCCCCAAGAACAATCCAAGGGGATAAGGGTTTAATATGATGTAGACTAGACCAAAGTGCCTGTCTACCCAAATAATTGCTAGCCCCATACACAAAAGTTGCACAAAAAGGGGCCCCTCCCCCCTTAATTTGAACCTCAAGGTGAATGTGTTGGTCAGATTGATTCAAAACCTGAACCTGAGCAATAGAAGCATCCCAACACACCAAAATCCTGCCAATGGGAGCTTAAGGGTAGTTGCTCACAAAATTCCAAGTAGGACATATAAATTTCATTATTCTAGAAGCCAAGTCTTCTTTTATTTTATGTTCTAGCAAACTTATGAGAGAAAGTTTATTATGATTCACAAAATATTTTGCCTCTTTTTGCTTGATAGGGTCATTAAGGCCCCTAGTATTCCAATATCCAAATTTCAAAGCTTGCATAGACATAAAATAAGATCAAACAAAACTTGAAAGTAAAAGGCAGGAAATGGAAGTATTAGAATACTGCCCTAACAAAAGGATATGTGTGATTTACTTTCCCCTTCTGGAAAAGGAACAAAGAGCTTGCTCCCTAACTTGCTTTCTCAATTTTTTTTTAGCAGACTTGGAGAGAGGCTGTTTTACAGCAGGTACTTTCTCCTTGGATTTTTCACTTAGTAGATCAGGCGGTTTGGGATTTGGTTGCTCGACCTGAGTAAGGGAAGTGATGCTAGCCACCTCCCATACTCTATTATTAACTGCTGGATCCGTACATGTGATCTGTGGGAGTTGGCCACCCTCCAATGAAGTTGCCACATGCACCATCTGAGCCCCCTTGACCGAACTCATTACCTTCTCCAGGACTTCTAATAACTCTTCGTCCGAATCACTTTGCACTTGCTCCACCAAACCAGAGATGCCATCTGACAAACTATATTGAGCTCCTGAAACACCTGGAATGGACATGATCAGATCAGTCTCCCCTTTATTAGGGAGATCCTGGACAACTTTTTGCTTTCCATTCCTCACTTGAACCCATTCTTGCTTATCAGGTTGCTGAGGAAGTGAAGAAACTCCATTCCCTACACGAATCACATTCTCATTCTGAACTTCTACCTTGGAAAGGGAGGAGGAGGTTGAGGCTTTCTTGGCACATTGGACATTTGAATGCCCAAATACATGACATACACTGCACATAGGAGGTAGAACTTGGTATTCAACTGGAATAATAACAGATTCACCTTCCACAACAACAGTAACCTCCTCGGGAAGATCATGTTCAGCATTGATTTCTATACATATTCTTGCTTTGGAACTTTTAGTATGGATGAGTCCTGGCTGTTTTGCAGACTTAGCGGTTGCTTGATCCACATGTAATGGTCTCCCTATTGTGCTGGCTACTCAACTTAAACAGTCCTTATTCCATAGCTCAAAAGGGAGATCATGAAATTTCACCCAAGCTGGGATTTTAGAAGGCTGTTCTTGAGCAGGCTTAAGCATCCTATGCCAATCGAGAACAAGGTATTTCTGGGAAAAGAAGTATGGACCTCCCTCAAGTACTTGCTGCTTTGCTTGTTCATCTTTGAACTCAAAGAGATAGAAGCCAGCTACATCTGGCTTGACAACCACAAAGAGTTCTTTCCATTGATTACGAGCAGTGGAGAAAAGAAGAGCGTATGGCATTTTCCCATCAAGGAAATGCCCCACAAGATACCTGTTCCATTTTCCCACTTCAGTCAGCTCTAAATCAATTTCAACCAATGCTTCCTTACCCTTCTGAAGATCTGGGAAATAGTCCAGCTCCATATCCAGGGATGGTCTTTGGGACTGGAGAAGAGATGCCCAATTTTTTGGTTTCGGTCTGCTCTGTCCTGAAATGGACTTTGGGTTGTGGGTTTGATGAAGTGGTAATGTAGGATTGGATTGAACTTGTCGGTACCGAGGTTGAGTGTCTTCTAAACTATACCCCATATTAGGGTCCCCTTCTACGTAAGGATTTCCCCGAGCATTCAACAATATCTTTGAGTTAAGGTTTGATTTCCGTACCTCTGATGGAGTACGCTGAAACTGGTAAGTGTTTCCATGGAGATGAGTCACCCGTGCTCTTGCTTCAGCTTCCTTCTTCTGTGCAGCACTAGGGTTTGGGTTGTTTTGCAATTTAGGGCTATGCGCCACAGACCCACACGAAGATGATGGTGGAACCGAGCCTTTCAACTCGTCTTCAGCTTCTACCTTCATATCTTGCGAAATGATATGATCCGAGATGTTCCCGATCTTGGTGTTACCAGCAAGCAGAACGGATGCTCTCTCCTCCGCTTCTCTTACCAAGGCCTCCTTGAAGACCTGCTGTAACTTCCTTGAATGACTTGAGTGCTTAGACGTTTTAGGGCTGAGAACCCCAAACCCACCTGAATAGGATGCGTGAACATCATTTCCGAGATTGAATCCCGAACTGGAGTCGCCTGAATTGCCCCCCTGTTGAGTTTCTACCTTCATCGGAGAAGGATGAAAATGAGGAGATTTTGAAGGATCGAGGACCTGTTGTCTCCTCCGGAGTTCATTAGAGTCTAGAGCTTTGAGTCCCAATCCATCTGCAAGAGAGATGGTACCATCGGCCATGAATCACCTGGAGAATCAGCTTCTCCACGCCCTTGTCAGATTTCGCCTAAATCGCCTACATGTCAGACGAAGTATTGTACCATCGGGTGAGTTTAAGTTAATTAATACTAGAGATCTGAAACGAGATTTACATTCAGAAAGTAACCAAAAAATAGTTTCTGCACTGGATACGCTACACCGTGCGTTATTTTTAGTACAGTTCATTTTTTTTCCTTTTTCCTTTTCTACTTTGGCTAATGTTATTTAAAGATTATTCAGGTACATTCCAGAGTTGAGTTAGTGTTAAAAGTCATCTTTTTGACTTCATTAAATCTTTCAACATCTCAAAAAGCTTTTAACATTGCTTTACATGATAAGATGAACAAAGGGGTCTCCTAAAATCATTTTTCAGAGATTAAGAAAACATAAAATAAAATTATTTTGCAGACCTATGTTTGTCTTGTCATGTAAATGCGAACTGATTCTGAAATGTGTAGACAAGTACACTGCACAGTGCTTTAGTTACACCCAGGGCCGGCCCAGGGGTAAGTCCCGCAAGCCTTCGGGCTTGGGCAACCCCCGGGCTAGGGCAACCAAAATTTTTTTTTTTTGATGATATATATATATATTTTTTTGGGTAAATCAGCTTGAAATAAAAAAGAGGCTAACCGAATTTACAGCCTACAAGGGGCATTCTCCAGGAGGAAAAAAGGAAGAAAACAAAGATTGAGAAAATTGAGATCTACGCCAAGTGGCTACATGGATTGGATTTGCTGTAACTAGATGGAGACAAAACAAACTACATCAATTGATGATATATATTATATATATTGTTTGACGAAGATATTGCATAAAGGTATCTCCGGTGCTGCTGGCCAACAGCAAGTATTTGAAGT
Organism: Rhododendron griersonianum; assembly: GCA_018127125.1. Lineage (NCBI taxonomy): Eukaryota > Viridiplantae > Streptophyta > Magnoliopsida > Ericales > Ericaceae > Rhododendron > Rhododendron griersonianum. The sequence goes on along the minus strand of CM030790.1, from coordinate 33,535,540 downwards.
ACGTAGACGTGGGTTCGACTTCTGCAGGAAGCGTTTTCTTTTTCTTTTACTCCCACATGCATAAAGGCTTTGGACAGAGGCAACTTTTGCTGCGAACATTGGAAATTTTTGTTTTACTTGTACCTTCTAACTGAAACTAAGGCTCTATTTGGAACCCAAGGAAAAAAAAATGAGAGAAAAACTGGAGGAAAAATTTACTATTTACAAAACTTAAAATTGTTTTTTTTTTTTTTTCTCTTTCTCTTCCAACCAAACAATAGGAGGGAAAATTTTTTAGTTTTAGGATCTGTTTGGAACCTAGGAAAATAATAGATCTAATTGAGAATGAAATTTGAGAAAACCTGGAAGAAAGTTGAATTGGGATTTGAAATTTTTCCTCATTTTCTTTAAGAACCAAACAAGGAAATGAATTTTTTTTTAAACTTTCTCATTTTTTCAACTTCTTTTTACAAATCCCCACATAGCCTAAGGCTATAGAAACAACTTTATGTTTGTCACTAAATATTTTTAGATACACTTCTGTAATGATATTTTTGTGACAATAATTTTTTCTTCGCTAATATTGTTGCGACTAACTATCTTGACGAAATTAGTGTTGTCACCATAGGTCTCCCTTTCAATCTTGATGCCACCAATGAGATTTTGTCACAATAACTATATCTATTGTGACGAATAATATCATTGCAAGAACTTATACCAGTTGCTACAAAGTTGTTTTTTTGTACCTATAAGTGCAATCACAAACCTTTTGCAACAAAATGAATTGTAGTATGAATAATTTTCTTTTGTTACAAACGACTTTGTCATGATAACTCAACAACAAACCTTTGTTGTGACAAACTTATAGTGACAAAATTATTATGTGGCAACATCCAATTTCTGCCGACGGGCAAGTTTCCCGCCATACTTGTTGCGACAAATATTGCAACGAAATTGATTTTGTCACAATAACTCCATCTTCTGCAGCTTGATGTTACCAAATAAGAATTTGTCACAACAAGTGAACCTATTGTGACAAAATTAATTTTGTAGGAATTAATTTTGTAGCAAGAACTAGAATTTGTTGTAGTAGTAAGGATACCGCACAGTGTAGACACCCCAATTTGGCCTAACGATTATTTCAAGTCCCATCTTGGGACCATCCCAATGATGAAATGGATACAGTGATTGCTGATTGCCTTCTCGAGAACCTTATGACTTTCGGTAAGAACTTTGAGCCACTTAGAGGACCCTATCCAGAGCCACACAGCCTTTCAGACAGAAAATACAGAAGCCTAGGAGAATCCATCTGTCGGCCGTAACATCGATCTCACGGCCTTAACATCATTTCCTCACCCGAGCAACCTGCTGCTAGCAAAATCTCCTTGAGAGATCAATCCCTCGGCCGCAGGATCTATCCTTTGGCCGCGACATCCATTCCTCGGCCGCCAGATCCTTTCTACGGCCGCCAGATCGTCCTTTTTCCAGACTCTTGAACGTTCTGTCGATTGTTTGATCCAACTACACTACCTCTCCGATGCGTTCGGGCCACGTTCAGAGATTACAACGAAGAGTTTGAATTGCATTGCAATTGCAATCGTGCCATTTGATTGGCCGGAGTGGGTCATCAATTGCCTATATAAAGAGGCCTTTGCACCACGAAATTCGTAAGTGAAATTACTCACCCAAGCTCCGATACTCTGCTAAAATACTCTCTCAAACCCTCTCTTCAAAAGCCCTAACCTCCCGAAGGCAGCCATCAATCCGGCGATCAAACCCCGAAGTTCAAACCCTAACCCTAGGGTTTTCAAAGAGGCAATCAGTCAATCACACCCAATCCGAGGCAATCAAGCAACTGAGGGATCAAGGTGGTGAGGCCCAACGACCTCTGGTTTGTCTTATTTACCATATTTATGCTTAATCGTAGCGTTTTGATTATTCACTAACTTTTCTGTCTGGTGTGAGGAAGAACATCGACCGGGGCTTCGATCCCTCGGCCGATACATCAAACCAGGAGGATCCCTCGGCCGTGACATCCATTCACTGGCCGCGGGATCCATTACCCTGGGACAGCTTATTTTGCTTCTCTGCTTTCTGATGCATGCTTCAATTACAGTCTTGGCTCGCCCTTTATTGCTTAAAGGCTAAAAACAAACTACGTGTTAGAATTAAATAAAACATGTATATGTCTTATGTTGAATGATTATGGGCCAGTCTCACGACTGGGCAAAGAGGGGTGACTAACACCTTCCCCTTATTGTACTTTTGGCTCCCGTGCCCAGAATCTCTGTCTATTTTCCCAGCTTTTATAAACTGGGTGGCGACTCTGTTTTGATGATGACCGCTATCATGTGGCGATGTTCCTAACCATGGAATGTCCATGATCTTGGTCTATGAAGCAAGCAACCAATCGAGCAAACAAACGTGATCAATCTGTATGGCGATGCCCCGCTTGGGAGGTGTCTACAGTTTTTGGCGACTCTGCTGGGGAACATGAGAGCCATAACCAAAAAGTTCAACATAAGACTAATACATGCCTTGTTTAATTCATCTATCATATGCATCGAGCGGGCAACCCGTTGAGTTCACCTGATATCCCGGCGTGACACGGGCTATGTTGGGGGTTCCAGCAAACTCCACAGTCACTCGTACCTAGTGGTATATCAAAAAGGGAATCACCTAATCACCTCCTATGATGGGCTGGTGAGAGGATTGGTACCCTTTGACAATGGAGCACCCTGAGACTACCAAAACCTTGCATGTATTAGAAAGCTATAGAACTTATCAAACTAAGACAGGAACCTATAGGCTAGGAACCTACTTGCATTTTGCTTACAAAAGTTCTTCCTCACACCCTGTATCATTTGTTATTGTAAGTAACTCTTTCTGTGCAGAAGGGTTGGGATTTTTAACCCAAATCCTAACCCTACACAAGCCAGCTACTGACTTTCAGGCACTCTACTTTTCAAACAGGCACAATAGGTAAATCAAAGAAGCAACCACAGCCAACTTTATACTCTTATAACACCCGAAGCTACGCCAAACAGAGGTCCCAACAACCATCCCGTCTATCGTCCTCATCTACTAAAACACCTTCACTACAACGGTCCCAATCACTCTCAGGGACTTCACGATCGTCCTCTCAACAAACTCCCTTATCCACCAAATCCCAAGCTTCGTCAAGCAATCCTCCAACCCTCATGGCAGACAACGACGCCACTATTGCCGACCTCCAAGCTCAAATCACCGTTCTGCTAGCAGAGAAAGAAGCTAGGGATGCTGAGGATGAAGAAAGATCAATGGAAGACGAGAATCCTCATAAATTGCTATTGGCAGAAAGTCCCGAATTGACCAAGCAAGTCAAGGAAATCAAACAAGCCTTGGCCCATTCACAAGGGGACCAAATTCTGGATTTCAAAGGACTTTGCCTCTTCCCAGAATCCAAACTGCTTGAGAATTTCAAATTGCCAAACATCGAGAAGTTCAATGGAACTGGCAATCCTACCATTCATGTTCGCCACGTTATCAACACCCTGAAGCCGATGGGCTTGAATGATGAGCTCATCGCTCAATTGTTCCAAAGGACTCTCACCGGAAGCGCTCTCGACTGGTTCCTCACTTTGGAATTTGTGCATTATCAGACCTGGCCAGAAATTGCCAACGCCTTTTTCAAGCAGTATGCATATAATGTCCAAATCGAGCTGACAACTCGAGACTTGGAAATGACCAAACAAGAATCCAATGAGGACTTTGCTACCTTTGTGGCAAGATGGAGGGAAAAGGCTGCCAAAATGAAGAACCGCCCCTCTGAAGAAGATCAAGTGAGGATAGTTGTCAAGAACCTGCAACCCAAATACCTCAGGCACATCTACACACAGGCTATCACCAATTTCAAACACTTGCATGCCACTGGGTTGCAAATCGAAGATGGAATCAAGCTAGGGCTCATTGGGAAAGAAGAAGCCCCCCATCCACCAAAGAAAACATTTTCCAACCGTACATCTCACGCCTCCGTAAATACCCTTGGCACATCCCTGCCTCAGGATCCTTTCCAAGCTAGCTCGTCCCGAAACTCAAATCGCCCTCGCCGCAATTTTGACCCACTCTACATGACCCTATCCCAAGCCTTGACCATTCTCAGCCGTCAAGGGCATCTCAAACCTGTAAACAAACCACTTCCTCAGCCACCCTACGGCCCAAATCATGATCCTAACAAACAGTGCACTTACCACCAACACCCTGGGCATGAAACAGACAACTGCATACGTCTCCGCCATGACATTCAAGACCTCATTGATAGCCGAACTATAAAACCTCTGAAGCCTGATGGGCAAGCCAACCCACTCCCCACTCATAATGCTGAACCACCACCTCGAAATATCAATCTCATAAGTCTATCCCACTACCCCGCATACAATCATAGCCAATACATTGTCCAAGACAACCAAACCAAACCAACCTTAACTTTCCCCGAGGAGGATGAATGTTTTATGATGGAAGAGGAGGAAAACAATGAATCCGATCAATCAGAGGTGATCGATCCCGACATGTCTGACATAAGTAGCAAAGATCAAGCAGAGGAAGAAAAGCTAAGGAAATGGAAAGAACATTCCTGGGCAAAACACAATTTGAAAGATCCAGACATTCCATTTGTAGAAGATGACGAATGGCTTCGTATCTGGTTTGAGAATAGGAAGAAGGAAAAAGAAAGGGTCATCATGATGAGAAGGCACGCTCGCTTCAAGCCTGCCCAAAAAGTGGTACGCATCAACCGTCCCAAAATTCCAACACCGTCCATTGTTTGGGAGACAATCAATCTCATAGAGAAAGTAGAGGAGTTTCAAATGCAGTCGTGGGTCAACCCTTACGACGAGTGCGACTATAGTCAATGGATAGAGGAAATGGTAGATCTAGATCTCATATTCGCAGAGCCATACAAAACAGGGGAAAGCAACTTTGATGAAATGGAAGGAGAATGCGATGATCCACTCGATGAAATCTCCTTAGCATTACTATTCAACCAAGCGGAAATAGCTGACAACTACACAATCAATGAGGAGAAAGAAAGGGTGATAAAAACCCAAGCTGATACTTCCATTTGGGGATTGCTCATGTCTCAAGGAGGTAGCCACCATGCAAGCTTCAAGGGCGGACCCAGTTCAAAGGCTCTGTTTGGCAAGGAAGAGGGTGGAAAAGAGTATAAAGTTGCAAAAGACAAAGGGAAAGAAGACAACCCCAAAATGCCACAGTAGCTGAGAAGTCACAACATGGCAAAGAACATTAAACATTGCTTTTGTTTTCTAAATCAAACTAGAACGAGTTTTTGGGACCCTGTTTGGGCATTTTATTTCTGCTAAGAGAATTTCTTTTTCACCTTCCAGATTATGCTTATCTTAAATCTAAATTCCTAAATTGCAATTGCCATGCGTTATACTCTCATTGCCAAAACAAAGAAGGGATCAAGTCCTATGTGTCTCTGACAAAAAGGAAGGAAAGGATGAACCTTAGTTGCTTAAATTAGGTTTTTGTCAAAACTTAGAAAGAAGACACTATCTCCGTGAGAACACTTAGGGTTAGCTTACCCATTGTGAAGGCACAAATACAATAGGAGATTCATAAGAACATCTCCATCAAATTCCTCTCCAAAACACCAAAACCCTCTTGAAAGAAAAATGCTCGTTGGGTAATCTATACACCCAGGCAAAAGTAAGAGCAGAGCCTACTAGGATAAGAAAATGCAAAAAAACGCAGCCAATGCAAAAGTTAAGGCATTCAAAGAAAAGCTCGCTAGGGACTCAACCTCCATCAGGTAACCTAGGCAAAACTTAGAGCATGTGAAAAGAAAAAAAACCAAGAGTGAAAACCCAACCCCCAAAGGTGGTGATCTTGGAACTACGTAAAAGGCCTGATTCCCTGATTGGGATACGTAGGCAATCTCACCTCGAGATGCGGCCCAAACATTGGGAGAGAAGAAAACAACGTCAGCGAATTTGTGCTCAGCGATAGGTATAGCTAACCTTGCGTATTGAGCTCGCAAAAGATGAGTATGCTTTTCTCGAGGAATTGACAGCAGCCATAGACACAAGAATTAAAGTTCATCCTTTTTTAAACTAAAGGTCATTGACACAATAAACAAGATATCTCGAAAGTTCGAGTTTGGCAATCGGACTATGGAATATGGCAAAAAGCAAAAGGCAGAAAATCAAAACCAAGCATGAGAAGGAAAAGGAAAGAGGATGCCACTTGGCCAAAACAAAATCTATTTTTAGCCGAGGAATTAATACGTCGGCCGTGACATTGATCCTTCGACCGAGTAATCGATTCTTCGGCCCAATACTCTGTTTCACAAAGGTTACTGTCTATCAGTAAACGTTTATTCAAAGAGCCATGTTCTGACTTTCACATGCATATCTTAAAACATTTAGGGGTACGAAAAGCCCTTTTCATTTCATAAACAAAAGTTGGTTACAAAACTCTCGTTGTGGTTGCTTTCACTATACAATTTCTGTTTGTCTCTTTTACTAACTATAGACAGGAAAAGAGAAAATCCTAAAAGCTAGTCATGGCGGCGTCTCTGAGATGGTCTCTGAGATGAGGACTGCTCGTTAGTCCCCACATCCTCCCCAGCAACCGGCGCTCCCTCAAGCTGCAGCCAAAGAGGATACAAATATTCAGATTCAAGGGATGATATCAAGCAGATGAAATTCATGAAGAGAGTCGTACCTCGAGGATCCTACGGTGTTGTCTCCTAACCAAAGCCTCTGCACTCTGATAGGCACGAAACCATTCCTGCACTATCTCAGCAGGCACCTGCAAAAACAGACCAGGCACCTCAAATATAGGAATGACAGATACATTGATAAAGCAAGGAAAGCAAAGTTCAGAAATAGGGTGATACCTGTGAAACCCCAGTGGGCAGCGTATAAAGCTGGCTCGCGCAAGGAGTAAGGGCCAGGCGCTCCTCCTCCCCATCGTCAGAATGGAAGGAAACAAAAGAAGGGGCTCGCGGCCAAACAGGAGCAACAGGGGGAGCTACAACCGCGGAAGCTAGGCGAAGACGGCAGTACTCCATGTAGTCTCTTGCCTGAAGAAGCAAACCTGCCCAATCTTTGATCCGAGCATTCTTCAAGTCCTCCTTAGACATCGAAGAAGTAGACCTCATCGATGTTGGAGGAAGAGGAGGAACAAACTGAAGCGCCTCAGCACGCGGGCGCCACTGACTAGCCACCCGATCGCCTAAGTACCAGGCTCGACAAAATGGACCCTCAAGCAAGCTGCGGGTACGATCCAGAACCCTGGAACGTGCAAGAGAGGTGTCCTCTGGTACACCACCCCAAGGGTCAAACTGTACCTATAAAGCAAGGTCAAATCAGCCCCAACGCAAGAATATGGAAGTCTAAAGACAAGAAGTACAAAGAGAAAAGTACCTGATCGACCGTCAGCCGGTCCAGAACTCGCCGCCACTCGGGAAGGCTCAAAACTGGTGACCGTGGCCTCCGTTGCCCCACCAACCATCGCTCATAGCGAGGTATACTATCTGTATCTCCGTGTCTAGTCTCAGGGGGAAACTGAAGAAGGTGCTCAAAAGCCCAGAGCTGAAAAGCAGATTAACCAAAACAAGTTCAAATACTAGGAGAAGTCAAAACAGGAAAGAAAGCAAGAGAGAGATATATACCTCAAGCACCCGATGGTGGCCACCAAGTATGGGACTCTTGTCCCGTGAGCAAGCTCCTAAATTGCCTTACAAAGTGGCCAAAGCAGACGAGCCCCAGTCAAACTCTTTAACGACCTCCAAACGCTGCAAAGGAGCCAGAAACTGTGTGTGTACCAAGCCATCCTTGTTGGCAAACAACGTTTGCCCAAGGAGGTAAAGAAGGAAGGCCCGCGTCAATTGCTCAATACTTACCTGGGTCAGGATGTCAGCCGTCATGAAAGTCTTGCTTAGCCAAGCAAGATCGATATGACCCCGAGAACGAACAAGGGGCACCTTGCCCAGAAACCACTCCAAAGTGCCCTCTCGCTCCCAAAGCCTGGGGTCAACTCGAAGAGAAACTCCGCCTACCCGCAGGCCAGTCAGCAAAGAGAAGTCACCCGGAATGATAGTCATCTCGCCAGCAGAAGGAAAGTGGAAGGTGTTGGTGGTATCCCACCACCTCTCAACCAGCGATGTCATCAATGACCAGTCCATCTTCGGAACGTTGAGACCCAGAACAAATGCCTCTAAACCAACAGCACGAACCAGTTCCCGAGCCTGCCCTGGCAGCGTCAAGAACCACATGTGCACTTCCTTGCCTCCACCACGAGCCTCCAGCCTCTATTTCTCTGCCAAAGACAAAAAGGGAGTTAATCTCATGACTGCATAAACAAAAAGAAATGCTAAGGGGCATCAAATTAACATTTTAAAGCATGCATTGCCTAGACAGGGGGCACGGTTATTTAAACAAACAAAAAAAAAAAAAAAATTCAACCCAAACACGGGTCCTTCTCATTCATGCCCCTAGTTAAAAGAGATTTCATCCCACAAATAAGAAATTCGTTCTTAAAAGATTTTCAAACTCCGAACTAAAGTAAACTTTTACTTTTCAGGAAAGCTTACCAGCACATTGAAAACGCTCAGGTGCAGCTCAGGTTCCCGGCGAACCACCTCGGCCTCTGGGCCACCAACAGGAGGGCGGTACTGCAGAAAACCGCCAAAGCCCAGCCTACGCGAAGGAAGAACATAGGTAGCAGCATCGAACAAGCCGGGCTCCTCAATCGCCTCCTCATCGGAAGACGTGTACTCGCACCTACATGGAGGGTGCAAGGACGAACCCGCAACATCCAAAGATGGCGTGGTCATCACGTCCGAACCAAGAAGGAAAACCAACGGTTCCAAATAACCAAGAGTCGGCAGCAACGACAGCAGTGACAGGAGGGGACAGTCGCCGGAGATGATGGTGGCCGACGGTGGTAGAAGAGGACGGCGGCGTGCGGTGGTGGTCGACGGACGAGAGGAACGGAGGAGAACAAGAGAGGAGGAGGAGAAAAGATTAAATGGGCCGTGAAATCGATTAAACCGAACTTAAATCGATTTTTTGACTGTTGGCTATCTCACGGCCGAGACATCAATCCTTTGGCCGAGAGATCGATCTCCTGGCCCTCCAATCAATTTCCCTCCGTAACATCAGATCATGCTCGGTGCACTGACTCAAGCCATTATGGGGTTCTGGGTCCATGACCAACAAAAGCAAAATCAAGTCAGCCTTGGGGGGCATCCCAGAACCAATACGACGTAATCAAAACTAGCCTCGGGGGCATGTCCAAGGGAATTCTCTCTCCACAAACTGCAGGCCAAAGTAAAGCAAGACACTCAGCAGCCCTGAGTTCATTACCCCAGCAGCTCTACGCTCGAGTCACTCGACAACACCATGCTCCTTGCATCATCAACAGCCCAGTAGCTTCGAACTCATCACTATCAAGCCATTCAACAGGCTCGAAGCTTATATCTACCATCTCAGCGGCTCCACGCCCACTATCTCAAATGGCTCTACACCGTAACAATCAACTCAGCAGGCTCTACACCTGCAATCATACTCAAGCAATCTCAACGGCTCCAAGCCCACTATCTCGATTGGCTCTAAGCCGTAACAACCAACTCGGCGGCTTTACGCCCGTATTCACTCACTCAGCGGCTCCAAGCCCTCGATTCAGCAGCTCTACATACAGCAGGCTCTACGTCTGTAATCATATTCAAGTAATCTCAGCGGCTCGAAGCCCATTATTGACAGGCTTTCCGCCCGTATTCACTCACTCAGCGGCTCAAAGCCCACTATCTCGATTGGCTCTAAACCGTAACAACCAACTCAGCGGCTCTATGCCCATGTTCACTCACTCAGCGGCTCTAAGCCCTCGACTCAGCAGCTCTACGCTCACTATCACAACAACAGGCTCTACGCCCGCTATCTCAACTGGCTCGAAGCCGTAAACAAGCAAATCACAACAGGCTCTACGCCGCCCCAATCAATCAAGACATCATCTATTCTCAGGCTCTACGCCTGAATGCTCAAAATCTGACATTTTGAATGCTCGAAGCTCTTCGAATGCCCAACCACTGTGTACTGGATGCTTAAGGTTTATACCTTGAATGCTCAAGCTCTACGCTTGAATGCCCAACCAATGCGTACTGGACGCTCAAAGCCTATACTTTGAATGCTCGGATTCTGCCGTCCGAATGCTCGAGCTCTACGCTCTGAATGCTCAAGTCCGGAACTTGATAGAAGCTCTAAGCTTAAATCAACACACACGCACGGGCCCATGCACATTTACATCAAATGCATCAACATTATCACATCGAGTCTGCATCATCATATCTGTTCACATCTAACCATCATCACACATATACACTCTGCATATCTCTCATGAAACAGGTCAACCCTGCAATCAACCGGCTTTATGCCTCGGGTTTATTGATCGGTCCAGTACCTCGATCCTTCGGCTTTACGCCAAAAGCTATGATGAGAAAGCTCCGTGCACAGATCATCAGAATGCAACCAGCTCTATGCTTCGGTTCAAACACGTCAAGCTCTAAGCTCCGACACCTCAGGCTCTCGCCTTATGATCAATACCAGCTCCGCGCTTCGGTTCTATCAAGCTCTAAGCTCCGATCTCCTCAGGCCCTCGCCTCATGACCACAGCAGGCTCCACGCCTCAATTCTATCACCTCGGGCTCTCGCCTCATGATTACAACCGGCTCTGTACCTCGGTTCCCTCATCTCCAAAGCTCCGTGCTCCAGTTACTGGCCTCGCGTCCCCCATATCTGTAAACAAACGGCGTCCGACTCATCCCCAGCAGATGACTTGGATTCCACCCCAATTACATCAATTCCTTCCAGCTCATTCGCAAGGATAGGTTACTCTACCGAGCTCCTCTCAATCAAAGTAAGGATGATCAAGAAAAGCAAACGCACCTGCCGTGTACTGATCTACCCAAAAATACTAAGGAAGCTCTCCGCAAAAATTCCCCCGGTAGCCCAGCGCTCCTTCAACTATTCTTCGCCAAAACCCTGGCTCAGTCTAGGTACGTTACACTACGGCTTTTTAAAGCCCTAAGGTACGTCTTCTGTCTCTAACCCTCCAAACTTTTTATTTTTCTTTATTGCCCGAACTACGGTTGGTCTGAATTTCCCTTGTGGAATACATAGGCAGCCTCCCGGCCCGACCATAACAAAAACTTTTTCAAAAACCCCTTGGAATAGTGGTTGGACCAAATTGAGTTGCTTTTTACAGCTTTGACTATTACTCAAACATGTCTCGCGATCCGTCTGAGTTCAGTCAAAGAGGGGCATCTGTAGACACCCCAATTTGGCCTAACGATTATTTCAAGTCCCATCTTGGGACCATCCCAATGATGAAATGGATACAGTGATTGTTGATTGCCTTCTCGAGAACCTTAGGACTTTCGGTAAGAACTTTGAGCCACTTAGAGGACCCTATCCAGAGCCACACAGCCTTTCAGATAGAAAATACCGAAGCCTAGGAGAATCCATCTGTCGGCCGTAACATCGATCTCACGGCCTTAACATCATTTCCTCACCCGAGCAACCTGCTGCTAGCAAAATCTCCTTGAGAGATCAATCCCTCGATCGCAGGATCTATCCTTCGGCCGCGACATCCATTCCTCGGCCGCCAGATCCTTTCTACGGCCGCCAGATCGTCCTTTTTCCAGACTCTGGAATGTTCTGTCGATTGTTTGATCCAACTACACTACCTCTCCGATGCGTTCGGGCCACGTTCAGAGATTGCAACGAAGAGTTTGAATTGCATTGCAATTGCAATCGTGCCATTTGATTGGCCGGAGTGAGTCATCAATTGCCTATATAAAGAGGCCTTTGCACCACGAAATTCATAAGTGAAATTACTCACCCAAGCTCCGATACTCTGCTAAAATACTCTCTCAAACCCTCTCTTCAAAAGCCCTAACCTCCCGAAGGCAGCCATCAATCCGGCGATCAAACCCCGAAGTTCAAACCCTAACCCTAGGGTTTTCAAAGAGGCAATCAGTCAATCACACCCAATCCGAGGCAATCAAGCAACTGAGGGATCAAGGTGGTGAGGCCCAACGGCCTCTGGTTTGTCTTATTTACCATATTTATGCTTAATCGTAGCGTTTTGATTATTCACTAACTTTTCTGTCTGGTGTGAGAAAGAACATCGACCGGGGCTTCGATCCCTCGGCCGATACATCAAACCAGGAGGATCCCTCGGCCGTGACATCCATTCACCGGCCGCGGGATGCATTACCCTGGGACAGCTTATTTTGCTTCTCTGCTTTCTGATGCATGCTTCAATTACAGTCTTGGCTCGCCCTTTATTGCTTAAAGGCTAAAAACAAACTACGTGTTAGAATTAAATAAAGCATGTATATGTCTTATGTTGAATGATTATGGGCCAGTCTCACGACTAGGCAAAGAGGGGTGCCTAACACCTTCCCCTTATTGTACTTTTGGCTCCCGTGCCCAGAATCTTTGTCTATTTTCCCAGCTTTTATAAACTGGGTGGCGACTCTGTTTTGATGATGACCGCTATCATGTGGCGATGTTCCTAGCCATGGGGATGGCCATGATCTTGGTCTATGAAGCAAGCAACCAATCGAGCAAACAAACGTGATCAATCTGTATGGCGATGCCCCGCTTGGGAGGTGTCTACACACAGCATATTAGATATATTGTGTGGTATAATTACATCGCCGTGCGACATGTTGTTTTACCGAAGCACTTTCATTTTGTATATATTTGATCATTCATTTCATACTGTACAGCAAGCACACCAAGCACATTTATGCGTCATATTAAATAACATGTCCCTTTCCTATACTTGTTTTTCAAAAGTTAAGTTTTTCAAAAGATATTAATTCTCCATTTAAAATGCTTAGTAGAAACCGGTTTTCACTGGGCGAGTGGGGTGCTTTTTCAACAAAATCTTTCTCATTCGTAACGTGGCTCCCGAACACAAAGTTTGGCGTTTTCGTTAGATCAAAAGCCATTTTCTCTAAAACTAGCTCTCGATTTCTCGGATCAACCATTCCTAAAATTCGGGCGATGACTCTTGAGCGTTCCGGTCGGGGAGCACACAGTGGTGACTCTACTGGGGACTTTTATTCAATACTTTACTTGTACATTTTTTTTTTCTCTAAAAAAAAAGTGTTGAATAAATAAAAAAAGCCAAGCTTGAAAGGCATTTTTCTTGGGGGATTTAAAATCATTTGAAACATTTTAACTTTGTTTTATTTTACACTCTGCATAGTACAAACCTCGCTAGTGTATTCTGGCAATGTTTTTTTTTCGGGTAAAGCAGCTTCAAATTTTTTTTGGGTAATGCCCTAGGGCAGTTAGCTTGAAATATAAAAGAGGTTAACCGAATGTACAGCCTACAAGGGGCATACCCCAGGTAAGACAAAGCAAAAAATATAAATAGCGCCAAGTGGCTACATGGGTTGCCCGTGACCTTGCCCCGCCGAACAAACTATCCCAACGGGGAACCTGGACACGGGCGTGGCAATAGCAGTAAATACCCGACACCAACCGTCGGTATAAGGTACAATTAGAGGCCCTCGAAGTCCTCGCAATACATACTACAGAAAACATAAAAGATAATGGCCAGTGCACAACCCGCACTGATTAACCTAGAAAGTAACATAGTAATGACCAAAGAGCAGTACAACCGGGCTGGCTCGCTCAGCTGTTGACGCCCCGACGGGCCTTCTGCTGCTGGCCGCAGGCTGGCCTTGTTGACTGGCCCGATGACAAGGGCCAGTGCCCGTGCCTTACAGGAGGTGAGGGCATGATCTGTGACAGCCGGACTGACTCCGGCAGCCGACGACTGTTGAGCCCAAAAGGGCCTGATCGCCGCTGTACCGACCGACGCCGGTGGACCAACCGTGACCGGCGGCCATGGCTGATTGACGTGATTGAACCTCCATCGGGGTCTGACTTGGGCCATGGCTGTAAGCCACGGCGGGTGACGCCGGCGACGGTCTGACTTGGGCCGGAGATGATGGCTGGAGATGATCCAGGCTGGTACCTCAACAAGGCCCACTGATGATCTTAACGGAGTGACAACCATCCCGTTCGGCGAGCCGCCGCCCTCTGCGGTGTATCACAACCGAGTGAGGACAGCCGTGGTACAGATGACTCGCCGGATGTGGATTTGAACGGCTGATTGACGTGATTGAACCCCCATCGGGGTCTGGTGCAGAACGGATTGAACCCCCATCGGGGTCGTGATTGAACCCCTGTCGGTTTGCCAAACGGATCTTTCACCGTGGCTGGGTCGCCGGAGCTGGTGTGGATCGCCGGACCAGAGAAGGCCAGATGATGGCCGTTGGCCGAACCCAAGGGGATCCGATTGTGAAAGGGCGGTGGAGGAGAGCCTCTATAGCGATAGAGGTTCCCTTGCCCGAGGTCTGCTGCTGTTGCTGCCGCCGAGTGGGAGCCGACGTGGCTGGGCCAGGTGCGGCTGGGCCAGCGAGGTTTGGCCGGGGAGAGCTTTCTCTCTCTAGGTTAGAGAGAGAGGCTCTCCTGGCCGGACTGGTTCAGTAACAAAAAGGGTTTCCCAGTAGACTACAAAGCAGCTTCAAATTGAAAAAGAGACTAACCAAATATACAGCCTGCAAGGGGCATACCCCAGGAGGAAAAGAAAAAACAAAAGAAGAGAAAATTGCCAATGCCAAGCGGCTACATGGGATAAACGAGCTACGATGTTTCCAATCCATCTAGTTAGAGGGAAGGAAAACAACGACTAAAAGAATGGCAAAGCCTGTGCTTGGACTCCCAAGTATTACAAAAAACAGGTAAGCAATCTAAGACTAGCATACACATGGATTGGAATACAATAGCTGTGCTAGGTTGGCATAGACAACCTATGCTGGACTGAAGTTACAACATAGGTTGGCATAGACAATAGCAGTCAACACACTTGACCAACCATCTTCACCATAGTTAACACAGTTGTAACATCAGGAAAAACAGTTAACACCATCTGGACTGAGGTTGGCATAGACAATAGTAATCAACACCATCTTGGCTTAAATGAAAAACAGACTTCACCAACCAGCCGTAGCAGACCAAGCATAACTAGTAACCAACAGAAAAGGTAGCAGTTCGGGCAGACAAATAGCAGTCCATATGCACATGAGCAGCAGTAAAACTGCATCATCAACAGCAACACAGCTGTTGCAACAGCAAATAGCTGAACTGAAACTGAAAGAACAACAGCAGACAACAGTCATAGCAGACAGCAGTCAACCAAAAGAACAACAGCAGCAGCTGGACTGCACAGAAAAAGACAGAACAGCAGCAGAAAATAGAACACCATGCAGAGGACGTCCCCCTCTGCGAAAGGAGATCCCAACGACAGCCCCAGTTGGTTAGGCCTATACAAAATAGTGGGAGTTCGAAAAGGACATGAAATAACAGCAGTACAGCAGCTACAACAGCAGCTTACAACTGAATAACAGCAGAACATCCCAACTGAATAACAGCAGAACATCCCAACTGAATAACAACAGTACAGCAACTGCTGGTGTGGTTGCTTAAATCAGCCTCACAACACCTGCAGGAGTAGTTGGCTGCAGAATACATAGGGTAGGCACAACATGATGCTCATGGGTGAGAGTCAGCAACAGCAGCCAACTGTCAGCAACAACAGCAGACTGCTAAAACTAAAGATAAAACTGCTAAAACTGAAGATAATATCAAAACAGTAGTTTGCAGCAACATGAGATATGAATAGCAATAGCAAGTGATATCAGATTCAGACTACATAACTCAAACAGGAGCTTACAGAATGTCTCATCAGACACTAGTGAAATGCAGAATGTCTCACAGTGAGGTTTAATGAGATGTAATGAAATGAAGTCCTAACAGCTACAACGCAACAACAACAAAGTAGTAACAATCCAACAGTCCAACTGATCCAACAGTACCAAGAATAAGAAAGGATTCACAATACCCACTCCTCTAATCAATAGTGCAAGGACACGGCCCCAAAACTCCCTCCCTAGCACTCACAAGATGTCCCCACTACTTATTACCTCCTCTCACAAAGAAAGGATGGGGCTCTAGCACTCATCTCACATGGTTGCACACTATTTGAGAAAGTTTCACACAAAGCTTCCAAGTAACCTTGCCAAGAATAAGGTAAAAACCTGATAACTAGAAGTAATAGAAGCTTGAACGATTGCCACCACTAATGTAGCCCTTGGACACACTCAATCACATGCTCCTTGGCCATACTGCCCAATCTGCACAGAAATCTACAATCCAACAAAATAGTAGCATTTGGAAAATAAGCAGCCAACAACAATAAGTCAACATGCAACAATGTTCCATTCATTTACAACCCATTGTGCTTGTGATTGAGGTAATTTAGGAAGTGATAATTTCCTAGCTCTCACCATGGTGCAGATTTTGTGAACTACTATCTCCCGAGAACAACAATGACTCTGGAACCTTCTCACATTTCTCTCAATCCAAATATTGTACACAGCTACTGTGAAGCCCAGCTTAGTGATAAGACTCTTAAGACTTCCCCCTTTTACATTTGACAACAATGTCACCCAGTCAGCCCAAGATCTATCAAACATGACACATGAAGTTTGGACTGAAGAGCATTCCACACTTGCTTTGTGAATGGGCAATTAAAGAAAAGATGATCATGGGTTTTCCTCCCTTGACATAGACTACATTGAGAATTAGGATGTAGTCCAAATAGGACAAGTCTATCTGCAGTGGATAGTCTATTCTGTATAGCTAGCCATGTGATGAAACTGCACTTTGGGATGTGGCCAGAGAACCATACAAGCTTGTGCCACAAGATCTTGGGAAAGTGTGTTCTTAACTTGTCCCAGAGAGAGGCAACTGTGAACTGTCCGTTAGAGGTAAGAGTACATCTCTTTTGATCATCCCCATTCAATCTGGACTGGACTAGTGGGGGAAGAGTGTTTCTCACCTCATTAAGCTCAATTGTTTGGGTAATGGGGAAAGCCCAATTTGAGTCATGAATGATGTGTGACACAAAAGCATCTCTTGAGATACCAGAGTCATATGCAATTCTAGGGCCATATTTAGCAAGTAAAGGGCCAAGAGGGTGCCAATTGTCATACCACAAGAAAGTAGAGTTCCCATTTCCCAAAGTACTAAGGATATAAGGTTGCACAAGAGGTCTAAGATTCAAAATTTTCCTCCAGACCCAAGTGCAATCACCTGGGATTTTTAAATTCCAAAAACTCCTCCCTTTGATTAAATATGATTTGACCCATTGGCACCACATAGACTGTTCGCCCCCAGAGATAATATACCAAACATGCTTTGCAATGGCAGCCTTGTTCCATACTTGCATTGATTTGAAACCTAGTCCTCCTTCCTCTCTTGGAGAGCATAAATGTTCCCAAGAGACCTTAGCACCCGATTTCTTTAGATCTGGGCCAGACCAAAGAAATGCTCTAAGGATTGACTCAACTTCCTTGATTATCTTTTTAGGAATGATAAACAAGGAAGACCAAATGGGTAAAGCTCCCACAAGATCAACTGGCTTCGGCCTGGAGGAGAGGAGCTTCTCTCTCTAACTTAGAGAGAGAAAGCTCCAACCCACCTCCGGCTGACTGTTCCGGTTAACAGCAGCAGCAACAGCAGGGCAGAACAATCATCCGGGCAAGGGATCCTCTCTTCTTAGAGAGGCTCTCCTCCACCGCCCTCCACTACCGGCCACCACTGGTCCGGCCTCCTCTGGTCTGGCCGTTTATCCGGCTAAGGGTCAGCAACAGCAACAGATCCATATCTACCACACAAAAATGGTTCAGTTCCATCTTTACGGTTCGGTTCCATCTATCTACCAACGGTTCATTGAAGACCAAAGTCCTGATGGGGGTCGTCTTCCTGGGGTTCATCTCTCTCAAGAAGCACAAACTCAGCAACCAAATGGTTTTCAACAGGTGGTGAGGTCATTGAGTTCACCCCAAAGCATCACAATCCACGGAGTTCTCCCTACTCCAAAAATTAGTTCGAGTTCATCATACCGGGAACTTCACGCACCATTGATCTGGGATATTTTGTTTTAGCACTGCTGATTTTCTTCCTCGGCGTATCCGTTCTCCTCCTTTATGTGTCGATGGTGTCACGGAGGAGGGGATAATTCCATTGTGGTTCCTGGCGCTAACGTAGAGAAGAGGAGAGTGAGACTCACTCCCCATTAGCAAGTGGGTTATGTTTCACGAGCTTCAAGCCCCTGTCCATTCGGTGCAGAGCTCCCTTGGGCAACGCTCCATGCTGCTGTAAAGTGATCAAATTCTGTGGCCTTTCACGTGATGACCCAAGGTGGGCCATGTGGGGTCCAACAATGGCCTTTCGGTCAAAACTTCAAACCATTTTCCTATCTATTGCACGTAATATGGCAGAGGTCCCATGTTTCTAATGGGTTAATTGCTACCAGCTCATTGGAGGAAATTTTAATGGTCCAAGTAGGACAACTCAATTGGCATTTGTGCCCATTTAATTTTGTCAATTTTCCCTATCCTAGCAGGTTGTGCTAGAGCCTCCAAATTGCCCACCCCGGGGGTCGTGTCGGGGAGTACGCATTTTTTTTTTTCTTCTTTCTTTTATTTTAGCTTTGTCCTCCCTGGGGTATGCCCCTTGTAGGCTGTACATTCGCTTAACCCCTTTTAATTTCAAGCTGAATTACCCAAAAAAAAAAAAAAAAAAAAAAAACAAGGAAGACCAATAGGTTTGGATGGAGAAAAGAACATTCTTAATTAACTGGACCCTACCTGCATAGGTTAGGTCCCTATTGGTCCAAGTTTTAGTTCTTGCAATTATACTATCCACTAGTCGCTGACAATCAGAGGCTTTGAGTTTAGTTGAAATGAGGGGCACGCCCAGATACCTTACAGGAAGGGAGCCCTCCTTAAATCCTAATACATTCAGAATGCTCATTCTAATGGTACTACTAACTCCAGAAAAATAGATACTACTTTTCTCTGGGCTAGGGGATAAGCCTGACAATGTTTGAAACTCGGCGAGGGCATCCTGGATATGATTGATTGAAGACAGTTCACCTTTACAAAAAATCATGAGGTCATCAGCAAAACAGAGATTGATGATCTTATTACGTCCACACTTCCAATGAAAATGGAAGTCAGGGATCTGGGATTTTTCTCTAAGAAGGAAAGTTAAAATTTCCATCACAATGACAAAGAGGTATGAGGACAGAGGATCACCTTGCCTCAGACCTTTTTGCCCAATGATATAACCAGTGGCTTCCCCATTGATGCTAAGAGAGTAGTTAGCAGTGGTAACACACGCTTGAAGCCATTTGATCATTGTTGGATGGAAATTCATAGCAGCTAGAATATCCCAAATAAAGTCCCATCTAACATTATCATATGCTTTCTTGATGTCTACTTTCATAGCACATCTTGGGGTAGATGAGGATTTATGATACCCTCTCATGAGCTCCTGCGTAAGGAAAATGTTATCAGCAATTCTCCTGCCCTTCACAAATCCTGATTGAACAAAGTCAATTAGGATGGGGAGGGCACTTTGCAATCTGCTAGCAAGAATTCTTGCTATGCACTTGTAGACAGTATTACAACATGATATGGGTCTAAAATCCCCAACTTTTGAAGGGTTAGGGACCTTTGGGACCAGAGCTACCATGGTAGAATTGACTTTCCTCAGTAACTTACCAGACCTAAAAAAGGTTTTGACAGCTACAATTATCTCACGACCAACCACAGGCCAAGCTTTTTTGAAGAAGCCTGCATTATAACCATCAGGCCTAGGAGCTTTACTGGGGTTGAGAGACCAAAATGTGTCCTTAATCTCTTGATCAGTGACCTCAGCAATCATTGCCAACCTATGAGTATTAGTTAATTTCTTATTTACTAGCTGTTGAATCCTGTTATTTCCTTGATAATCCCCCGGATGGACTGTACCAAGCAAGTTACTGTAAAAGTTGACGAAGTTGGACTTAATGACTTCAAAGTCATGAGTGAGGGACCCATCTTCTAAGACCAGACTAGTAATCCTACTTCTATTTCTTGTGTTAGTCACAGATTTGAAGAAATAAGAAGTACATTGATCACCCAACTTCATCCATTGGATTCTCAATTTTTACTTAGCCAGACTTTCCTCGGCTCTAAGCAATTTGAGGAGGTGTTTATAAGCCTCCCTTTCTTGGCTAATCAAAGAAGGGTCAGGATTTTGAGTACTCAAGGCTTGTTGCAAAGTTTCTAGAAGTTGTCTGGATTCTACAACTCTAGCAGAGACATCGCTAAAATCTGTCCTATTAATTTGTTTAAACTCGCCCTGCAACAACTTGAGTTTCTCACAGACACAGTACATTGGATTCCCAATAATAACTCTCCTCCAAACTCTCTGAACAATATCCAGAAATTGAGGATGGTCAGCATGGAAATCAAAAAACTTAAATGGTTTATTTGATTTCCTAGGACAAGGCAGGATAGTTGTAATGGCAGGAGAATGATCAGAAATCTCAGAATTAGGGAAATGAGCATTGGAACAATTATACACCCTCATCCAATGCTCATTGACCAAAACACGATCCAGCTTTGTACTTACAAAATGTGTGGGATCCTGTTTGTTGGCCCAAGTGAGAAAGCAACCAGTGTACCTAAGGTCATCAAGACCCAAGGCAAAAAGACAGTTATTAAAATCATCCATATAGGGAGGCCAATAAGCAGATCCCCCAACTTTCTCTCTTGGGAACCTAATGACATTAAAATCTCCGAGCACTATCCAAGGGGATGTAGTGCTCAGAAGATGGAGTCTAGACCACAGTGCTTGCCTATTCAAATAAAAGTTATCCCCATAGACAAAGGTTGCAAAAAAAGGGGGATTACCACATTTAGATTGGACCTCACAATGTATAAATTGATCAGATTGATCAAGAACCTGAATCTGGACAATCTGAGGGTCCCAACACACCAGAATTCTGCCTATGGAAGCTTGGGGATAATTGTTCACAAAACTCCATTGGGGATAGATATGTTTTATCACTCTAAAAGCATTACCCTCCTTTATTTTATGCTCTAATAAAC
The DNA here is from genome assembly GCA_018127125.1 of Rhododendron griersonianum. NCBI lineage: Eukaryota > Viridiplantae > Streptophyta > Magnoliopsida > Ericales > Ericaceae > Rhododendron > Rhododendron griersonianum. Next base: position 33,514,470 of record CM030790.1, on the reverse strand, counting down.
CCACAATTGAAAGCTTGTACTTATTTACAAAACACTTAACCTCTTTTTGTTTGAGTGGGTCATTAAGACCCCTGATGTTCCAAAAACCAAGATTTAGGGGTTGTATAGCCATAAAACAAGTTTAAACAAAATGGAAATGCAAACGGCAGAAAAAGAAAGTAATGTATACTGCCCTGACAGTAGGTTATGATTAATTCTTTGATCTGTGGAAGGAGCCTTTTGAAGAGGTCCTCTGCCTCCCCAACTACCCTGCCTTGGAAGAGTCCCCCCAACAGATTGAAATCTGAAATGAAACTAAGATCAGGAGGTTCTTTGTCCTTGAGTTTCGCAACTATTTTGGCAGCCTTCTTAGCTGCTGATCTGGAGATTTGAGCTGCTGGACTAGAAGGTACTCCTATAGCTTGCTAGCTGTCCAAACTTCCTTCCTTGTTATTTCCACCCACTAGTTCTAAGGAACCAATCTGCACTTGATCAGTAGTGGGTAATTGCTGAGGTAGTGGTTCAATTTCCTTATGATTGTCAATTTCTTCAAGGAAATCCTCTTGCTTAGCAGGAATAGCAGTGATGTGAACAAGTGACTGATGGTTGGACTTCTCATTCTGAGGCAAAGTCAGATTGGCCTGAGAAGAACTCACAATACTTTCCAGAACCTTTTCCAATTCATCTTCTGATTCTGATTCTGATTCTACAGGAACTGTATGGGGTTTGATGGCAACTGGCTTGGTGGTTTCAATCTTCTATTTTCCATTACCCACTGCAGTCCAATCCTGATTTGGAGGTTCCTGATTTGGAGGGCTAGAGGATGAGGGCAATTTCCTAGAGCATTGGGTATTAAAATGTCCAAAAACTTTGCAATTCTTACACATTGAGGGCAGCACCTGATACTCTATAGGTACCATAACTGAATTGCCCTCGACAGTAATTCGGACCTCTTTAGGAAGGTCATGCTCAGCACTGATTTCAATGCACACTCTTGCACTGATTGACTTAGTCTGAAGAAGGCCTGGTTGCCTTGAAGTTTTGGCTGTGGCTTGGTCCACATGAAGTGGTCTACCTATGGTGCTGGCAACCCTGCTCAAACACTCCTGATTCCATAATTCCAAGGGTAAGTTACGAAGTCTCACCCAAGCCGGAATGTGAGAAGGTTGTTCTTTAACTGGTTGCATCATTCTATGCCAGTCTTTGAGGACTAGATATTTTTGTGAAAAGAAATACGGGCCACCATCTAACACTTGTTGTTTAGCCTGCTCATCTCTAAATTCGAAGAGATAGCATCCCGCAACGTCTGGCTTAACAGCCACAAACAACTCTTTCCATTGATACTTGGCAGTAGAGAGTACCAAAGGGTAAGCCATTTTTCCATCCAGGAAATGGCCAATTAAGTACTTATTCCACATACCGACATCAGTAAGCTCAATATCAATTTCCACCTGGGCTACTTTCCCTTTGAATAAATCAGGATGATACTCCAGTTTCATCTCAGTTGAGGGACTTTGGGATTGCAGTAAGGATGCCCAATTTTTAGGCTTAGGTTTAGGACCACTAGGGTACTGTCGATGTTTAACGGGATTGGCCTCATTTTTGGAAATCCAAGGCCGCCTAGGCTTAGTGTCTTCTTCGGGGTATCCCATATTGGGATCCCCTTCTAAGTACGAGATGCCTCTGGCATTGACAAAAGTTTTCAGATTAGGGTTTGTAATTACCTCATGTTGTTGTTGAAGAACATGAAGTGCACATTCCTCTGCATCCAGTTGAATCCCCAACCCAGTTGAGGAGGATGGTCGATTGGCCTCAGCTGTGTTGTTGGATCGTGAATTTCCCAGCTCAATAGGGATGGAGTTATCAGGATTGCCCGTTTGCATTGATTGGAGTTGGGTGAATCCAGGCTCCTTCTCGCCCTCGTGTACCTCTTGTATTTGAATATGACGTGCCCTCTCTTCCGCTTCCAATCTCAGACTTTCCTCGAAGAGTACCTGTTGGAGTTTCCGAGAAGGGCTCGGTTTGTTGGTTGAGGATGATGATCGGAACGTAGAACCGTTCTTGTAATCACCTGGGTTGCTCATTTGTGGAGTTTTGAACTCAAAGGGAGGAGAAGTGTTAGGGTTTTCGGATTGTGATAAGGGAACATGAAAAGGGCTACCAGAATCAACGAGATTCTTCTGCTTCTTCCGTAGCTCATTTGAATCAAGAGCTTTGATACCCAATCCTTCCGCCACTGAGATTGTACCGTCAGCCATGGATCTCACTGTTTCTCCACGGCCATGTCAGAGATCGCCTTAATCGCCTCACATGTCAGAGCTCAAGTCCGTTTTTTTGCCCAGTATTCTGGCAATGTTGCCCGGCTTCCCGGTGACAAGCACTCTTAGGATGCCTAGCAACCTCCGACCGTGATGAGTCATCATACCATTCGACCTTTGCCTTGTTGTACACTTGGCAACGAGAGGTACATAGCCGTGGAACCCTCCAAACCATGGCAGGGACCCATCTGTTAGGGCAATGTGCTATACCCTGCTTACATGCTGCATATATCTTGTTCACATGTCATATATCATCATCATGCTACATTGCACATGTATAATTCGACTGTTAGAGTAGTTCTAGGACTTCTCTCTCCCTCCCACGATTTTTAAAAAGGTTGCTAACACTCGATGAAGAGTCGTGCCCCATGGGACGCATGTTGCTTAATACTAAATAGTCATTAAAATGACGTATTTGGGGGAAATCAATTCTTACTAAGAGCATCCACAGTGGTATAATCAAAATTAAAATATTGTTAAGGTTAGCAATATTTGCTTAAAAAAGAGCTTACAGTGGAATAATCAAATTTAGTAACCTCTTAGCAACTCATCAAATTTTGACCTTTGGATAATCAAAATTAGCAATTTTTTGCCAATAATCAAATTTAATTCTCCTCACATTTCTTCAATCAAGTACACCATCATAAAACAAAAATCTTCTCTCTCTTCCATTTTCAACATATTTCTAAGAAAAATACTTTTAAAAAAAAATTTCTATTTTTTCGCAAAAACTGTTTTTTTTTTCGCGAAAACTATTTTTTTATTAAAACTGTTTTTCCCAAAACTGTTTTTTTTTTTTTGCAAAAACAGTTTTTTTTATTTTTTCCAAAACTGTTCTTTCGAAAACTTTTTTTTTATTTGAAAACTTTTTTTGCAAAAACTTTTTTTTTATTCGAAAACTTTTTTTATTAATTTTTTTGCAAAAACTTTTTTTTTATTCGAAAACTTTTTTTTTAAAATCAAAGTTTTCAAAAAACTATTTTCTCTTTTTCTAATAATCTATTTTTTATTAGTTTGAAACCTATTTTTAAAAAATTGTTTTCTATGTTCTCAATTTTTAGATTTTTATAAATTGAGAAAGTGATGTGGCAAGTTTTTGTTTATTCAAATTTGATTGTACCATTGCGGACCCCTACATTGCTAATCTTAGCAACCCCTTAAATGCATAACCAAAAGATGATGTGGGAACTTTTGATTATTGACTTTTGGTTATTCCACTGTGGATGCTCTAAGTCTTCAATGCATTTTTTGATCAAAGGTTCAAAGAAAAACAAAAACAAACAAAAAAAGGAAGAAGAAAAAATATTAAAGGAATGAGTGAAGTAATAATGCTGTGATACTTGCACTGTCTAGGCTAATAGCGCCACGTCGCTCACGGCCCCTGGTCATAATACCGCGTTATTTTTACCACGTCATTTTAAAAACAGAAATTGAACCTTTGAAAAAAGAAAAGAAAAGAAGACTTAGGGTTGTTCGGATAAATAAGCCAAAGTGGCTTATTTTTTGTCCTTATTCAAAATTTTTTTGCATTTTGTGGCTTATTGTCAATTTTTTGGGGATTATTGCTTCGTTATGACGAGAGGAATCTAAAAAGTAAAAAATTTTGGTCGAAATCCAATTTTTTTTGAATTTCGACGAAAATTGGCGGGAAAGCCACTTTTTTCGTCTTTATTCAAAAAAATTTGGATTTCGTCCAAAATTTTTTACTTTTTAGATTCCTCTCGTCATAACGAAGCAATAATCCCCAAAAAATTGACAATAAGCCACAAATTGCAAAAAAAATTTGAATAAGAACAAAAAAAATTTGACGGGAAAGCCACTTTGGCTCAAAATGCCGAACAACTTTGTTTTGACATCTCCTAAGCGTCGTTATTAACAAAGGATACACCATTAAAAAGAACTTTGAAGATCGAGACAACTTTTTAAAACCATTTTCTTGTGAGTCTAGGAGACTTAAAATTTATGGGGTTTGAGATACCTCTGGTGTTTGCCGTACCCGAACGGCCCCTCTGTTCTGGATCTAGCCTTAGGATTTGCCCGTATCTAAGTTCCGACAACCTTATTGCTTTGTCTCGGATGGTCAAGATAAGGAGATTAGCTCTGATTCCGAAGCATTTAGAATTTAACTTGTGTAACACGACTTACCCATAGTTGCTGAAACCCTCGGAACAGTCATACCCTAAGTAAGATTTGGAGCTGAGGAATGTCTGTAGGATGATAAGACGGTGACAACAACGACGACATGTGTGCATAGAACCTTCCAAAGTTAAGACAGAGGCCCATCTATTAGAACTATGTGTTATATCCTGCTTATTTGATACATTTTCGTGCTCACGTGCCATATCATATCATTGTACTGAACACATTGAGCGGCTCGTATCGTCGCAATTCGATCGGGAAAGGGAAGGTCCGCACGGTTTGCCTCGTAAGGAATCCCTTACTGAATCCTGACTGTCTGTATATATATATATATACACACACACACACACACACACACGGGGCGGTTTCGGGGATATCTATAAGAACATCTAAAAAAATCTCATAATTCCTGATCAAATTTTAATGATTCGAGTCGCTCAATATGATCAGAACGTTATTTTAAAGGTACTAGTGAGAAATCAGCAAAAAAAATTATTGGTAAAGGTTTGATCCGAACAGTTTTTTATTGAACGCAAATAAAAACTGGTCATATCAAGCCTTTCCTGGTCATTCTTTTTTTGCTAATTTCGCGCGAGCACCATTAAAATCACATTCTACACATATTGAACGGTTCGGATCATAAAAATTTGATAGAAAATTATAAGATTGAGATTTGAGATGTTTTTTTAGATATTTTTATAGATGTCTCCCGGAACCGGAGAGAAATTAATTAAAAAGAACGTACGTAGGCAATTAATCAGTCTAGGGGGAATTACCAGACAGTGGTAAGAGGGGCAAATATTGCTTTTTTCAAATTCATCTAGATATGAAAAGGAGAAAAGAAATTGCTAATACATGGAAAGGGCTACCTAAAATGACTATTATGCCCTCAAGTTTTTGTAGAATTTTTCATATGTGAAACGGAGAAAACGAAATTCCCCATACATGAAATGAAGAAAAAGAAATTCCCCATACATGGAGTCAATTTGTAGTTGAATCTGGGTTTGGACATAAGTTACCCCTTCTATAAACCTATGTTGCCCCTTCTATAAACTTAAGTTGCCACTTCTATGAGATCATGCATCGGTTTGTAGTTGAATTTGAGTTTGGACATAAGTTGCCTCTTCTATAAACCTAAGTTACCCCTTCTATGGACCTAAGTTACAGCTTGTACGAGATCATGAGTCGTTTTGTAGCTGAATCTGGGTTTGGACATAAGTTGCCCCTTCTACAAACCTAAGTTGGCCCTTGTATGAGATCATGAGTCGGTTTGTAGTTGAATCTGGGTTTGGATATAAGTTGCCCATTCTATAAACCTAAGTTACCCCTTCTATGGACCTAAGTTGCAGCTTGCATAAGATCACGAGTTGGTTTATAATTGAATCTGAGTTTGGACCTAATTGGTCCCTTCTATGAATCTTGCCCTTTTTATTGACCTAAGTTGAATTTGGGTTTGGAATTTTTTTTTTGGTTGAAACATTTGATTTTATTCTTCTCTTAGGGCTCTTCAACGAGAGCCCTAGAGTTTAAAACTAATTATAATCCTTTTTGATAAAATGATCAGAAAAATAAGATCTTTATACCGGTTCAAACGAATTGAAAATTGAAACACTTAATTTTTTCAATTGGTTTTATGGTTCTCTTAGGGTTTTTCAACGAGAGCCCTAGAGTTAAAAATTGGTTTTATTTTTCTAATCGTTTTATCTTAAAAGATCATAATTAATTTTTAGCTCTGGGGCTCTCGTTGAAGAACCCTAAGAGAACCATAAAACCAATTGAAAAAAATTAAGTGTTCCAATTTTTCAATCATTTTGAACCGGTGCAAAGATCTTATTTTTCTTATCATTTTATCTTAAAAGAACATAATTAATTTTTAGCTCTAGGGCTCTCGTTGAAGAGCCCTAAGAGAACCATAAAATCAAATGAAAAAATTAAGTGTTCCAGTTTTTCAATCATTTTGAACCGGTGAAAAGATTTTATTTTTCTTATCATTTTATCTTAAATGATCATAATTAATTTTTTACTCTGGGGCTCTCGTTGAAAAGCCTTAAGAGAACTATAAAACCAAATGAAAAAAATTAAGTGTTCCGATTTTCATTCCGTTTGAACCGGTGCAAAGATCTTATTTTTCTAATCATTTTATCCTAAAGGATCATAATTAATTTTTAGCTCTAGAGCTCTCGTTGAAGAGTGCTAAGGAAAGGATAAAATCAAATGTTTCAACACAAAACAAAAAACAAAAATCCTAAACGGCGTCGTGTATAAGGTATCAGTGGAAGTTCATCGACTTGGGAATTGGTGTGCGTAGTTTCACTGCTCTTTTAATCACATAATATTGCTCTTTCAATCATATGATATTGCTCTCTGAGTGTGTGTATATTGCTCCCTGAGTGTGTTATAACAGAGATATATTTTTGTCTTCAATACCATGTCATGGAAATTATTCTTTTTTTTTTTGTGTAGGTAAATCAGCTTGAAATTAAAAAAAAGATAATCGAATATACAGCCTATAAGGGGCATACTCCAGAAGGAAAAGAAAAACAAAACAAGAGACAAAGCCTACGCAAAATGGCTACATAGGACCAGAAGCAAACTATAACATCTGTTTCCTATCTATCTAAGAGAAGGAAATTATTCTTTTCCTTCCCATGACTGGACAATTCCAAAAAAGTGTCCCATGAATTGGGAATAAATTGCCCCAACCCGAACTGAATAGCAATTCCCCCATCAGTCTATACAATTAACATCATTCCATAACCAGCTGTCCAACTTTGGACGTCACCTCACCGACCAAGCAGAGTCCAAGAATATCGAATTATTGGACAAACTTCCCAATATATATATATATGCGCGCGTGTGTCAATTTATTGCAGATTTTGAAAGATCACGAGTTTTAATATAATATTCCAAATTAATGAGTTTGGTCGGTCCAATACAAGTGGCTTGAGAAATGATTTTGTCCCTCGATCGAACGTCTGCACGCAATATACGGACCCGGGGCTCTGCTGGCCCAGCGGAGCAGTAGCCCCTACCCACACTATCAAAATGGCACCGTTTTGGTTAAAACCAAATTCTTTGCCACTAATTTGTAATCTTATGGAGCAGAAACGTGATTATGAGAGCCTTAGAGACAAAATTTGATTATGTCTCTTTAGAATAATACTCCCTCTGTCCCTTTTTAAGTGTCCTGTTTCGTAACTCCAACTTATTAAAAAGATATCATCATTATACCTTTCACATCAACTTTTTCCTCCACTTTCCTTACTTACCCATCATCATTACACTTTTACTCACTAACTTTCAAAATGAAATTTACCTTTAGGGACAAAATAAACAATTCACCAACTTTTACCCACTAACTTTATAAAATGGACACTTATTAAGGGACAGTCCAAAATGGAATACTGGACTAAAATAAAGGGACGGAGGGAGTATGATCAGAATAGTAAGATCTTCACACCCGTTCATACAGATTAAAAATTGGCCCAATTAATTTTTTAACCATATTTTTTAATATATAAACGGTCTCAAAAATTTAAGTGCTCAAATTTTCACTCTATTTAAATCAGTACAAAGATCTTGTTATTCTTATCATAGTATTCTAATGGGTTATAATTAATTTTTGTTTATAGGGCTCTCATAATTACATTTCTGCTCCATAAGGTCCTAAATAAAGAACATATACTTAATATGAGAGCTCTAGAGCTAAAAATGAATTACGACCCTATAAAATAATATGATAAGAATGACAAGATTTTTGTATGATTCAAACGGAGTGAAAATGTAAGCACTAATTTTTTGAGACCGTTTATATATTAAAAAATATGGTTAAAAAATTAATTGGTCCAATTTTTAATCCGTTTGAACGGGTGTGAAGATCTTACTGTTCTGATCATATTATTCTAAAGAGACATAATCAAATTTTGTCTCTAAGGCTCTCATAATCACGTTTCTGCTCCATAGGATTGCAAATTGGTGATAAGGAATTTTGTTTTAACCAAAACGGTGCCGTTTTGGCAGCGTGGGTAGGGGCTACTGCGCCCCTGGGGCAGCAGAGCCCCCGGGTCCGCAATATACCCCTAAATTAATACTGTACTACTGTATAATAAAGGTTCTCATTTTGTTTTTTTCCAAAAGTGAGAAAATTGTATTGATAAACGTCCAGCAACATTTACAAAACAGAGATCATTACAAAGAATTTGGACAAAATCGACCAAACTAATCATCTAAAAAATACAAAATGAGTAAATCACAAGACAATCGATGTCTTTCATTCTAGTTCAGACATGGTCTGACGCAACAACGACTCTTTTAAACTGCCTAACATCTAATTAGGAGTCTCAAACAAGAAAAAATGCAAAGTTAAGGATAAAAGACACCAAATACCCAGATGATCAGATGCATTACAACAAGTATGAACGCACCAAAGAACTCAAATTAACTACAGATCTATCAAGCTGTCGTGACCCGCGAAAGACATCATGTAGAAATATAAGGCTGGATTTTAATATTAAGTACCTCATTCTTTGAGTTGTTTTTACTTTTGTAGTAGTAAAAAGTAATTTGGAGGGTATTGGGCGCTGAGGAATTTATTTCGCTTTATTTTTATTTACCAAAATAAAAAAAATTTCATTTCGTTTTCAAGGGCCAGCTCATTACGACAAGTTTTTTACCATTTATTTTTTAAGAGAATTGATTTTGTCACTCTCCTTTTTATTAATGCCACTCTCATTCTCTCACAAAACAAATCATTTAATAAAAACTCAAAGGAGAGTGACATTAATAAAAGGGAAATTTATATAAATAGTCCTCTTAGTTTCACCCGAATCTCATTTTCGTCCTCCAAGTATCAATTGCAACTCTTTTGACCTTCAAGTTTCGTTTTCGTACCAAGTTAGTCCAATTGATAACGTTTGTCAGCCAAACTGGATGGAAAAAATCAGATTAAGGGCAGACGTTATCAATTGGACCAACTTGGTACGAACTGCACCGTCCAAACTGCCATCAATCTGACTTTTTCTGTCCAGTTTGGTTGACAAAAGTTATCAATTGGACTAATTTGGTACAAAAATCAAACTTGAAGGTCAAAAGAGTTGTAATTGATACTTGCGGAATGAAAATGAGACTTGAATAAAACTAGGAGGACCATTTATATAAATTTCCCTTAATAAAATGGGAAGTGGCAAACCACTCCCCTTTTTTAACCAACTTCGAATTTTTTCCTAATACAACATCCATCCATCTTGTTTTATTTTTTTTGATCCGCATCCATCCATCTTGTTACTCATTTATAAAGTGGAGTGGGATTCGGTCACACTCATGCACATATCAATATAATCGATCACATCTTCTTTTTCTCACCAAACTTAAACACAGCTAGACAATATATCTTGGGCGTGATCCTATGGGTTCCAAATCTGTTTGGAATATTCGGTTGGTAGGTGCTCTAACGAGGTATCCATTGTATGTCTTTGAAGGGACAGTGCCCATCACACAACTTCATTAAGGCGCGAGTTGAATAATTTTACCCTCACACACCATATCCTAGTTCACGAGGAGAACTATTGCGCGCACGCAGGTTTGAACTCAAGATCGCGTGGAGGAGGAAATTTCACCTCACACTTTTACCAACCAACTCAATTACTACCTCGGTGGTGATCATATAATCACGTGTGGTAATTGGTATCTGGAAATCGAACCCAATACAAAGAATTCAATCAAATCAAATTTGGTATGGCGACACACATGCAAACACAGCAAGCCTATATTTCTCTTTCTATGAGGAGAAGGCAATCAAGCTTATCTGAGCTAACTTTATTACTTTAGACAAAAGAGTAGCATCATCTCAGTCTCGTATATCTTTTTCCCCCTCGATCATTCTGTCATTCCTTATAGCAATATAGTTTAAACCACTGATGACCAAAACAAAGGAACTTAAATAGGGGTCATGTCCTATATAGATACTTAAGTCCCCATTCTAGTGAGTTTGAAAACTTATCTTTCCATCCTTGAAATCAAATAAATCCCAGATTACTCTCTCTCTCTCTCTCTCTCTCTCTCTCTCTCTCTTAATCTTTCAAATCTTTCTCTCTCCTATCTTTCAAATCTTTTTCTCCTAATATTCTTTTTTTTGGGTAATTTAGCTTGAAATTAAAAAAATGTTAAGCGAATGTACAGCCTACAAGGGGCATACCCCAGGAGGAAAAGAAAAGGAAAATAAATAAGAGTGAAAAAAGTGCGGTAAACCATGCACAACCCGCATGGAGAGTGAGATAGAGTAAATACATAACAAAATGCAATGTGAATTGAACTACTACCTGGCACAACCAGCCAGGCTAGGAAATAAAGTAAATACGGTAGATAGTCATGGTCAACGATGACCACATGATAACCAGCGCTGAGGAGAGATCCTCCTCCTCCAAGGCTGGGATAAGAAGACCAAGAACCGAGAAGCCCATCACCCCGAAGCTAGCATAATACCCACTCAAAAGAAGTCAACTACTACAGAGGGACTCGGACCGAGAGAGGCTCGAACTGGAGATGTCGGCATCCGACAAGGCTACCCTGCTAAGCACCCTGCATACCACGCCCATTCCATCCAGACTACTACATCCTCACCCAAATCCCCTAGGCTCGCTAACGACTATAAGCGAAACAGGAAGAGGGACCACCAAAAGTAGCCCCCCAAACCACAAGTGGACCAAGCTGTACTTTTCGATCAGTGCAACCACTAAATCTAATCTGAAACAGACTACGAAGCTACCCCTTTCAATCAGTGAGAATCCACCAATCTAGTCAAAGACAGCACCGGCAACTACCTTGCTCAATCAGACTCATCCATAATCTAATCATCGGCACCCACAGCTGCTGCTACTGCGAGACTGCCCCTTAACTAGGAGAATCCAATCTAATCAATAATAGCTACATCCACAAGAATACTACGCATATCCTCAGAGCTAAAAGCGCTGGCTCAAGGGATATAAAGGGCTCAATGAAGAGCCCGGCCCCCGATTTCAGTCCAACAGATGACCGCCTATCGGGGGTTGCAAAACTAACAGTAATCTGGCCCACTAGTCCAGCAACAATGTAAACCAACAGTGAACTGAACCACCCAGCCGGCTTACCTGCCCGCTGCCTGCCGCTGCTGCCGGCTCACGGACGGCCTGCCCAGGCTGCGGCTTGCTGATTGCCCAGGCGACTGGGCCCCACGGCGGCTAAAGGGTCGACGGCGGGGATGATGGCCAATGGCAGAGGAGCCACGGCTGATGAGGTCTGACGGCCAGATCTGGCCGGAGAAGTCAATGACTGGCGGCGTGAAGGTGAGGCACGGTGAGCCACACGGCGACTGGGCCCTACGGCGGCTGTTGATGGTGGTCGCCACGGCTGAGTTGGTCACCACGGCGGAGCCGGAGCTGGACACCATGGCGACTGCTGCACCCACGGCGAGGTTGAGAGTCGAGCTAAAGACAAACGGGAAGAGCTTGGCCGGACCAGATGGAGGCCGGACCAGATCTAAACCGTACCTGTTGAAGCTTGCCCGACTGTGAAGGCCCGCTCTAGCGGTGGCCGAGCCAGATCGGACCAGAGCGGAGCTGGAACTTGGCCGGAGGAACTCCGGTAGGATTGTGTTAGGTGGCCGGACCCGAGGGTTGCCGGATATGGAACGGGCGGTGGAGGAGAGCCCCTGTCGAGAGAGGGGCTCCCTTGCCCTTGACGTTGTAACTGTTGCTGGCCGGAGGTGGGACGCCCGGCAGCCGGCTGGAGCTGGGGCCGAAAGGGAGGGAGCTTTCTCTCTCTATCCTAGAGAGAGAAGCTCCTAATCAGTTCTTTTTTATGTTTCTCCTAATATTCTCTCTCCAATTTTATCTCCCCTAAAATCTAAATACAAAGTTTAAAATAAAATTATTCTTCTCTCTCCAATTTTCTCACCTAAAATCTAAATATTTCATAATCTAATTTTCATGACATTTTTTGCAATTCATGATTTTTTTCCCCTAAACCTACTACTACTATGATCTATTTTTTTACATATTCCAACAATTATTCATGATCTATTTCAACAATCATTTCATGAAAAATCAAGATTCAACAAATATATTATCTACTTTCATGACATATTTAAGAAAATAATCCATGAAAACCTCATCTACTTCATGACATATTTCAGACATATTATATACTTCACGACATATTTCACCAATTATCCCATGAAAAATAAGATTCAACCAATACATCCACTTCATGACATAGTTCCGAAAATAATTCATGAAAACCTATCTTTAACCTACCATATTCAATGGAACTCAAAAAACCTAGCAATCATGACAGATTTTGAATACACCCAGAAATCATGATAGAGTTATGTATCATGAAAACTAAATCAAAATCAATCTTCAATGAAACTCGAAAAAACCCAACAATTATGATAGACTTTGAATGTACCCAGAAATTATGATAAAATTAATTATCATGAAAACTGAATCAAAAAGCAAAAATAGAACTAGCAATTGATAAGCACCAAAAAATGTAGTTCTTGGTGCTTAAAGTCCGTTAGTTTGTTGCTTTATTTAGAATAAAATGCCATTTTTAGGCGATATTGCACGTAAGGAAGTTTTTTTAGTTTTGCAGAAAAACCGTTGAATAAAGCGTGTTTTTGATGCTTGGAATAAGCGTGGAGGTGTCCAAGACTCGAGGCTTCGTAGAACGAAGCCGCCGAAGCCTGGAAACAAAAAAACAAAGAGCCGTCGGGTGGCCGGGGCCGTTGGATGCCAAGACGGAGATCAAAGCTGAAGACTCAGCAATAACGATGGCGGTATCGATACACCAGTTTGGTTGTATCGATACCAATATGCAAGCAGATTCCAGTGGGCTCAAAGCTATCCGGTATTGATACAACCAAAAATGGTTGTATAGATATCGAAACGCTACAGCGGCCATGTAGAAGGTTCAAAGGTTGCTCGGTATCGATACACCTCTTTTGGTTACCTCTTTTGGTTGTATCGATACCGAGGTAGTTATGAGTAGTTTTCAGTTAGATTTTGAGATATTTTGGAGAGAGGGAGCCACATGTGTAAAAGGCATTTTCTCTCTCTATAGATGAGATCTATACTACATTTTGCTCTTAGATTTGTTTCTTGTTGCTTACTCTATTGTGTTCTTCAAGTTTTCTTAGTAAAATTCTGCAGATTCATCCCTAGATAATTGTAGTTCGATATTTTCTCGTTCATTGAAGTTGTAACTATGCTTTCGATCATTACTAATCTCAAGTTTATTTCAATTTCCGTTGGTTAAATATGTTTTACATAATTAGCTTAATTTGTTCTTAATCCTTCAAGTATGAGTGAGTAGTTAATTAGGCTTGGTCAAGGGGTGATTCCTTCCCCGAGACTTGGTTGGTTTACTGGTTTCTCTTGCCTTTTGAGCTTAAAATCGGTTCGTAGATGGATTGAATCTCTTATTTTTGTTCAAAACTTGTAGTTGATAACTTCTTTGATTGTGCGTAGGCAAGATTGTCTTGCCACGAGCGATGCTTGGAACCTTGGCACTGCGGGTGTTTGATTAAAGGTCTAAATGAGTTTCGATCCATTTACGGTGTAGAGACCCGTATAATTTTTAAATATTGAAATGTTTCATTAATGCCGATGTGGGTTGCCAGAGCCCGAGAGACCCTTTTTCGGAAGGGCTCCCCGCGCGCTGCCCGTTTTTTTTTTTTTGGATAAATTAGCTTGAAATTAAAAAAGGTTAATCGAATGTACAGCCTACAAGGGGCATTCCCCAGGAGGAAAAGAAAAAAGGAAAAGAAGAAAAGTGAAAAAAGTGTGATAAACCATGCACAACCCGCATGGAGAGTAAGGTAGAATAAAGTAAATAACAAAGTGCATTGTGATTCGGTATCATACCCTGTAGTACTATCCATCAGGAAGAAAGCACCACGGGGTATGAAACCAAGTGATACAAGAAGTAATAATAACATGAAAGTTAACTACCGCCTGACACAGCCTGCCAAGCTAGGCTGTAAGATAAAGAAGTCACGGTCGAACAACCAGATAATGTACCATCACTGAGGAATAGCAGCAACATAGCAACACGGCACTGAGAGGAGGCTGAACAGTGTAGACACCCCAATTTGGCCTAACGATTATTTCAAGTCCCACCTTGGGACAATCCCGATGATGAAATGGATACAATGATTGCTGATTGCTTCCTTGAGGACCTTAGGACTTTCGGTAAGAACTTTGAGCCACTTAGGGGACCCAAATCAAAGCCATACAGCCTTTCAGACAGAAATACAGAAGCCTAGGAGAATCCATCTGTCGGCCGTGACATCGATCCCACGGCCCTTACATCATTTCCTCACCCGAGCAACCTATTGCTAGCCAAATCTCCCTGAGAGATCAATCCCTCGGCCGCAAGATCAATCCTTCGGCCGGGACATCCATTCCTCGGCCGTGATATCCTTTCCTCGGCCGTCAGATCGACCTTTTCCCAGACTCTGGAAAGTGTTCTGTCAGACATTTGATCCGATTACACTACCTTCCCGATGCGTTCGAGCTACGTTAGAAGATTGCCATGGAGAGTTAGAATCACACTCTAACTCCAATTTTCATCGTGCATTGCGATTGGCCGGAGTGAGTCATCCCTATGCCTATATAAAGGAGCCTTTGGGCTTCGAAATTGATATACCTTCACACTCTTTCAAGCCTCAAAAGTCTGCAAAAATACTCTTTCAATCCCATACTTCAAAAGCCCTAACCTCCCAAAGGCAGCCGTCAATCCGGCAATCAAACCCCGAAGTTCAAACCTTAACCCTAGGGTTTTCAATCAAGCAATCAATCAATCACGCCCAATCCAAAGCAATCAAGCAACTGAGGGATCAAGGTGGTGAGGCCCAACGGCCTCTGGTTTGTCTTATTTACCATGTTTTTTTACTAACCGTAGCGTTTTGATTATCCGTTAATCTTTCTGTTTGGTGTGAGGAAGAACACCGACCGGGGCTTCGATCCCTCGGCCGGTACATTAAACCAGGAGGATCCCTCGGCCGTGACATCCATTCACCGGCCGCGGGATCCATCTCCCTGGGACATTTTGTTTGCTTTCTCTGCATTCTGATGCATGCTTACTCATCGCACTGGCTCACTTTGCTTACTGTTTAAAGGAATAAATAAACAGACTATATGTTGGAATTAAACAAAGCATCTATATATCTTATGTTGAATGATTATGGGCCAGTCTCACGACTGGGCAAAGAGGGGTGCCTAACACCTTCCCCTTATTGTACTTTTGGCTCCCGTATCCCGAATCTTTATCTATTTTCCCAGTTTTAATAAACTGGGTGGCGACTCTATTTTATGATAACCGTTATCATGTGGCGATGTTCCTAGCCATGGGAATGTCCATGATTTTGGTTTATGAAGCGAGCAACCAATTGAGCAAACAAACGTGACCAATCTGTATGGCGATGCCCCGTTTGGGAGGTGTCTACAAACAGCAACTGAAAACAACCTGCCTCAGCCAATACCAATCACCACAGTCGCCAGAGATGGGATGTGAGGACCAAGATTCTAAAACTCCAAACTAACCTAGTGAGTCGAACGTAATACCCACTTCTAAGAGAATAACTACTACAGAGGAATTAGGATCCGAGAAGTGGCTCGAACTGGAGATGTCTACATCCGACAAGGTTACCCCCCAAAGTACCCTGTACACCACGCCCATTCCATCCAGACTACTACACCCTCAACCTAACGCCCTAGGCTCGCTATAATCAAGAAGAGAGACAGTACAAGGCCTCATGCCGCCATTAACAGTGCATGACCACCGAATCATTTGGCACGAAAAGAGGACACAAAATACCGCAAGAGAACCAAAGCTGCCCTTTTCAATCAGAGCTCAAGCCAGTCTAATCAATGACAGCCACGGAAGCTACCCCTTTCAACCGGCCACAACCTCCAATCTAATCAATGACAGCTCCAGAAGCTACCCCTTTCAATCAAAGCCTAACAACCGATCTATTCAAAGACAGCCACGGAAGCTACCCCTTTCAACCAGCGCAAGACCCCAATCTAATCAATGATAGCCACGGTCACAACCATACTACGCACTACCACCGGCTAATGAAGCAAAGAAACTAGGAGTTCAAAGAGGCTCATCAAAGAGCTTGAATGGAGATGAGCCTAGTAACTAAACCAGGCAAATTAGCCCCAAATTGGGCAATGAAAATGAAATCCCACAATAAAAGCCTACTGTGAACTTGCGCGAGTCTAGGATTAATGAAATAAATCCAAATCAGATTAACCCGATCTCAGTCCAAACAGATGACTGCCCATCGAGTTCTCGATACGAATCTACAAATTGTAAAATTACAGCCAATTTAGACTGTCCTTAACACAAATTAGTTCCAACTGATTATACCTTCAATGTATCTGGAAATTCCAGCGGGCTGGATTCCACAGGTGTAGTTCGGGCCGGCCCGATTAGAGGGAACACCACCATAGCCGTGGCCGGCTGAAAAAACCGAATTGCAGTAGATCGGAATAATAAATAAGCATAACCTTACCCATTCTCCAAGGGCACAACTGGTTCACTGACAGCCTGGTACCAAACAATACCAGCCGTGGTTTATGAAACTGCTATGCATCACTGAAGATTTGAACGAAATAACACCAAAATCGCCCCCGAGATCCGGAGAACCACCATTGCTAACCATTTGATACTTTCATAGTTGCCTAGCCTCAAGGAAACTAAGAGAAAATAGCTCTAAAAGACCAGGCTCTTCCATGGATGGATCCCCTCCGCCCTGAGGAGAACTGAAACGCTTCAATCGGCACAGATGATGCCGTCTTTAGCTTGAAGAGCCGACTGGAACTTAATCCTTGGGTAAAAACCCAGATTTAATAGCTTGAAGAGCCGACTGGAACTTGTTCCGAATGAAATCGGTTCACGGGGTGGAGCTTGAAGCTTCGATCATACCCCAGCTGAGTAAGATCAACCCCTCACCTGTCGAGCTCGAAGGTTCCGAGAAACTCGGTTCGAGTGCCGACTGGAACCCACATCGAGAACCCAGTTCAGCCGACTTGTAGGTAGATGAAAAATCAAATTGTAGGGAAAAAAAAATGAAAAGTGTGAAAATATGCAGGTTAATGATTGGTATTGGGCCGATCAGAGCTTGGAATTACCTCTGCCTCGGGATCTAAGGTGAATTTGTGACTGATTTTGGTAAGGGGAGTGCATTCTCTCTCTAGGGTGTAGAGAGAGAAGCTTTTTTTTTTTTGGTTAACTTAGCTTGAAATTAAAAAAGGTTAAGCGAATGTACAGCCTACAAGGGGCATACCCCAGGAGGAAAAGAAAAGAAAAAAAAAACAAGAATGACAAAAGTGCGGTAAACCATGCACAACCCGCATGGAGAGTAAGATGAAGTAAATACCTAACCATGCACAACCCGCATGCGGAGTAATATAAAGTGAATACATAACAAAATGCCATGTGTACCGAGATATATAAAAGTGAACTACTACTACCTGGCACAACCCGGCAGGCTAGGAAATAAGGTAAATAAGGTAGATAGTCATGGCCAACGATGACCACATGATAACTAACGCTGAGGAGAGCAGCTACGAAGTAAGATGGCTTCTAGGCAATCTGAACGGCTACTACAGAGGAACAAGGCATCAAGAGGTTCGAACCAGCAATGACAGCATCCGACAAGGCCCCGCTACAAGAGCCCTGCTCACCACGCCCAATCCTACCGGCCTAATCCTCCCTCATCCTAACCTAAGGCTCGCCAAAACTACCCACTGAACCAACTACCCAGTAACCTCCTCCTCCAAAGCTGGGATAAGAAAACCAAGAACCAAGTACTTCCAAACCCAAGGCTAGCATAATACCCACTCATCAGAGACCAGCTACTACAGAGGGACACGGACCGAAAGAGGCACGACCTGGAAATGTCGGACAAGGCTACCCTGCTAAGTACCCTGCACACCACGACTACTCCCCCCTCAACCTAATCCCCTAGGCTCGCCAACGACTATAAGCGGAACAGAATGCAGAACCACCAGAAGTGCCCACTCAAACCTCAAGTGGACCAAGCTGCTCCTTTCGATCAGTGAAAACCACCCAACTAATCGGCAACAGACTGCGAAGCTACCCCTTTCGATCAGAGAACAACCACCAATCTAATCAATGACAGCTCCGGCAGCTACCTCGCTCAATCAGAAACCATCCACCAATCTAATCAGTGGCACCCACAGCTGCTGCTACTGCGAACTACCCTTTTCAATCAGAACAGATTCTAATCTAATCAACGATAGCCACGACCACAAGAATACTACACACAACCTCAGGGCTAAAAGCACATGATCTAGGGATATAAAAGGCTCGACCAAGAGCCCGACCCCCGATTTCAGTCCAACAGATGACCGCCTATCGGGGATCGCAGAGACTAACAGTAAACTGGCCCATAAGTCCAGCAACAAATTGACAGTAAGTAGACAATTGCAAAGCGCAAAATGAATAACGGTGAGAGAAATGGATACATCCCTCACTGCCCGACAGCTTGCCTGCCCGGGCTGGCCTGCCAATGGGCTGGCTGCTACCAGCTGGCTGGCCCGGCTCCAAACTGGCTTGGCCCCAAACTGGCCTGGCCCACGTCTGTTGATGGCCTGGCCCCAACTGGCCCATGGTTGTTGAGGCCCACGGCGGCTGTTGATGGCCGGCTGTGGGTTGGCCCGGGCCGTGGCTGCTGGGCTGGCCTGAACGGCATGGACTGATTGGCCTGGACTGGCCGGGCCCGGCCTGACTTGCCTGGCCAGGGTCCAGCACCATTTGAACCTACTGCTGCAGTGAGTTTGGGTTTCTCCGGCGTAACCCTCCATCGAGGACTGAGCCCGAAACCCTCATTGAGTTTGAACACCGGTCACAGCCCCACTCGTGCCGTACCGGAGCGAGGAGCAGAAATCCGACCATGGACGAACCCCGCCTCCGTGCCACCGTTGCCGGTCAGTTGTTGAGAAGTGCAGAACTCCGATGGTGGTTATGGAGTAGATCGTACGGCGATCGAGCACAAACGAAGCAATAGCGGCCGCCTTGTAGCTCCGGCCGCCGTGTAGACAGACCCCTGGACTATAAGACGTAAGTCAACAGACCCTGGGCATCTTGATTGTCCACCGCCCGCGGCTGAGCTGCCATCATCTCCGACGAGATCGGCCCGCCCAGCAGCTGGACGAGATCGGCCCGCCCAGCTGCCATCATCTCCGCCGAGTGAAGAAACCCAAGAACTGGGCTCGTACAACCCACGAACTCATAATCGGAAGCTGAACTCAGCTCCGGTGTTGGTCTACCGAGATTGGGCTTTGTTGATGGGTACCGAAACCCAGGTGTAAAAGCTCCGAAATCATATGTGAACCAGGTTGATTCACGGATGAATCCTCTTGGTAGCTGAAGAAACTACTTGATTCACGGATGAATCTATGTGAACCACGGATGAATCGAGGGTGAGTCGAGTAGAGCTTGGGATTACCTCTGCCTCAGTCTCCATTATGATTTCCGTAGGTTTGGATTTGGTAAAGGACCGAGAATCGGATCCATGGTGTTAACAGGGGAGTGCATTCTCTCTCTAGTTTTAGAGAGAGAAGCTCTCAACCCACACTGCTTGGTGTAGAGAGAGAAGCTCTCAACCCTTTAAACAAACAAATCTGCGCGCTGCCCGTTTCGTTTGAAAATCTTAGAAGAGTCACCACCCGAGTTTTTGTAAAATGGTTTGCCACCCGAGAAACCTGGAACTTGAAAATGATATTTGAGTTGGAGAATAAACTAGAGATTTTGGACTCGAAAGCCAAGTTACGGGAAGGGAACGCTTTTGTTCGGCACCCTTCTCGCCCGATACAAAGACCGGTCTCCACTAAATATTTGTGAGATTTTTAGAGAAATGCTTATGTCTTAACCTTGAAAGAAACACGTAGCAACTTGAATGTGTAGTGTAGGCATGTGCTGAAGTGTACAATATGTATAGGAATAAGGAAAAATTACATGTCATGGACAAAATGAATGTAAACTGTCGAAAAACCTTCAGAAGGTAAAAATCACTCCTTTGCGCTGGGGAATTAGTGCCCGGCGCAAAGCATTTTCTGGATCAACTCCTTTGTGCTGGGGAATGAATGCCCAGCACAAAGCAGTCCTTCAGAACAGTTTCTGAAAATGATTTATCTTTTTATCCAAACAGTGGATTAATTGGTACAATGCATGAATAATAGCCTTATGATGATGCTTTAAGGTATTTCTCGACGAAACAATAAGAAAATAGTATTAAGAACTAGAAACGAGTATTTCGTTCTGCTATGTAGCTGCATATCCTGTTATGGTGAAGCTGTTATGGTGAAACTGTTGTTTGCTGTCCAGTATGTTGGTGGCAGTCTAGTTTATGCATAGGTTGTTGTCCATCTATCCTGTTATGGTGAAGCTGCCCAGTTATGTATAAGTCTTTTACCTGCTGGTGGCAGTCCAGATAAGTCCTCCTTGTTGCTGATCTGTCAGAGCTGCTGTGTAGCTGTTATCTTTTGATGTGAAGCTGTTATGGTGAAGCTGCCCAGTTTATCTACCACATGCTTCTGTATCACCAGTCTATTGTAGTTTGCTAGGGATGATTGTTGTTACCAGTCAGTTCCTTGCTCCTTTTGTAATATTAAGGAGTCTATTCTTACGCTTCTGATTCATTAAGTGCTGTTTTCCCTCCCTCTTCTAGAGGGATTGGAAACAGCGCTTTTCACTTAATCCATGTAGCCACTTGGCGTAGTTATTTTTCTCTTTCTCTTTTCTTTTGTTTTCTTCCTCCTGGGGTATGCCCCTTGTAGGCTGTATATTCGGTTAGCCTCTTTTTATTTCACGCTGATTTACCCAAAAAAAAAAAAACTAGAAACGAACGTAAAAGCTCATGGACTCTACTGATATTGGGGTAATTAGCAAGTACAGGAAGAAGAGCTTTGTGCTGGGGATTGAATGCCTAGCACAAGGCAGTTAGCCAACCACGGGAGAGTATGTGCTCTGCGCTGGGGAGTGAATGCCCAGCGCAAGGCATATGCACTCGCATTTATTCTGCAACTAAAACCCACGATCGTATTAACTAGCCAATATATCTGCTTTGGTCTCCTGGTTTCCTCAGATGAACAGAAACCAGAAAAGCAAGTAATATGCTACCTTCGAATGCTTAATCGGGATTCGGGGTTCGTCTCCTGGATGGCTTAGAGAATGTTTTTGAATTGGAGAGATTATTAGGGTGGAATGTTGGAGGAATGTAGGCTCTTGGAAGAGAAATGAAGCTTTTCTTCTTCAAATATAAGACATTTCTAATTTTTCCTTGCAGAAAAACCATAGAATGTATATATTCTTAAAGAGAGAAAGTCCTATGTGATGGAAAAGGTGTATATAGAGAATTAGAGAGTGTAAAAGTGTCTGATAGTATTAGAGAGTATGTTGAAATGGCTCTAAGCACCTCTATTTATAGAGAAAAATGGAGGAAGAGCATCTGTGCAAGCTTAGAATCAGCTAGATGCTTTATAGAGTCATGATGAGATTCCTGAAGTAGTCAGAGCTGTCTATAACAGAATTTGATTCCCAACGCTGGGGATTGAGTCTTTAGCACTATGGAGTAAGCTGTACTCTTTGGCGCTAGATAATGGATGCTTTGCGCTGGGCACATGGTACCTTGTGCTGGACAGTTGATGGGTTCAGGTTATAGGAAGCCCAAAAGTCGTTGATCAAGATCTCAAATTCATGGTTCTGTCTCGTATCATTATAGGAGATCTAAGGTAATTTGGGGAGTCTCAATTTGGAGTGTCTATAGTTGCCCCTCTTTGGCGAATACTCGGGTGCCACAATGGGATACGAGTATATGTCAAAGATCAGGACACCCCAATAGAGTATCTTGGAAACCCTTAGACTGAGTAATAAATAAGTAAATATGAGGTTGCGCTCAAGGAGCTACCTACGTATCTCATTGTAGGGATCAGACCTGCGTAGTTCACTGGGGCAAATGCATGCAACGTAAGTAAGTGTGCCATGAAACAAAGCTATGTTCATGAGCACACTGTGATGTAGATGTAAGCAGACAAAAATGGGACGGACCCTCGCAGTAAAGTTGAGTTTGGAAATGGGACAGACCTTCGCAGTAAAATTGAATTTGAAAAGTGGGACGGACCCTCACAGTAGAATTCTCTATGCTAAAGAGTTCTTGGAATTAAGGATGGGACGAACCCTTCAAAGCCTTGATTAGAAATGGGATGGACCCTTGAATTTTTGGAAGCGGGATAGACCCTTGAATTTTTAAAGGGGTGGAACATTGAAAAGATTTTCTTATTATTTTTTTGAAAATGGGACCAACCCTTGAAATTAATATAAAGTGGGATAGACCCTTGGAAGGTAGGACGGACCCTTGAAATTGAATAGGAATTGGGTTCTGGACTTGCTGTTGACCCAACAGGGTTAACTTGAAAATGACTTTTGAACCATAGTGGCCCAAAAAGGAATAAAACAAAGCAAAGCCTAATCCAGGCCCATTGTCTTCTGGAGTTAGTCTCAGGCGCTGGGGACATGGTCTTTAGCGCTGGGGAGTCGTTTCAGTTTTCAGACTTTTAAACTCCCAATTGTCCACTTTTCAGGCATGCCTCTTCGCTTCATGTGCACAGTTTTGGCACGTTTAGAAGTCCAAAACTCCTTTAAAAGGAAAGGAACGACTTCCCTTTCAATACACATCAATATCTTCCAAAAGAAAAGACTCTTTGAACTCTTGTGCTTTGAATGGCGGATCTCTGAGCATGAGTAGCAGTCTTGGAGACAGAGGTGCGAATTCTCCAGGAGGAGATTGCGCACATTAACGCGCACATTGCTTCGGTTCTAACTTCTCTCCAATCCCTTCGGAGGGCCGTCTCCAATCTTCAGGACATAGCCTTTGACGCAGGGGACGATGGTCTTGACTCGGAGATCGGGGAGGCCACGGCGATTGAGCAAAACGCTGAAGAAGATAGTGACAGGAATCTGAATGCTTCGGATGACCATTTGGACGCGGCCAATGACATTAGTGACGGGGCCAACTCTGGAGATGGTGGTGATGATGGTGGGAACAATGAGGTTGATGATGCCGCTTTCGACGTCTTCAACCGAAATGATAGTGATTAGAAGGGGATAGGGGTAGCGTTTCTCTTTTTTTTTTTTGTATTCCGTTTTCTCTGTTTTTTTTAAATTATGTTTTCTGTTGTTCCGGGCCTCCGTGCCTTGGAACGTAGGTGGGCCGTGGTGCCCGATTTTGTAAACCCGGCATGGTTGAATAAAAACTTATCGTATCGTTATTATCAAGCAATTGTTGTCTCTCCCCCCCCCTCTCTCTCTCTCTCTCTCTCTCTCTTTTTATTATTCACTTAAACAATCCAGAATTGACTAAATCCAAACAACGCCGAACATTTGAAATTATTTTGAAGTTTTCTGAACGTCAGAGGAGTGCTTTGCGTTGAACTCGAAGTCCCTTGTGCTAGGGTGTTTGAAAAACTTTTTGTCCCTTGTCAGGTCATGCCCAGTGCTGGACACTATGTCCTTTGTGCTGGGGACAACTTTTCTGGGTCCGGTCTAGCCGAACGGTTTTTTTCCTTTTTCTCCCCTTTTATTTCACCCTTGCGCTAGGGCTTTTCATTCTCGTGCTTCGAACACGGAGAGCTCTGACCTCTCTCCTTGTCGCCTCCCCTCGATCTCTCTCTTAATCAACCTTTCTCGTTCTCCTTCCTTCCCCATGGTCATGGGATGTCCCTGGGTTCACCTGGCTGGCGCGGTTATGTCCTTTGTGCTGGGGACAACTTTTCTGGGCCCGGTCCAGCCGAACGGTTTTCTTTCTTTTTCTCCCCTTTTATTTCACCATTACGCTAGGGCTTTTCATTCTCGTGCTTCGAACACGGAGAGCTCTGACCTCTCTCCTTGTCGCCTCCCCTCGATCTCTCTCTTAATCAACCTTTATCGTTCTCCTTCCTTCCCATGGTCATGGGATGTCCCTCGGTTCACCTGGCTGGCGCGGTGGGAGACCGCAGAGAGCTTGGTTATGTCTTGAAGCTTGATAAGCTCTCCCCGCTTGCGGGCGTAGATCGCGTGACGAGGGGCGCCTGGAGTGATGGTTTGCTACCATGTGGTGTCTCTACTGCGCCATGCGGTGATCCTTTTGAGGCACACCCTAGGCGGTCTCTGCCTTTTCTACGGCGTCTTGGTGGTCGGACCACCAGAAGATTCCGTGGACTGCTCTTCCCTCCTCCTTCACGGTGGGGACTTCGTGTCCAGGGTTTTCCTTTTGGGCCCCTGTTTGCCTTCGTAGCTTGTAGGAGTAGGGATAGCAACCGGGCCTGCGTGCCCTAGTAGCTTAGCTCGCTCTTCTTTTGATATGTATCTCAACTCATGGATCTCAATGGATATATGAAAATTGCACTTTATTTTGTTCATTTGTTGTTTACTAGTTTAACAACTTGTATGATCATGAACATCCTCTTGATAATTCGCACTGACATTGTTTCCGAGACTTAAGACAAATTGAACTGCAAATGTATGTCATAGTCTTAGCTAGAAAGAAATGGATAATGCCCTTTCGTTTTGAAAATAATGAGATTTTGGCGAATTTTGTGCCTTAAACCTTGAATTCTGACATCCCAACGAAGACAGCACTCTTGACAAGTCACGAACACACACTATGACCTGTACAAATTTCCTGAGTGATTGAAAGTTTCATGGAATTGAATTTGGATTTGCCACAGAAGCATTTGAATGAGAAAAAGGACACTTTGGGTACCAAGAACTCGAATTTACTTGTACTGGCGAAGCTGACACTTTCGTACAGTCACAAATACGTAATATGACATGCGTGCGATGCCCAAATGGTCAAAAACCGCTTGGAAATGAACTTGGGTGTCCTACCAGTTCATTTGAATAGAAAAATGACGCTTTTATATCAATACCTCGAATTTTGACCTGGACAAATGAAAGACACTGTCGTGAAGTCATCTTATCCCATTGAAACATGTTGAAACAGTTGGAAGTGAATTTGGAGGCTCAAAAATGGTTTTGAGTGTGTCGAACCAGATTCTGCAGAAAATTGTAGACTCGTGCCCAGCGCTAGGCACTTTGTTCTTTGCGCTCGAGAGTTATGGGACACAGTCCCTAGCGCTGGGGACTTACTCCTTTGCGCTGGACATCTACTTCAGTGGACAGTTTCTGCTGATTCCCAAGGCCACCTTGTCTGCCATTATATCCGTTTCCCAGGTCTTGACTGAGATTGAACCACTGCATGGAGGTTATGGGAACCATGTGTTGCCTTTGTATCAAACTAAACAAAATTCACTTAGGAAAGGGGAAGTTCCTTAAAAATCTTTTTTTTTGGTGGTAAATTAGCTTGAAATTAAAAAAGATTAATCGAATGTATAGCCTACAAGGGGCATACCCCAGGAGGAAAAGAAAGGGAAAAAGAGAAGATTGAAAAAAGTGCAATCACCCAAGCACAACCCGCATGGAGAGTAGGGTAGAGTAAGAAAATAACAAAAGTGCCATGTGTGTTAAGATCATACCCCCGTTGGTGAGAAACTCAAGATGTTTTTTTTTGTGTGGGTAAAACAGCTTAAAATAGAAAAAGAGGATAACCGGATATACAGCCTACAAGGGGCATACCCCAGGAGGAAAAGAAAGAGAAAATCAAAGATAGAAAAGATTGACCTAAGCCAAGTGGCTACATTGACTAAATACAAGGATTAAATTGAGGATGAATATAAGCAATGAGATCCACATGTTTCAAGGCCATCTAAGAGATGGGAGAGAAACACATGCCAAAAGAAGGGTTTACAGAAGTTGAGTCTAGCCTATTAGTAGCATACAAAAGAACCTAGCATCATTGGTCAAACGGAAGCAATGGAGCCATTGGTCATTTGAATTACAGAACAGCAGCAGCAACTGAAACAGAACAACAGCATCATTGGTCATTTGAATTTGCCATTGGTAGCACACCAGCACCTAGCTGCATTGTAAATGGCAGCCAGCAGTAACACAAGGCAGCTGCATAGACGGCAGAACAACAGCAGCAGTCATAGGGTTCAGCAGCTTGCAACCCACAACAGTAGCTGTTAGACGACAGAACAACAGCAGAACAACAGCGGCAGAACTGAATGCATAGGGTTCAGCAGCTTGCAACCTTAGAAGACACCAACTTGGCTCAAGCAATAGCCATCACAAGAACAATAGAGCAATAGAACAGCAACAACTGAACTGAATGCACCAACTGCAGTCATGGGATAACAGCAGCAAGCAGCAGTAGCTGCTTGCTTGCTGTTGTAATGGGAAACATAAAAACCCATTACAATGCACAAAATCCTTTTACAGAACTACCAAATAGAGCATCTATCCCTATATAGCAGCAGTAGCAATTAAACATCATGCAGAGGACGTCCCCCTCTGCGAAGGGAGATCCCAACGACATCCCCTGTTGGTTAGGCATGAATTACAGAATAACATTAGTGTTTATAGAATAACATTTGCACTGAACCTAGCAGCAAACAGAAAACAGCAACTGCAGCAAACAGAAAACAGCAACTGCAGCAGCAGATTCAGAAGATGATGCACACAACAATCTATGATCTGGACACTTGCTCTGACCCTAGCAGCAAGGTAGGGAGGACAGGACACTAGCACACAACAGTACCGTGCTAGAAAATGACATCAAAGGCATGGTCACATTGGACAGAAAATACCAATGCAGTAAAAGACTTATGCATAAACTGGCCAGCTTCACCATAACAAGATGTCCTCTACTAGACAGCAAACAACAGCCAACAACAGCAAAATAGATATGCAGCTACATAGCAGAAACGAGAAACACAGCTACACATCAAAACAGGTACACAGAAACAGCTACAAAGCAGCTCTGATACAGCAGCACAGCAGATCAGATTGCTGGAAGCAGCAGAACAGCAACCAGCCTTAAAGACAAATCAGAGCAGCTCCTGCCACCATTACAACAGAACAGCAGCAGCAACCAGCCATAAAGACAACACAGTAGAACAGCAAAATCAACTATTCTGAAACAGGATTGGTGTTGTTGGCTGTTGTTTGCTGTCAAGCAACCATGGCAGAAATGCAGAAAGAGCAGGAGCAGCATAAACTCAAGATGTTGCAAGGAGAGTTTAAACAAATTAATAATAGAGATTTTAGTGATGTCTCTAATAGGGTTGTTGAATCTAGACAACTATTAGAAACTTTGCAGCGAGCCTTGAGTACTCATAATCCGGATCCTTCCTTGATTAATCAGGAAAGAGAGGCTTATAAACAGCTCCTCACGATGCTCAGAGCGGAGGAAAGTCTAGCAAAGCAAAAATTGAGAATCCAATGGATGAAAGTCGGGTGATCAGTGTACTTCTTATATCTTCAAAACCGTGACTAACACAAG
This sequence comes from Rhododendron griersonianum, assembly GCA_018127125.1. Taxonomy (NCBI): domain Eukaryota; kingdom Viridiplantae; phylum Streptophyta; class Magnoliopsida; order Ericales; family Ericaceae; genus Rhododendron; species Rhododendron griersonianum. Next base: position 33,486,585 of record CM030790.1, on the reverse strand, counting down.
AAATAGAAGTAAGATAACTAGTCTGGTCTTAGAGGATGGGTCCCTCACCCATGACATTGAAGTCATTAAGTCCACTTTTTTCAATTTTTACACTAACTTGCTTGGTACAGCCCATCCTAAGGCTTACCAAGGGAGTAGTAGGATTCATCAGTTAGTAAATAAGAGATTAACTGATACTCAAAAATTAGCAATGATTGTTGATGTCACTAATCAAGAGATTAAAGACACATTTTGGTCTCTCAATCCCAGCAAAGCTCCTGGACCTGATGGTTACAATGCAGGTTTCTTCAAGAAAGCTTGGCCTATTGTTAGTCATGAGGTCCTTGTAGCTGTTAAGACTTTCTTTAGGTCTGGTAAGCTACTTCGAAAGGCCAACTCTACCGTGGTAGCTCTTGTCCCAAAGGTCCCTAACCCTTCCAAAGTTGGGGACTTTAGACCCATATCATGTTGTAACACTGTTTACAAGTGCATTACTAGAATACTTGCTAGCAGATTGAAAAATGTGCTCCCTACGCTTATTGATCTTGTCCAATCAAGGTTTGTTAAGGGTAGGAGAATTGCTGATAACATCTTCCTTACTCAAGAGCTCATGAGAGGGTATCATAAATCCACATCTACCCCAAGATGTGCTATGAAAGTTGACATCAAGAAAGCTTATGATAATGTCAGGTGGGACTTTCTTTGGGATATTCTATCCACTATGAATTTCCATCCAACAATGATCAAATGGCTTCAAGCTTATGTTACCACTGCTAACTACTCTCTTAGCATCAATGGGGAAGCCACTGGTTATATCATTAGGCAGAAGGGTTTAAGGCAAGGTGATCCTCTGTCCTCATGCCTTTTTGTAATTGTGATGGAAATTCTAACCTGTATACTAAGGGAAAAATCCCAGCTCCCTGATTTCCATTTTCATTGGAAGTGTGGAAACAATAAGATCATCAATCTCTGTTTTGCTGATGACCTGATGATTTTCTATAAGGGTGAACTGTCCTCAATCAATCATATTCAGGATGCTCTCACTGAGTTTCAAGTATTATCAGGACTATCCCCTAGCCCTGAGAAGAGTAGTATCTTTTTTGCTGGGGTTAATAGTACCATTAGATTAAGCATTCTGAATGTTCTAGGGTTTAAGGAGGGCACTCTTCCTGTAAAGTATCTGGGTGTGCCCCTCCTCTCAACCAAACTCAAAGCTTCTGATTGTCAGCGTCTAGTGGAGAGCATGACTGACAGAACTAAGACTTGGACCAATAGAGATCTTACCTATGCAGGTAGGGTTCAATTAATAAAGAATGTGCTTTTCTCCATCCAAAATTATTGGTCTTCTTTGTTTATCATTCCTAAAAAGATAATCAAGGAAGTCGAGTCAATCCTTAGAGCATTTCTTTGGTCTAGTCCTGATCTAAAGAAATCTGGTGCTAAGGTCTCTTGGGATCATTTATGCTCTCCAAGAGAGGAAGGGGGACTTGGTTTCAAATCAATGCAAGTATGGAATAAGACTGCCATTGCGAAGCATGTTTGGTTTCTTATCTCTAGGGGTTAACCGTCTATGTGGTGTCAATGGGTTAAATCATATTTAATAAAAGGGAGGAGTTTTTGGAATTTAAAAACTCCTGGTGATTGCACTTGGGTTTGGAGGAAAATTTTGAATCTTAGACCTCTGGTGCAACCTTATATTCTTAGTATTTTGGGAAATGGGAACTCCACGTTCTTGTGGTATGACAATTGGCACCCTCTTGGCCCTTTAGTGGCTAAATATGGCCTTAGAATTGCATATGACTCTGGTATCCCGAAGATGCTTTTGTGTCACATATCATTCATGATTCCAATTGGGCATTCCCCATTACCCAAACATTTGAACTTAATGAGGTGGGAAATACTCTTCCTCCACTTGTCCAGACCAGATCGAATGAAGATGATCAAAAGAGGTGGACCCTTACTTCTATTGGACAGTTCACAGTTGCCTCTCTCTGGGACAAATTGAGAACTCATTTCACCAAGATTTTGTGGCACAAGCTTGTATGGTTCTCTGGCCACATTCCAAAATGCAGTTTCATCACATGGCTAGCTATTCAAAATAGACTATCCACTGCTGATAGACTTGTCTTATTCGGACTAAATCATAATCCTCAATGTGGTATTTGTCAGGGGAGGGAAACCCATGATCATCTTTTCTTTAATTTCCCTTTCACAAAGCAAGTGTGGAATGCAATTCAGGCCAAACTTCATGTGTTGTGACTTGCCAGATCTTGGGCTGACTGGGTAACACTGCTACCAAACGTAAAAGGAAGAAGTCTTAAAAATCTTATCACTAAACTGGGCCTTTTTTTTTTTTTGGGTAACTTAGCTTGAAATTAAAAAAGGTTAAGCGAATGTACAGCCTACAAGGGGCATACACCAGGAGGAAAAGAAAAGGAAAAAAAAAAACAAGAGTGACAAAAGTGCGGTAAACCATGCACAACCCGCATGGAGAGTAAGATAAAGTAAATACATAACAAAATGCCATGTGTGTGTGTCGATCTCTAATGGGTTGAGAGCTTCTCTCTCTACATTCTAGAGAGAGAATGCACTCCCCTTGAAAAAAGTCTCCGATTCTACCAAATTCAGAGGTAATTCATGCTCTGTATTGGTTAAACTACAAATAGCATTCATCTACCAATTCCTATTTTGGTAGAACTTGTTGTATCAAACCCACTACGGGAAACATCCTAGAATGGAATTCTTATGGACTCTCTATCACTCTCAGCCCTGTTGTCAACACAAAGAAGGGGTGTCATCAGATCTATGTGGAGATATGTTCTCCGCAGCTCTGGGTGGAGGAATATGGAGCACTACTTTTGTACTCCTACCATTTGGGTTCATTCTGAACAAAAACTAGGATCAAGCTCGGGGAGATGGGTCGAATATTCAGTTCATCCAGCCGTGGGTTTCTCTCAACTTGGCGTTGTGAACCAGAGTTATTCAGCCTCACATGGATTTGCAAATCCTCCACGAGTTGCAGATCCTCACAACCCACTCGATCTAAATCCCAATCAAGCGGAAGTGGGTTCTTTAGATTGGTTCTTGAACTCATGCTAATATGGCGTTGTGAACCGGCGGTGGGTCAACCAGTCCCTTCCAAAGCCGGAACAGCGGGTTAGCCATCACAGATCTAGTCGCCGATTGCGGGTCAGCGGGTCAACCTATCATCCTGGTGGTGGTGTTCACATCTGGACAGCCGTAACCCACCTTCTCTCAAGCCGCTCTTCACTGTCCATGGTGAATCAACCATCATCTACCCACATCAGCTAAGTATTCCAAGCACCCACGCCCAGCCATAAGGGTTGGAACGGACGGTGAGTATTCAGATTTGGTGGTATTTTCAGTTACAATACCTGCTCTGTGCTTGCAAGGGCTCAGATTAGGGTCAATCATCCATCCCAGATGGATTTTGGATTTACAGAGGTAAACCACGGGGCCTTGCTGGGCAGCCAGCCCGGGCATGGGCAGCCAGCCAGCTCGGGCAGTCACCAGCCTAGTAGGCCTGCCCAGCCAGCCAACATCAAGCCAGCCACAGGCTAGGCCAGCCAAGCAGCCATCCCGGTACCCCGGCTAGGCTGAAAATCATTGTATCCATTGCGCCTATCGTTATTCAATATGCGCTTTGCGCTTATTTATTTATTGTCAATTTGTTGCTGGACTTACGGGCCAGTTTACTGTTAGTCTTTGCGATCCCGATAGGTGGTCATCTGTTGGACTGAAATCGGGGCCGGGCTCTTGGTCGAGCCTTTACATGCCTAGATCCTGTACTTGTTAGCTCTGAGGTTAGGTGTAGTATTCTTGTGGACGTGGCTATCGTTGATTAGATTAGATTCTGTTCTGATTGAAAAGGGTTTTCGCAGTAGCAGCAGCTGTGGATGCCACTGATTAGATTGTTGGATGGTTTCTGATTGAGCGAGGTAGCTGCCGGAGCTGTCATTGATTAGATTGGTGGTTGTTCTCTGATCGAAAGGAGTAGCTTCGCAGTCTGTTGCCGATTAGACGGGTGGTTTGCACTGATCGAAAGGAGCAGCTTGGTCCACTTGAGGTTTGAGTGACCACTTCTG